>CM072815.1:67013002-67376325 GCA_036937905.1 Salvia rosmarinus | reverse complement strand
CCGAGCTTGATGTCAGTTTACTCAGATATTCGGCGTCGGCTCGGTAGTTGGGTCAGATCTTATCACAACCCCCAAAAAGACGCGTAAAACGAGGTCATGCCGGATGGGGTTGTTGTGATTTAAGCGGGCTCGACGATCTTACATGCTTTTCATTGTTCGACTCAATGCTTCCACGTCAGATATCAGATGTGTGCGTTTTCTGCAGGGCGCCGAGGTCTTTTTGTTGTTTGGCCGGGCGGCAGGCCCCGCTTCGCACCGAGCGCATGCCGGGTCTTCGACCGCTTTACCTAACGAGGTGTTATGCCGAGGTCTTACGACCGGCTTCACCTAACGAGGCGCGTCGAGGTCTCCGACCGCTTCACCCGACGGCGCGCATGCCGAGGTCTTCGACCGGCTTCACCGACGAGGCGTTATGCCGAGGTCTTCGACCGCTTCACCGATACGGCGCTATGCCGAGGTCTTCGGACCGCTTCACCCGACGAGGCCTTATGCCGAGGTCTTCCGATCGGGCTTCCCGACGAGGCATTATGCCGAGGTCTTCCGACCGCTTCACCGACGGAGGCGCATGCCGAGGTCTTCCGACCGCTTCACCGACGAGGCGCGCTATGCCGAGGTCTTCGACCGGGCTTCACCCGACGGTGCCTTATGCCGAGGTCTTCGACCGCTTCACCGAACAGGCGCTATGCCGAGGTCTTCTTATCGGTTTCACCCGACGGGCGTAACGCCGAGGTCTTTCGACCGGGCTTCACCGTCGGCGCGCTGTCGAGGTCTTGTGAACGGCTTCACCGCCGAGCGCAGCCGAGGTCTTCTTACTTGCTTCACCGACGGTGCTCTATGCCGAGGTCAAGACGGATTTTCGCCGCTGTTTAGCATCGACGCTTAATACGATTTAACGCGATTAAATTGGCAGCCGTTGGATTCCCGATAAAGTACATATTAGGGGAATGTCTTCCTCGACACGCAATATCTCTTATCACAGCTTCTTCTACATTTCTCTCAATTTCAAAACTCTCTCTCGCCTCATGAAACAACTATCTCAAGGCCATCGACCGCTTGAAGCCTCTTCTTCATCGATAAACAAAAGTAAGTAATGGCTACCCTTCCATTAACGAAGTCGTCTGAGCGTGAAATCATGTCTGCTCCCCGTCCTGGTTTAGTGTCTCTCACTGCTTTTCACCAGATTCATATGCCTCTTCTCGAGTGTAGTCTGCTTTCCTGCTGGGGATATGCGCAAAGTGTCTTCTTTTCTTCAATCCAGGTATATTTCGATATTAGGATATAAGTTTTCAACATAGTATCCTCTAGTATTGAGTTCGTCGCCTCGTCCTAGGACAGGCTTGTGCCTCCTGATGGTTTTATTATCAGTAATGGGATGCCCCCGTCGGTCTTCGCCTTCCTTTCCTTACGACACGCTGAGTTCCAAGAGATTTTGCCATCCCTCGCCCAACTCTCACGAACTCATTCCTAAGATACGATCGCTCTAGGTGTCTATGCCTATAGCATACACTTTTCCGCCGACCTTGGGGTCGGTCCTTCACAGAATCGAAGGCTGCCTGGGTGGTATTATCTATCACCCGTGAGGAAATTCAAAGCCAAGATTAAGTCGAAGATCTCCAACCGCGTAAGAAGTTCTTCTTCCTGGGCTTGAGGACATATGGAGTTCTACGGCGATCCGATAAGATCGCCGATGTTCGCTGGACAAAGACTTCGTGACTGGAGGAGACTGACAAAATTGGCCTTGTTGACGAGGTCTTCTTCCGAGGCCGAAGCCAGTGAGCTGGCTTAGCCCTTATGATCCTACTCTGTATGGAGCCATGGGAAGTAGGCCCTACTTTTTTTCTTTATTGCATGATTATACGGTTGATGCCGACCTATGTATTTCGGGTAGTGAACCTCACAAGGAAAGAAAGAAGAAAAGGAAGAGCCGATCTCCGTGGGTCAACCGATCTCTCGGTGGTCGAGCCGAGGTCTCCGACTCAAGGATTTCGAGGACACGCCCAAATGACCGTGGGGCCTTCGAGATCCCCTTCACGCAGCCACCAAGCGCCTGAAGAGGCGAAGGATGTAGTCCCCGAGTCCCTGCTCACGCCGAGGCCGAGTGCGAGATCGCTTGCCCAAGTCGCCTCGCCTCTTTCCCCGAGGTTTTGTACCGCCCTTATACTTTGTGTCAAAGATAAAACCGTGTTCAATTGACCACGTATGTAATGTATAGTGGGGTCGAGGACGTGGCGCCGAGGTGTCAAAAGTATCTCGATCTTGATCGGACACTTGAAGGCCCTGCCACGCAGCTGACGTGGCAGGGCCTTAAGATGCTCGGGAGCGGGAATAACACCTCCTTACTCAAGAAATATCCGAGGCCGAGGCTAAGATCCGGACCTCACAAACAAAAGCTGCGGATGCTACGCCATTGAGGCGGCGGGCGGCAAGGGGCGTGCCCATGGAGGCAGCCATGGAGGAGGCGCAAGGGCCGAGGCGGCGAACTGAGGTTGCTCGACGAAGGCCGAGGTGGAACAGTTCGCCGTCGGAGGCGGACATGGCGAGCTCAGCAGGGGAGAGACGCCTGCGCCTTTGAGAGGTCGCTCATGCTGGCGAAGCCCCCGATGGTCTCTGGACGCGAAGTCACGCCGCCCCTGATGCAATCAAGATGTCGCTGAGGACTACCTGCACTGGACAAAGCCAAGTATGGGTACGAGGAGACCGGGACAATGTCCCGAGACGGGCCTATTTTGATGTGATCGCCCGCGCCTCGCGGAGCTTCCTGCCATAACTCCCGCCTCCTGCTCTTCTCGTCTGCTGGAGTCCGTCATACCGTCCCGTGGATCGGGATCCCGATCAAGCTTTACCATCCGATTATGCAAAGGGTCGGGGGCAAATGATGCTTCAAAGGGCGCCGAGACTCAAAGGGTTCCCAAGAGGCCGGTCAGACGGGCCGAGCCTGTATGAAGAGGTCATGCTATCGAGGCCGGAGGAGGCGAATGTGGACGGGTCGAAGCTTCCTGAGGGGCCGCTGATCCCATCTTTTTACCCTTTTTTTTTTCAATGTAAATGTACATCGATTTTTGCCTAAGGGCATGTTAATAAAACGACAAGTTTATGTTAAGAAACTTATCTTTTTATTCATTGTCTCCTCGAATGCTTGATGCTTCTCCTGTTGAACCGAATCAAGACCTATCGCGGGCTCTGAGTTGAAAGAGGTCTAACCTCCATATAGCGGCCTTGGCCACGCATACAGCGGAGTCCATGTCACATAGGCCGCCAGAGAGCCGTGACGAGCTCCGTGCCCGCTTTTGAATTGGAGGAGGCGCTCGAGGTCGCCAAGGAGAAGGCCAAGGTGATAGCCGAGGAGCATGCCGTGTACGAGGAGGTTATCCATCAAATGGCGGGACGACGATCCCGAGGTTGAAGCCAAGGTTGTCGAGGTCAGCCGCCTGTTCGGCAGCACAGCGCCAATATGGTCTGACCTCCGGCAATTCACTGAGCAAGACGAATTGAAAAGGCTCGAGCATATACAAGACCGCATCGCCGACAACCACAAACGACGAAATACTTGACGGACGCAGAGGCCTCTTCTTCACGGGAGCTTCGCCTAGAATAAATGAACCTAATTATGACGATCCGGAGGGCGCGCACAAGAGAGGCGCATATTGCCCTTGAACGCCGTGGACCCTCCATGCGCCGAGACCAAGGCCATCAAGGGAGTCGAGGCCGAGCCCGCAGAGCTGCATCGCAAGTGACCGAGGTCGCTACTGGCCGGGCCCGTAATATAGACCGAGGACGAGGCAGGTAGGATTAGCATAGATGAGCCAATTCGATTTTTCTGTGGATTGGCTCACTTTTCCCGATCCGCCTCCGCCCTCGTGAAATGTAACCTCGACACCTTTTATTTAATAAGAATGGTTTCTTGTTGACTTTATATTTGAACAAGAGTAATATACTAAAGTAGTTCGTCTCGTAGAGAATTCGCTTCGAAGAAATCGCTCTCGCACGGGCGTAGGGTTCCTTTTTGCCGAGGTCGTCGGAGTGGTGGTCCCTCGCTCACATAGAGAGAACACTTCAAATAAACGAAGGTAGTCTGATCTCGCATGTAGGAATGGTTCTGTTTTTGCCGAGGTCGTCGGGAGTGGTGGTCCCTTCGCTCACATAGAGAGAACGCTCGAAATAAACGAAGGTAGTCTCGATCTCGTATGTAGGAATGGTTCCTGCTTTTTGCCGAGGTCATCGGAGGGTGGTCCCTCATCTACATAGAGAGAACGCTTCAAATAAACGAAGGTAGTCCGATCTCGATGTAGCATGCTGCTTAGATTTTCATTCGTATGAAACTAATGTAATCGACCTCCGTCGAGGGAATTTGTCCTCCGAGAGGAAAATTAATGAAGATTAATTATGCATTAGTGACAAGTAGAACTCGTAAAATAAATATTTTATTGATAAAAGACGACGCGACCACCAAATAAGACTCGGACTCTAAACAGACTTTAAAAATACGACCGAACAAGACCGACCTCGACACTTATGCATAATATTTCTTCGATGGATGATGTGCCATGCTGGGTAATTGCTCACCGGACAATTGAGCGAGCTTATAGCCCCTTTGCCGAGGACTCGTCGACCTGCAAGGTCCTTCCCATGTGGCTTCCAACTTGCCGAGTCGCGGCTTTTGCCGACTTCATTATTTCGAGTACGAGGTCGCCCACTTGGAATTGTCGGGTTTTAACGTCGTCGGTTGTAATACCGAGCTACTTGTTGCTTGTACCGAGCTTCCTGATGTAGGCGAGGTCTCTTTTCTTCGAGTAAGTCTAGATCACCAGATTTTCCCCCATTTGCTTCGCGAGAGGTCAACGGTACGAGGACTCGGCATCCGATCTCTCGCAGGATCATCGCTTCGGCCCATACACCAAACCGTATGGTGTTTCTCCGCTCGAGGTCCGAGGTGTTGTTCGGCACGACCATAAGACACCGTGGTAGATTTTCCACCCGAGGCCTTTAGCTCTACGAGACGAGTTTTGCACTTTACGATGGTCCTGCTGGTAACTTCGTCCCGACCATTTGCTTGAGGATGGGCCACCGAGGTGAACTTTTGTTGGATCCAAGCTCGACACCAATCTTTGAATGTCTTATCCGTGAATTGTGTTCCGTTATCCGAAAGGAGGATATGGGGATGCCGTCGACACACTATGTTCTTCCACACGAAGTTGAGGCGTTTTGCTTGTGATTTTCGCCATGGCTCGCCTTCTACCCACTTCGTGAAGTAGTCGATCGCAACAATTAAAATTGGAGCCGTCCCGGTGCTTTACAAAAGGGCCCACAATGTCAATCCCCATTGCATAAACGCCAAGGGCTCAGACGGAGGTGAGGTCGGTCCGGGTAGCCTTGGCACGCTCCCATGGATTTGACACTTCGGACACTTTTTACGAGGTCCATCGAGTCTGGAACATTGTCGCCAATAGTATCCCCATCGCATGACTTTCTTTGACAAGGCTCTGGGTCCGATGTGGCTTCCGCACGAACCTTCGTGTATTTCTCGAGAACGTAATTAGCTCGGTTCGCCCCAAGCACCTTAAGAGAGGTTGGAGATATGACTTTCAGATAGACTCCCCGCTCAATTGTATATCGCAAAGATTTGTTCAGATCCTCCTAGCCTCCAAACTTGTCGTAGAGGCGGTTCGCCTTCTCCAAGTACTCTCGAACGGGAGTCATCCAATTGGGTTCTTCATCCGAGACTATGTTAACCTCGGCCCGCCTTCGCATCGCTTATGCTCCCGCTGGACTTCCTCTCTTGGCGGGTTCGCGATGACGAGGCCAATTTACTTAAGATGTCACCACTATTTTGCTCCTTGGGATGCGAACTATCCGAAGTGTGAGAAAGTCCGCTATGTGCTTTTTGCTTTTCAAGATACTTCTTCATTCCGCCGCTGCCTCGTATTTTCCCAACATTTCGCTTACGACGACTTGAGAATCACCGTGAACTTGCACGGCTCGTGTCTGGAGACTTTGAGCGGCGAAGTCCTGCGATCGGTGCCTCGCACTCCACTTCGTTGTTCGTATTTTGAATGTGAACCGGGCGAGTAGGCGATTTTGGTTGTCCGGCCTAGAGTAAGATACCGCCTCACGCCTGCTTTTCCCGTGCCCGTCAACGTAGAGTTGCAAGACTCCTCGGTGTTTCAACCACGGGTTCGGCTTTGTCATCGCCTCGACACGGATTCAGTGGGCTTCGGTTTTTCGACGAAGTTAGCCTCGGCAAGGAAATCCGCTAGGGCTTGACCTTTGATGGCCTGGCGGGGGCCAGTACGGAGGATGAACTATACCCTCTACGGAGGATGAACTATACCCTCTACGGAGGACGAACTATACCCTCTACGGAGGATGAACTATACCTTCTACGGAGGAGAACCCTACCCTCTAAGGAGGAGAACTAAACGCGTAAGGGACCACCCTCCGATGACCTCGGCAAAAAACAGAACCATTCCTACATACGAGATCGATTACCTTCGCTTATTTCAAGGCGGTACTCTATGTAGACGGCGAAGGGACCACCCTCCCGATGACCTCGGCAAAAAGCAGAACCATTCCTACATACGAGATCGATTACCTTCGTTTATTTCAAGACGGTACTCTCTATGTAGACGACGTGGGGACCACCCTCCCGATGACCTCGAAAAGCAGAACCATTCCTACATACGAGATCAGTTACCTTCGTTTATTTCAAGACGGTACTCTCTATGTAGGCGGTAAGGGGACCACCCTCCCGATGACCTCGACAAAAACAGAACCATTCCTACATACGAGATCGATTACCTTCGTTTATTTCAAGCGGTGCTCTCTATGTAGGCAAGTAAGGGACCACCCTCCCGATGACCTCGCAAAAGCACAGAACCATTCCTACATACGAGATCGATTACCTTCGTTTATTTCAAGACGGTACTCTATGTAGGCGAAATAAGGGACCACCCTCCGATGACCTCAAAGAAAAAGCAGGAACCATTCCTACATACGAGATCAGACACCTTCGTTTATTTCAAGACGGTACTCTATGTAGGCGAAATAAGGGACCACCCTCCCGATGACCTCGGCAAAAATCGTTAATTCGAAGACGGAACTCTCTACAAGGACGAGCTACCTTTCTACGAGCAGTTCCTTCATTTATTCAAGACGGAAATCTTTACGAGGACGAGCTACCTTTGTCACGAGCGGATTCGCCGTTTATTCAAGATGGAACTCCCTTCAAGGGCGAACTACCTTCGAAGGACGACTATAAAATGTATCTGAGAGAAATCAGCCGACCTCGGCCTCGCGTCACCTCGGTCGCCACGGAACATTCAGGATGAAGGCGACCTCGGTCTTGCTACCTCGGCCTCCCGATACATGGCGCCTACGCCTCCAATGGCCGACCTCGGCCTTCGCCACCTCGATCGCCGCCCGAGCATTCGAGGATGAAGCCGACCTCGCCGCCGTCACCCCGATCGCCAGAGCATTCGAGGATGAAGCCAACCTCGGCCTTAGCCGACCTTAGCCGCCACCCGGTCGCCGTCGAGCCCCGGCCTCCTTAGCCGTATCCCGAACCTTCACCTCGGCCACGACCTCGACACGAAGTTACATATTCAACTTCGGTAAGGTGAAGCCAAGCGACAGAAGACTTTGGCATAACGCCTCGGTAAGGTGAAGCCAGTCCAAAGACCTCGGCATAACGCCTCGTCAAGTGAAGCCAGCCCAAAGACCTCGGCATAACGCGCTTGTCGGTGAAGCCACCCAAAACCTCGGCATAACACCGTCGGTGAAGCGGCTCAAAGATCTCGACATAACGCCCGGTAAGGTGAAGCGGTCAAAGACCTCGGCATAACGCCTCGTCGGTGAAGTCACTAGAAGACCTCGGCATAACGCCTCGTCGGTGAAGCCCAAAGACCTCGGCATAACGCCGACGGTGAAAGCTACCAAAGATCTCGGCATAACGCCCGTCGGTGAAGCCGACCAAAAGACCTCGGCATAACACCTCGTTAGGTGAAGTCGAGCACCAAGACTTGCAAAGCGCCCGGCAAGATATACAAACAGAAGACATGACCTCGGCAGCGCCTCTACAGCAAAGCCGGCGACATACGACTTGACGAGTAACGCCTCGACGGCGAAGCAGCGACATTCAACGGCGGTATCAGCGCTGGCCCACCGCGCACTACAATTCCGCGCGGCGGCGTCAACTACCGCCCCTCCATCACGACCTCACTACTACGTCTTTTGGGAGGGATATGATAGATACTGCCCAACTACTAGGCCCAAGCATCGTGCCCAATATAAATGGGCCCCGACATTAAGCTTCGGCCCATGTGAGTTCGCCCAAGAAGACTCCTCGACCAACTATAACTCTAATCGCAATTGGAGCGTAGAAGATTCGGATGCATATCTAAAAGAATCCTTATGAGAGAAGACTTGGTATCGAGTCAAACTCAACTTGGTATCAGAATCAGAGTCAAACTCAACTTGGTATCAGAATCAGAGTCAAACTCAACTTGGTATCAGAGTCAGAGTCGAACTCAACTTGGAGATATATAAATAAAGGCTAGAATAGAAGAGAAATGGGGGACTCTCAGATCGATCACTTGATCTACACTTCTTGTAATCACTCTCTTATATTCAATACACGAATACTATCTCCCGTGGACGTAGATCTTATTCATAGATCGAACCACGTAAATCTCGTGTTCTTGCGTGCATTTATTTCCACTACGAAATTAAGATCGATCACCGGCCGTGCGGGGGTTGTGATAGGATCGCCCAACTACTGTGCCCAAGCATCGTGCCCAATACAAGTAAAACGACATCAAGCTCGGCTGGACAAGTTCGGCCCATGAAGACTCCTAAAGTCGGTGGGAGCAGAAAGCTCACCATATCTAAAAGAATCCTAATTGAGAGGGATAGGATCTCGAATCCTAGTTAGAAGACTTGATTCGAGATCTCAGTCAATCGTTGTGTATAAATAGAGGCTAGATTAGGCGACATAGATTCATTCACTCTCTTTGTAATCGCCTACACTCTCAATACACATACTCTCTCTTGCCTGGGACGTAGATCTTATTCACGATCGAACCACGTAAAACTTTGGTGTTCTTGCGCATTTATTTCCCTTACGAAATTAAGATCGATCAATATATATATATATATATATATATATATATATATAGGAATTGGTTATAGGAGAAGTCCATCTAAAATAAGAAATAAGAACTTATCATCATCTTTGATTTCATCTAATCTAATGGATCATATTTAATTAATGATTTAAAATAAATTTGACTATTTTCTATACTATTTTTATGATTTAAAACGTGTTAAGGGCATAAAGGTCAATATAAAGATTCATCCAACCCTAATTTTTCGTGCAATCCTCGATTTTTAGCCAATTCACATTCTCTCTCTGAAATTAATAATTGTGCATACGATATTAATGGTTGTGCATAGTCTTGTATGTTTTTATGCGAAATAAAACAATAACTAAAAATCAAACTTACATAATTGAGAATTCTTATTTGAATAATAATTAATGTAAAAATAAATTTTTTACCTTATAATAAAGTTCACAAATACAAATTTTGCACTGAAATCCCACAATTAGTGGGTGAAAAAAAATAATGATATACAATTATGACTATTTTTGTGATTAAACTAATATGCATAACTAGATAGTAATTGTGCATTGAATACAAGACAGATCATCCATTATATGGATGAAGAATATCATGGTAGCATCACTACTAGAAAAGCAGTTTTAACTACACATAAAATGTGTAGTCTATGCATATTGAACCGTAGAGAAAAGTGGTGTAGAAAGCTGGCGCACATACACCACGCTTTTATGTGTAGTATATACCGACTATAGACTATGCTTAATTTCACACATACACTACGCTTTTTAAGCGTAGTCTATATCGACTATAAACTACACTTAATTTCGTAAACATTGTACAACAATCATAGAATAATGCATAAAACAACGTTTACTATTTAGGAGTTACAATACAATATAGATGTGATAGTGACCGTTATATGCGTGAATCATTATATTAATTACGTAAACATATTTTCAAAATATGCAGTTGGTTTCGTGCACAACAAACAATTAAATTGCGCATAAGGTTATTTAATAAATTCATAAATCGAATTAAATGAAAAACGAAAGTTTACTATGAAATACTCATGAAAAATCTACTATGCAAGTTGAACATTTCAATATACAAAAATATGTAATATGCTTTCATAAAGACCATAAAATTTAAACTAGATAAAGATAATAAATATTTATAATTAATAAGATACCATAAATAATTATAAGAATCCCCCAATTTAAGGAATAAATTAGTTACACTAAAAATAAAAAATACAATAATAACCTTATTAATAAATCTGTAAAAAATATTCTAAAATAACATTAAATCTAAACTGTCGGATACACCTAGATTTACGCTTAGGATTAGTTCTCATTTCTCAAAATATTTGTGGTTCTCATTTGATCCATCCCCTATATATATATATATATATATATATATATATATATGAGTTTAAATAAGAATCATTTTATTCTAAAACTAAAATCAAATGAATTCACTATGAAAGTTGATGAATCCGTTGAGAAAGTTACTAAATTTAAAAATTCGAACTTTTTCACTCAGATTTGAATCCCATGAGGATGAAAATTCTATTTTTTTGGATTCAGTAACTTTTCTAGTAAATTCATTAACTTTCACAATGAATTCATCATTTTTTGTTCTCACGTTAACTCTGCTATATATATATGATTGGGTTCCCGTAGTACTCAGTCCCCAGATAGTATGTAGTACCCAATCTAGACCATACATTTTGAACACGTGGCTGCATCGATCATAAGCTGACACATGACAGCTTATTTTCTTTTCTTTTTCTCTTTTTATTTTCGCAAGGGGTAAAATGGAAAGAAATCAAATCAGTCTTCTTTTTCTCCTCCTTGGCGGCGTGGCGGCCACGGAGACGACGGCGGCGGCAACGGCAGCGGATGACGCCGGCGGCCATACTGACGAAAAGCAGCAAGATACACAAACAACAGATTTTGAAAGAAACAAAAAGGAGAAAAAAATTGATGGATTTTGAGAAAAAAAATAGAAGATGAATTTGATAGATGATGGCTATGACGGTGGTTCATGACGAATTCACGTAATCATGGAAAGAGACGACGGAATTGACAGATAATGATGGATGAGAGATTTGCTGTCGAAAACCACAAAAATGCATTAAACAAAACATGAAACTGCATTGAACAAAACATGAAACTGCATGTTGTCACGAAACACAAACATGCATTTAACAAAGTGTGTCCATGCATTGATCAAAATATGTCCATGCATTTAACAAAATATGTTCATGTATTTAACAAAATGTAAAAATGCATTGTTTGCAAAATGGCACGCGAGCGAGTGCCGGAGTGACGCGCGAGCACGAGCGCACGCTGGGCCCCCTACATGCTGTGCACAAGCTTCCAACCACATTAATTATTGTGTTCAGCTACATGCATTTTTTGTTCATTTGAATGCATTATTCAGTTCAACTAAATGCATAATTTTTTTTCGCAGTCACATAACGAATCAAATTACTAATCTACTGTTAATGTAGTGAAAATCAGCAAAATTAAGCTTAAAAGTCCGAAAAAATCTCGACCATGGGATCTATGAGATGAGTGGATGAGATTGAGTACTACATACTATCTCATGTTCGGGTACTATTTGATCCCTCATATATATGGTTGGGTTCCCGTAGTATCCGGTCCCCATTGTATGTTGTACCTAATCTAGATCACACTTTTTGAATACGTGGCCTCACTACAAGCTGACACGTGGCAACTCATTTTATTTTCTTTTCTTTTTTTTTAATTTTCGCAAGGGAAAAAATGGAAAGAAATCTTTAGCGGATGTAAATCGGAGGCAGTCGTGGCGAAAGAATCTGGAGCGGACAATGCCCGGCGGCGGCATTTAAAGAACACCGACGAACGAGAGTAGCAAGATACACAAACAACAACAAACAATAGATTTTGAAAGAAAGAAAAGAAGAAAAAAATTGAGAACAAAATTGATGGATTTTGAGAAAAAATAGAAGATGAATTTGATAGATGATTGAAGAATCGAGAAAGATGGTGGCTATGGCGGTGGTTTACGGTGAATTCATCGGTAATCATGGGAAGAGACGACAGAATTGACAGATTAGGATGGATGAGAGATTTGATGTCGAAAACATAAAAATTATTGAACAAAACATGAAACTGCATTGAACAAAACTTAAAATCATATGTTGCCATGAAACACAGACATACATTTAATAAAGCACTTTCATGCATTGATCAACATGTCCATGCATTTAATAAAACATGTTCATGTATTTAACAAAACGTATGCATTGTTGACAACGAACGCGTGAGCGACGCGCGAGCATGAGCGCACGCTGGGCACGCCCGCCCGCTGGTCATCGCGAGATTCCAATTGCACGGATTATTGTGTTCAACTACATGCATTTTTTGTTCATTTGAATGCATTATTCAGTTCAACTAAATGCATAGTTTTTTTTTCGCAATCACATAACAAATCAAATTACTAATCTACCCTTACTGTAACGAAAATCAACGAAATTAAGCTTAAAAAGTTCGAAAAAAATATCAACAATAGAATCTATGAGATGAGTGGATGAGATTGAGTACTACATACTATCTCAGACTTATGTACTATTTGATCCCTCATATATATATATATATATATATATATATATATATATTAATCTAATAAAATAGTTACTTTGATAAAAAGATAAAAATAATCAATCTTACAATTTTATCCTTAATTTTATAACATACCACCAAAACAACAAGTAATTCAAAAGTTAACAGTAAAGGTAAATAAGTATTTTAACACAAAAATCACTATTTTTATCTTTATAATAGCAAAGTAGCTATTTTAGATATTACCTCATATAATGTGTGCAATTTATTTTATTTTTTTAAAAGAAAAACACATAAATTAATTCCAAATATTTTGTAACAATATTATAGGGGAAAATACATATTTTAAGGCTTTGTGGCAATAGTTCAATAAATTATTAATACATTATTCAAGTTCAATAATGAAATTTGTGTCAGTTCAAGCCTGAAAGTAATTTTGTGCAATGGAAATAATAATTGGTAACCAAAACAACATGCGACTGTCAACGTGGACAAAATGACGTCGTATTGCGTCTGAGGTGAATAAACAGATTTAATCTATAATATGGCTCTATGATAGTTTAAGTTCAATAAACTAATCATTAAAACAAAGGGTTATCAATGCATAAATACACCAATTTTTTTTGGGTCAATTTTGGTTTTTTCTACCGAACTTTAAAAGTTGTCACAAAATACACAAACTTAATGACTTGAGTATTTTTACCACAATTTCAAATTCAAACCAAATTAGATTTGACTTGACATCTCAGAAATTTACTATAGATTAAACGGTTAGTGATATAAACGACCTCGTACAGAGAGAATATAAAACATTATCGTTCTATCAAAATAAATCAGATTTTTTTATTTTTAGGATTTATCGCGTCAACCATCGTTACAAAAATTAAGTCGTCTCGTTTGTTTCACCATCTGGTTCTAGTTGGGATCAAAACAATCGATATCCCCTCTCTATGATGTCGTTTATACCATTAACCGTTTTGTCTATGGTTAAATTTTTGAGATGTCAAGTCAGATTTAATTTGGCTTAAATTTGAAATCGTGGTAAAATCACTAAAGTCATTAAGTTTGTGCATTTTGTGATAATTTTTAAAGTTAGTAGGAAAAACCAAAATTGACCCAAAATTGGTGTATTTATGCGCCAATAACCCTAAAACAAACATTCAAAAAAGTTAATATCATATGTTCTTTTGAGATTGGCTTAAAGATGAAGTTGATAGTTATGATATAAAGTTCTCATGTTCAAATTCTAGCAACATTTATAGAGACAAGAGCCTTTAACATATGATTTCAAATTAATAATAATAAAAATTATTGTGTATGTATTGAATATACCATGACACACTTGGTGGGTGGTGAAAATTGTGATAATTAGCGATAAACATGTCACTATGACATTATTTTTGTTTTTGTTTTTGACAACAATAATTCGTTAAATTTAGGCCACGATTGTTTCTGATATTCACGACTATTCATTAAATGTTTGTATTTCATTTTGGCTTGTGATCTTTAAACAGCGATAATAATACAAAATTATTTTTTCTATAAATAAAATTCATAATCATAGCCAAGAAAGCTGTCGATGGTACACTACACACCCACATACAGTGTTTATTTTCCTTAAAAGAAAAAAATAATGAAGGTTGTCCGATACTGGGTGTTTAAAGCTTGAGTTATAAATTATAAAACTGATTATGTGAATCCAAAATTGCATTGCCCTTTCTACTTCGCGTGTAATTATTTTTAAGATTTTGCCCAGAAAAGAACTATTTGTAAGATCTATTTTTGAAGGGGAAAAAAAAAACTTTAAGGGAAGTAATGTTTGTATGTGTTAATTTTCTTGAAAATACAAAATTGTAAAAGGTGAATTTAGACAAGAATGTAGGTCTGACATAATTGTTCATTAGAAAATGACTACAGATTTTAATTTAATCATTTATCTAGAATCGGAAAAATATTTCATCGCGGATGTGTGCATTATATTCCTCTCTAACAAGGAAAGGAAAAATAAATCAAGCATGCATTATAAAATAAATTTAAGGTAAAACAGAATTAATGATTTTCATGTATATACTAGTAAAACAATAGCCACATTTAATAGAAAGTATAAACAACTTTTAGCTGGTTTATTAATGTATGGCGAACAAAAGTAATTAAAGACAGTTTTAATTTCCATGATCTATATTATTTATTTTTCAAATGAACAGATTTAGGAGGTCATCGGTAGGAAAAAATTGGAATAAGGCATAAATATAATGGATTTAGGATTAGAATGACATTTTATGTTATTCTTGTGTCCATGAAATGGAGAAAATTAAATCCTCTCTTTGTTCCACAATTTTTTTTCATAATTTTTTTTGGTATGTCCTTAAAACTTTTTTATATATGAAAACTGTACCATAAAATATTTTCTACTTATTATACTTAACAACATCCTTTATTTACACTTTTTAGTTTTTATCATTCACGATTAGGGGTGAGCAAAATATCCAATAACCGAATAACTGAGCCGAACCAAACCGAAATATCTAATTTGGTTCGAGTAAATCGATTATTTCGGACAATCGATTATAACGAAATATATTTACGTAGTATGGTTTTCGGTCGGGTATGAGTTTTTTACCCGAATATCGATACCGAAATTTATATTTATATACAATATATTAATATTATAAATAAAAGCGTGCATTATATAGCCATCAAGTTAAGGAATGTCAATTATAGCCACGAACATAAAAATATCAAATTATAGCCAGTCGTTGGGCTATTGGGACTATTATCACCAAATAGTACCAATAGGACCAACAAATAGTTGGTCCTATTGGTACTATTTGATGATAATAGTCCCAATAGGCCCAACACCTGGCTATAATTTGACATTTTATGTTCGTATTATAATTGACATTTCGGATGATGGCTATATAATGTATTTTCATTAAATAAAATATACTTAGTTTGCCCTAAAAATCCTACCTAAATGATTCTACATTCTACGGTCGCTACCACAACCATTCCACAATACATTCTCTCACATCTCAACTCTCAATTCTCAACACGCCGTCAACGCCACGCCGCACCACGCCATCTACCGCCACACCATCGTTGATGGATTAAAGAAGCTTTGGATTTTGAGAATATGAACTTGAAACTTATGAACTTTGAACTTTAAATTTGGTGTTTTGAGAAGATTGTAGTATTTCTATGAATTGTTCGTATTTGGTAATGTTTTTTGAACTTTGAACTTATGAAGATTGTTGGTAATGAGTTGTTTAGTATTTGGCAATGTTATTTATGAATATTGCAAACTAGTT
The DNA here is from genome assembly GCA_036937905.1 of Salvia rosmarinus. NCBI lineage: Eukaryota > Viridiplantae > Streptophyta > Magnoliopsida > Lamiales > Lamiaceae > Salvia > Salvia rosmarinus. Next base: position 67,360,296 of record CM072815.1, on the reverse strand, counting down.
ATTTGTTGAGCATTAGAATGTTTTTTGTATGTTTTTGTTTAGAATTCAGAATCAGGGCAAAAATTCGATTTTATCCGAAATATCCAAAATAATATTCGGTTATTTTAGTTTGGTAACCGAAATTATTTCGGTTTGGTTCGGATACCATTTCTAAAATTTTGTTTATTTTAATTCGGATATTTTTTTGACCATACCCGATCGAATACCCGAATACTCACCCCTATTCACGATCCACCATTATCCCTCTTTCTTAGTTCTTACTCTCAACAACATAACTTATTTTTACATTTTACCACATATGATTCATCATTAAATTAACTTAACATTACACTAATATAAGACTCTTACTCCACTTACAATACACTCAACAACTTTTATTAAAATTGTACCGAAGATTCCTAAAAAAAAATCAGGATGGAGGGATCAATATTAACTCTCTACAATCTTATACATCGAAAGTAAAAAAAAAAGTGTGTGTGTGTTGGCCTAGTGGTAGATTAGTTAATGCCCGAGGCCAAAGGTCTCGGGTTCGAGTCCACCGTGACGCAGCTTTTAATATTTCTGTATTAATTGACCAAAAAAAAAAGTAAAAAAGAATTGTACAACAAAGTTCTTATAATTAAGTAAAGAGCAACGGCTAATATAGTAATAATATCATTACGATCGCTGCAAATTTTTTGTTAAGTGTCTAAATTATATTTTAATTTTTATTAATCTTCTATTAATTTCCATAAAAATTATCTAAACAATTAATAATTATAAAAATAATTTTAAGTGCTATAACAATAAATCGAATTTACTTAAATTACAATATCAAAATAAATATTAAAATTTAAGCCTAAAAATTAACAGTTTGAATATTTTTTTCTAACTATGTTTTGAAAATTATAGATTATTTTTAATTGAAAAATGAACACTAATAAAAAAGTTTATCCTACATCAATAGTATTTAATACGAAAAAAATATGTTTTTATTTAATATCTTTCCCATATTATATATATATATAGAGAGTTTGGTTCAAATAAGAACCATTCTTATCCTAAAAACTAAGAACCAAATGAATTCGTTATGAAAGTTGATGAATCCGTTGAGAAAGTTAATGAATTCAAAAATTCAGAATTTTTCACCCGGGTTCGAATCCCATGAGGGGCGAAAAATTTTATTTTTTTGGATTCAGTAACTTTCTCAGCGGATTCATCAACTTTCACTGTGAATTCATCATTTTTTGGTTCTCACGATAAAAATAGTTCTCACGTTAACCCTTCCCTATATATATATATATATATATATATATATATATATATATATATGAGTTGGTTATAGGAGAACTACTTAATAGACAAGAACTATGAATCAATAATCATCATTAGATTAAATAATATCGGACGACTCATAATCGATTAATGATAAAAAAATTGTCAAATCCCTAATTTTTCTTTATTTGTAGATCCACGTGCATCTTGAAAATATCTCACATTCCATTCATAAATCCTTATCCTGAAAAAAATTTAGATTTTATTTTTCGTTGTTCATATAATTTATGTTATTGTTTCATGTAATTGTGGTTTTTGTGCATGTGAGATCTTTTACATTCCAATTCGTCGTTATATTCATGTAATTCATATTGTTGTTTATATAATCGTAGTTCTTGTGCATGTAGAAACTTCACAATTTCATATTTTCAGAACAAACTACAATTACCGTAAATAAATACATAAAATTCCTTGATTATATAACTGAAAATGGCTACCATTAAAATTTAAAGATAATAATGATTGACTGTAAGATTAAAAAAGGATGGAAGGACCACATTAGTTCTTAGTTTTCATCAAAATCCTAGTTCGCACACACACACACACACACACACATATATATATATATATATATAGGAGATGGATCAGATAGGAAGGGATAATTTGGTAGGAAATGGGAATGAATCTGAGCCATTGATTCATTGGATCAATGGTTGAGATTTAATTTCGGTTGTCTACTGCTTTATGTTTTGTGTGTTACGGCGGATCTTGCAAAGACTAGAACTCTTCTTGTGCTCTACTGCAATAAAATGTGCTAAACTAATATATTTAGTATATGTGATACGAAGAGATGAAATATGTGCTAAACTAATATGTGCAACATAGTAATTGTGATTGTACTACATAAATGTGAAAGATATGGTAAACTTATATATCTATTCCTATTTTCTACACTTATTTCCATTCTCATAGGAACAATCCCATATATATATATATAAGAGAGAGAGAGTTAACGTTCTTATCTTGAGAGCGTGTGAATCAAAAAATAATAAATTTGCTATGAAATTTGATGCTCATCCGAAAGTTACAAGATCAAAAAATAGAATTTTCGCCCAGCATGAAATTTGAACTCGGGGTGGAAATTCTGAATTTTTTGGTTCAGTACAACAGATGCATCAACTTTCATAACGAATTCATTTTTGTGTATAGCGAATTTTATGGTTCTCAATTCTTACGTTAAAATGATTTTATCTGAATCTAATATATATATATATTGGTTCTAGTGAGAATGCAAGTATAAAAGTTAAAATATTTCACATCCAAATCTATCTCATATCAATGGTTTAGATTAAGGTAATATATTAAATGGTTTTAGAATTTTTTTAAATAAATTCGAAAAAGGGTAAATTAGGTATAAAAAATTTATTTTCTCTACCACTCCAGACGTAAATCTTGTTACTTTCCAATAATCTCGTCAATTACCGAAAAAGAGAGATTTTATAATCTACTAAATATATTGTTGCACAAACTAGCAGTTCTACAACATATATTAAATAAATATGTGGTACACATTATACATCACGTAACACAATTTATTTTTGCACTACATACGCTTTCTGTAGCAAATATTTAATAAATATGTGACATACATTACACATCACACAATATAATTTATTGTTGTACGAATAATGCTACGAATGTATTCTACATGTGCAAAAAAAATATAATTTATCTAAAATAATCTATCTAAGCTCATGTTGATATATATTTTTCACATAAGGTTGAACAAATTTTGATTTATGTAGCATATGTAATTTCAATTTGTAGCTCAATTGTATATGAATATATGTATTTTAGTGATTTATTCTATAGCACTTTAATCATTGAATGTAGCATATATATGACAATGTGTAAGTAATCTTGTTATATATAGTACACTATGTAGCACATATTAACTAATAATATTGTACAAAACGCAAGGTAGTATTGCATATAAATTGTTTCAGAATAGTTGCATAAATTTTAACTGACAAAAAAATCAAATTGATTGGCAATAGTTTATGAAATTTTTAGTATACGTGCAAAATGAATAAACTAAATATGCTACGAAAATGTTCCACTAGCTAGTATAATAAGTGAAAAGCATGTATGAATCAATACATGAATTTTTATACATGTGTTTTCTATGAATTATGTAGCTTAAATAACAAATTACTTTGCAGAGATTAAATATTGAAACTGGAATAATCTATTTAAAACAATAAGTTAAAAGATAGATTAAAATAAATCTCTAAAAATGATATAACCTTACGTTTCCTAAAATTAAGAAAAAAACCCGCTTTTAATAAAATGAAATCACTAACTAAAATATAGCACATATAGGAATAATTTACTAAAATCAATTATTTAGATTTATTCTTATTTCTTACAAAATGATCCATCCTAATATATATATATATATATATATGGTTGAGATTTTTTAGACGATAAAGGATTTTATGTATAAAACTAATCAACTGAATTATGGTAAGAGATTAAGAACATAATGACCATATTTAAACAAACCTTCAAGACGTGAGAGAAACTTTTATAGATAAACACACATTACGGTTTCATACTAAGCAGGATTAAACTAATGACCAACAACCTTCAAGACGCAAACTATTATTAACAAAAGGATTCAACCATTAACGATCCGAGGTAACATAAGTAATATCCAAAATATAATAAAGTGTTTTGAGCAATGGAAAGCATGTGAATGCATATATGAAGATATACATCCAAGGTGAACAATTAACGACAAAACTCCGATCGCTCAACACTTGTCCATCCTATCGTGACTCAACTCGCACATTTAAAAACAAACATGCAGGGCTAAGTACAAGATTGCACTTAGTGGACTCATGCCAAAATCATTTCATAATATTACACTGCCCATAAGTATAACACGAGGATTTTAGTTGAAATAACTCGTGAATACCAAAATACTTTATCATTTCTCAAAAGATTCGCCTGCGCAGGCATTTTCTGTTACGTATGATCCGTATCATCCACATAATTATTCATAACTCATCTCATAAACTGATCTCACGTCTGTAGAAGTAGGCCTCCTTCTACCGACGCCGTGATCGGCCGAAGATGTTGCTAACGGCTCCCAATCACATAGTCGTGATTCTTCATCCGACTAGATCCACGACCGCCGATGATGTTGCTAACGGCTCACATCATGGCGGTGTACACGTTAATCTTAGCCAGGAATTCTGCCTCTGACTTAAGATCCGATATCGATTTAAAAATAAATTGGGAGCGACCCAATAACTGATTCACATACATCGTTGGCTCGCCCAACAACATGATAGGATCCATACGTTAAAACATAAATATTTTGGGCATGTAATTGAATAACAGTTCATAATCATTTTCAACCGAAAGCTTTGTAAATAAATACTTTTCAAGAAAGCATCGTAAATAAAAGGGTTTTCGAGTAAAGCCCACCTCGTATAACGTAGGTCTTTAACTATGGTCCTTTCCTACGCCAACGATCCGTCCACGTATCACCTTAACGTAAGAATTATTTTTAGTACGTCGGTCACGCTCGATAGAGACGAACATAGTCTATAACGCTCTCACGATCAAATAAGGCTAACGTCGGACTTAATTTGACGCTTCTTAATCGATTGATGTCGATTATGAAATTTCTTAACTTATAAGAGATATTCTATCTTTTAGAATATAACGACGTTTTAATGTACTTACGTAACGTAAGTAGCATTATTACTAAACGCATTACGTCACATTGATCACGATTATCGATCATGCGTCCGCTGACCTTGGTCAACGATTTTGGTCAACTATTTTGACCAAGTCAACCAAAAGTCAACAATTTTGACTTTGGTCAACGAAAAGTCAACATTTTGACTTTCTAAGCTACATGTGTAATTTTATCATTTCATGTACAATTCTTGTTCTAAAAATTCCCCAAAAATCATAATATGTCTAAAACATTATTTTAGATCATATTATGTAATTATAATTGATAAAATAAATTTACATCATTAATGCACTAAACCTAACATTTTCGGTCATTATAGAATAAATAGCTTAGTTTGTGCATAAATTCTTATAAATTCACATGTCACACTATTTTATCATATGATTAATAATATGTAATTACCTTAGTCAAATAAAATTTATACACCTTAGTCTTATAACATATAGTTTTCGGTTTTCACAAATCACTAAGCAAATGATTTTTAAAAATTCCAATAAATTCATATATCAATTAATCATCCTCAATTATGCTTACTACAACATAATTGTTATTTATTATGACTTATTGAATAAAATTTACCTAAGTCACTTTTGAAATTTTCGACTTAGGTCAAATAAATCCTTATAAATTTCAATAAATTCCTACAACCATATATTATGAATCTACACACTTAATATGCTATTATATCACTTAAACATGAATTATATCATAACATTATAACATATGCTATAGTTTTCGATATTTATAAAAATATAAGCTATAGTTTTCCAAAAATTCTACATAAATTCATATAAGCATAATTAATATCCTAGATCATGATTCCATGCTCAAATTAACAATTAAAAATCAAAATCAACAACATATACTAACCCTAAGTTTTCGGTCCCATGAATAAATTAATACTATGCTTAATTTCATGATATAATTAATATACATGCTTAATAACATAGTATAAACATGATATCTAAACATTTTAGCATGATACCTATAATTTTCGAAAATTACATATATAAACTAAGATCATAACTTAAAATTTAACTGATTTAAATTCGAAAATTTAAGCATGTATCTGAAGAACGATCGATTTCTAACCTTTAATCGGTGACGGATTTAATTGTTGAAGGTTTATTTGCTAAGGTTTGGGATTAGAGCTTGAAGAACACTCTCAACTTCCTCACTATAATTTCGGTCCCAAGGTTTGCAAAATGAGAGATTGTAGTGCTAATGTTATATTTATAGAGTTAGACAAGTGTATAACAATTATTACATAAGATAACAATTATTACTCCTTTACACATTTTCAAAAAATCGCCACCACTAGGAGCATATGGACAAAGTTTTAAATTTTATCTTATACACCTCATGATGTAGCCTTTATCCTTATTTCACCACTCAGATTATAGTTGTCACCATTTAATTAAAGAAATTGTGACACTATACTATATATATATATGTGTCGGCTATATAGTATAGCCTAGGATTAAATCTTTATTTCCCACCTATATTATATACTTTATTATATTGTATTATTATTTAATTAATAAATTGTATCAATTATCAAGAATTAAAAAGGATAATAACATTGTACACTTATAGTGTAGTTTACGGCAATGTTGATAGATTAGGATAGGTTTTTAATTTTTTTCTTATAATTTATTATAGTATTATCATGTTATAAAGTGGCTTTTGAAAAGTCAAAAATTTCAACTCCACAAGTGTCCCTATTATATAGTTTGGAAATTAATTCTCCCAAGCTTTATTTTGTCAAAATTTTCGCCTATATAGTCCAAAAATTTAGGATATTTGTTCAACTTGTTAATTAATGTCACTTTACACCTAATGATGTGATAAGATTATAATTATAACCCTCATTAATGGTAGTAAGATATTTGTACATAAAATCACATAATATCATGCTTAAAAGCCTCACATTTTCGTCCATTATGGCACAAGTGTGCTCTCACACTTGTGCAACTTGTATTACACCACATTTAGTTCTTAATGACATCATAATAATATAATAATTATCATATATCATTAATTGATTAAGAATTAAAATTAAATTACACTTAGGAAACCCTAATTTTCGAAAATTGCTAAGGTATTCCCAAACATTTTATTTCCTTGTATAAAATAGCTACTACATAATTATGTGACATATTATATTTCTTAGATAATAATTTTAATCATAGGAAAGTATTTAAAATAATTTAGGTCTTAAAACCCTAATTTAAATACTTAGGGTTTTCAAACCCATGAAATAATGTACATTGCTTTTGAGTTTTCTAGCATTATTTAATGATAAATAATGCTCTTATATAATAATATAATTATAGGAATTTGAATTTTATAATTCCGAGATCATATGCTAAAGTTATCGCATTATCTCTAAACGTAGACGTTTGAAACGTCTCTAAATTCCCATAGCTTAATTATCTCCAATATGTTCAAAATAAAGTTTGTTACAACTTTATTTATTCCTATAATAATAGGAATTTCGAAATTAAGCTTAACTGCTTAATAATACTGTAAGACGTAAACGTCGAATTCATTCAACGTTGAAAATTACGTTCGAAGGAATATTGAAAATTATATTCCTTAATTCACTAAGGCTCAGTGAATCTCATACAGAAATTATCCAATTATGCTTGGTCAAAGTCAAGAGTTGACTAATTAAGATTTTAATTATTGAATTAATAATGCTAATTACGTAATTAATTATCGTAATCTAGGATTAAAATTACGGGATATTACATTCTACCCCCCTTAAAAAAAATTTCGTCCTCGAAATTTGCATACCTCAAAAGAGTTCGGGGTATCGCTCTTTCATGGCGTCCTCGAGTTCCCACGTAGCTTCTTCCTGTCCGTGGTGCCTCCATAGGACTTTCACTATTGGAATTGATTTATTTCTCAACTGTTGAACTTTATGGTCCAAAATAGCCACAGGTTCCTCTTCGTAGCTCATATCAGGATTTAAGACCACGTCATCATGGTGTATTACGTGTTTCGGGTCATACACGTATTTCCTCAGTTGAGACACGTGAAACACATTATGAACATTACCCAAGCTTGGTGGTAACGCTAATCTATAGGCTACAGGGCCTATTTTCTCAAGGATCTCGTAAGGTCCTATAAATCGTGGTTTCAACTTTCCCTTTACCCCAAATCTTACAATGCCTTTGGACGGAGAGGTTTTAAGGAAAACCTTGTCTCCACATTCAAATTCTAGCTCGGATCTCACGAGTATCGGCATATGATTTCGCCTATCCCGAGCTTCTTTTATTCTTTGTCTTATCTCGACGACAATTTCAATCATTTCCTCGATCGTATCGGGCCCTAAGATTTTTCTTTCACCAACTTCATCCCAAAGAAAGTGGTGATCGACATTTTCTTCCATATAATGCTTCATATGGGGCCATGTTGATTGTCACCGATAACTATTATTGTGGCGAACTCAATAAGTGGTAAAACTTGTTCCCAAGTTGCGCCTCGATCCAATACTACCATTCTTAACATATCCTCTAGCGTTTGATCGCTCGTTCGATTGGCCATCCGTCGTGGATGAAAAGTCGTCTTTGAAATTCAGCTTCGTTCCCAATTCCTTTTGTAAGCTTACCCAAAATCTTGAAGTAAACTTCGAATCTCTATCAGAAGTGATAGATTTTGGTACTCCATGCAGACGTACAATTTCCTTCACATATAGTTGAGCTAACTTGTCGGACCCATAGGTGATTCGTATTGGTAGGAAATGAGCACACTTTGTAAGGCGATCCACTACTACCCATATAGCAGTGTTACCCTTTTGTGACTTTGGTAAACCCGTTACAAAATCCATAGCTATGTCGTCCCATTTCCATTCGGGTATCTCCAAAGGTTGCAGCTTTCCATATGGCCTTTGATGTAACGCCTTTACTTGTTGACAAGTAAGACAACGTTCGACGAATGAGGCTATATCTCTCTTCATTCCTTCCCACCAGAATTTTCCTCGTAGGTCTTGGTACATTTTGCAGTCGCTGGATGGGCGGTATAAGGAGTATCATGAGCTTCACTCATGATTTCATTTCGAGCTCATCATTGTTTGGAATACATAGCCTTTCCTCAAACAATATAGCGTTATCACCGCTTCTGAAACTTTTATGTTCTCCCTTTCTCACTTTAGCCCTTATTTTCTAGTTCCTCATCCTTTCTTTGTTCTTCTATGATTTTATTCTTAAATCGGACATCATAGTAAGTGTAGCAACATTATCCATGATTGTCCTTGGTGGTTCGACTATCTCTATTGACATCTTTTCAAACTCTTCGATGAGTTTTCCTTCCGTTGTCAAGAGACATCCAAGTTTTGATTGACCTTTACGACTTAAGGCATCTGCTACTACATTAGCTTTTCCTGGATGATAGTTTATGCCACAGTCGTAGTCTTTTACTAATTCGAGCCATCTCCTTTGTCTCATGTTCAGATCCTTTTGCTCGAAAAAGTATTTTAAACTTTTGTGGTCAGTAAAGATTTCACATCTTACTCCATAAAGATGATGTCTCCAAATCTTTAATGCGTGAACCACAGCTGCCAATTCCAAGTCATGAGTCGGGTAGTTCAACTCATGTGGTCTAAGTTGTCGTGATGCGTAAGCTATTACCTTTCCTTCTTGCATCAATACACAACCAAGTCCATTTTTGGAAGCATCGGTATAGATAACATATTCCTTGTTCGAATCTGGGAACAGCTAATACCGGTGCACTAGTCGGCTTTCTTTAACGCTTGGAAACTCGCCTCACACTCATCAGTCCATGTGAATTTGATCCCCTTTCGGAGTAGCTGTGTCATTGGTCTTGCTATCTTGGAGAATCCTTCAATGAATCTCCTATAGTAGCCAGCTAATCCTAGGAAACTTCGAATTTCATTTTGAGTGGTCGGCGCTTTCCATCCTTGCACAGCCTCGACCTTTGCCGGATCAACTTTTATTCCTTCCGCTGACACAATGTGTCCAAGGAATATCACTTCTTTAAGCCAAAATTCACACTTGCTGAATTTAGCATAAAGTTGTTCGGCTCGTAGGGTCTGTAACACTGTTCTCAAGTGTTCCCTATGTTCCTCCTCGTTCTTTGAATAGATGAGAATATCATCTATAAAGACTAAGACAAACTTGTCCAAGTATGGATGGAACACTCTGTTCATAAGATCCATAAATACGGCAGGTGCGTTTGTTAGTCCGAACGGCACTACTACAAACTCGTAGTGGCCATACCTTGTTCGGAATGCCGTCTTTGATATATCTTCCGGTCGTACCTTAAGTTGATGGTAGCCTGACTTAAGATCGATTTTCGAGAATACGCTTGCACCTCTCAATTGGTCGAACAAATCGCTCATCCTTGGTAGCGGATATTTGTTCTTAAGCGCCAATTTGTTTAATTTCGGTAATCGATGCACATTCTTAACGAACCATCCTTTTTCTTGACAAATAGGACAGACGCTCCCCATGGTGAAACACTTGGCCTTATAAAACCCAAGTCCAATAACTCTTGAATTTGGATTTTCAACTCTTCGAGTTCCTTGGGTGCCATTCTGCAAGGCGCTTTTGATACTGGAGCTGATCCAGGCTCCAGATCAATTGTGAACTCTAGTCGCCTATCCGGGGTAGTCTGGTAATGTCTCAGAAAGACGCCCGAAATTCCGAACAATTTCCACGTCTTGACCCTTACTCCGCTCTTTTCCTCTCCATTTAGATACACAAGGAATGCTTGACATTCCTTCTTGTTCATCATTCTTCGGGCTTGGAGTGCGGATATTATTGGGATTTTCTTTCCCATACTAATCCCATAGAAATTCGTAGCTTCTTTTCCCGGTGGTTGCATCGAAATTCTTCTCTCCTTGCATAAGATCGTGGAATGGTTTTCGGCCAACCAATCCATCCCTAGGATTATATCTACATCCCCCATAGGTATTACGTTCAAGTTATTTGCTAGAACCTTAATTGAGCCTAAGTTCAATTCTAAGTTCGAGCAAGCCTGTGTAACGGTCATAATACCTCCTATAGGTGATGAGATTCTCATTTCCTGATTTGTTTCTTCAGGATTAAGTTCTAACATATCAACGCATGCTTTTGAAATGAAAGAATGCGAAGCACCCGTATCGAACAGAAGTATAATAGGTATATTGCAAAGTAATCCCATACCCGCTAGGTTACCTTGATTCTCGCTGCTCGACGCCTATGTAGCGCATAGGCTCTGGCCTGAGCTGGTTGCGGCCGACGAGGTGCTTGCCTCTGTTGATTCTGCTGTTGCTTTGCCGCGATGTCTTCTTGCTCTCTGCTCGCGCTGTCGCTGCTTTATTCTTTATTCTTCTTCTTTGTGGTGGGGTTGGTACTGAATTGCCCTTAACGGTTGGGCAGGGCCTGCTTGATTCGGCCTTCCCATGGTTATCTGGCGGGTCCCAGGGCATTCATTTGCATAGTGGCCCCTTACGCCACACTTAAAGCAAATGGGATTCCTAGCCATGCATACCCCCGTGTGCCTTTTGTTGCATTTTGGGCATGGCTGAATCCTTACCATCTCTTGGGTAGGTGGAGTATATACGGGTCTCCTCCAACCTTGCCCTTGTGGAGCCATGTTATTCTGCCATGGCCTCTTATTGTTATTGTTGAATCCTCCTTGGTTGACGTTGTTGTTGTTGGAACTTCCCTCCCATTTGCGCTTTCCTTTGTCACCGACGTTTTGTGACTGAGTCGGTGCAGATTTCTCTTCGGGCATTGCCGCCTCTATGTCTAATGCCCTACTAAGAGCCTCCGCATAGGTTAAGTCGCCGTGACCGCCAAATGACATCCTTATCTCATGTCTTAATCTCGCCTTGAATTTTTTCGACATCTTCATGTCGGTGTTCACTATATCCGGGCGATCTAGACATATCGCGAGCGATCGGTCGTACTCAATGACCGACATCTTCCCCGCCTGTGGTGAAAATTCAATCTCCTTTTGTTCCGGTAGCTTTTGGAATGTACTTATCATACATTTCCGCTTTGAAGTCGTCCTGTAAAGTATTCCATTTGTTCTGGGGTCAGTGTCTTTCTCCTCGCTTCCCACCAGAAATCAGCCGGTCCGGTGAGTTGGAAAGTTACGCAAGATAACCTCTCTTGCGTAGTACAGCGAAGAAAGTCGAAAATTGCTCTATAGCCCCGACCCACTGCTCGGCATCCTCGTGGCCCTTTACCATTGAAGGAGGCGGGTTACGCCTTAAAAGAGTTCTTCTACTCTACGGTCGGGCGGAGGGGGGGGCTGGGATCTCCTCACTCCGCCTGTGGTATCCCGCCTCTACCCCTGCCTCTTCCTCTTCCCCTGCCTCTCACTTCCCGCTGAGGTGCACGTCTGGGCGGCATTCTGTTAATAAAACGTAATTAGTATTCGAATAATGTTCATTGCAGTTGAATATACGTAACATCTTTATAAAATCGTATCATAAAACAACTTAAGCAGCCATCATTCTTAGTGCACAACTTGATGTTCATAAAAGCCCATTCTTGGGTCATCATCATATATATATGGAAAACTTTGCCTCGAGGGACTATTCTGTACAAGTCATTAAGCGCAAAAGGAAACTAAGTACACACTGTACTACGTATACTACTGTCAACTACATACTAGTTATAAGGCGTCTCAAAATACTATGTTTCTATAACTTTGTTAACATCACTACTACATACTACATACTACTCGTATACTAATATCCGTCTTCGTCCATGTTTCGCTCACGCTCCATGGTTTGCCCTGCAGTTTCGTCCTCGCTTGGATCCTCCTCGGGATCTCTCTTCTTCCGGGTCCTCTTCGGATTCCTCCTGAGCTTTCCTCTCGAGCACGCCTACGTGACGGTCCAGCCCTCTCATCCCCAATGGCATACACATCGCGCATAGGAACATAGCCTTCTTGATGGCCGTATGCTTCCATGTATGTCCTCTCGTGATTGGGTGCCGTCATTGGTGGTGGAACTGGTGGTGCCGGTCGCGTCGGATGTCCGAACGTCCTAGGTGGAAGAATCGCACTCCTAATGACCGGGTCGCGATGCCCTTGTCACATGCTCGGGTCGATCTCCGCCCATGAACCTTGGCACCGCAGGTTGACCACCGAGGAACTTCCGTACAACCATTCCGCGTGTCGTCCTGCCAAGTATACTCCCTTGGTGGCAGATAGGGCCCTCTTGGTGCAGCCCTATATACGCTGTAGACATATATGAGATGGCTGACAAACCTCGGCAAATCTCCAATCAGGTCATAGTCAATGCCCGCACGATAGATATAGTCGCCCGATATTTCTCTTGCATAATCTTCCCAATCAACTGGCAAACGAGTTAGCAACCGCTTGATGCCGTCATATCCCGTCACACCGTACTCATGGGCGTCCATCCATAATCGTAGATAGCTCATCAGGAACTCTCCTAGACTGTCGCCCCAACTCATGCTATATGTACGATAAGCTTGAAGTACTTCTCCTGGTGTGAATCTCGGCATCATCCTTCGCCTCGGTGAGTAATAACGACTGGCCATCTATCACAGATAATACTAGCGTAAGTCAATCTATATCTGATAAGCAGATAAAAGAATAGAATATATCTGTTAAGCAGATAAAGCAAACACATCTGATAAGCAGATAAATGTTTACATCAAAGATCCTATGTTCATTCTACATCATAATTATACTTATGGAATTTCTACTTTCAACTTCTTAAGTTCTCTATTTTCAGCAAAATTTTCAGTCTAACTTCAACTGTTCCTCACGAATTCTGGAGAAGGATTCAGGATTTCTGTCCTTCATATGAACTGAAGTTCGTTGAGATAAGAGTATGTGGGCGAAAACCGTTTGCAAAACGGAGTTCAAACGAATGAGAACGGGTCAAAACAAAAACACTGCGCAGTGCAGTTTTCTGCCTGCGCGATTATGCGCCGGGAATTACTTTCTTCCGGACGATTGTGAGCTCGTGCCCCGCTTCGTACGAGATTTTCATCAAAATTTGTTTAGCTTTCTCTGGTTCATATCAAACTCATACGTCTTGCACCTTTGATCCTTTTCTTGCTTTCGTCAGCTTTTCGTTGAAAACTTGAGTTCGTTTCCAATCGACTTTTCGTTTGTTCGTAAATCAATATCTCGCTATTGTTCTCGAAAAAGGGATCAAGCTCCTAGAATTCATACTTCTATGTTCAAGAGGTGAGCATGCTTCTTAGAGCATCTATGTTCTTTTGGGAATAACATACCCATTTTCAAAATGAACGATAATACTTTGAATAAATATTTCAAAAATCATAACATAATTTCTGCATTCATGCTTTCAACAACTCAAACATCACTTTTGACATTATCATGTCAACTATTACTCATTCTTCGTAAAATTGGTCTCATACCACTGATAACCCATTATCATATCACCTTTGACATAAAATTGTCAACTTTTGCAAAACATTGAAAATTTCCTTTTGGAATACGTTCCAAAACTTTCATAACTTTCACTGCTTTCAAAATGTGCGTTCAATCTCATTTTCCAAAATTTCAAGTTCACTGTTTCAACTTTCAACTTTCAATATCTAAACTGAGAAAACAATTTACCTCTTTTCCCGGTTGAGCTTGATGTGATGGAGTGTTGAGCACAGTCAGCTGATTTCTAGAAGTCTAGTGACTCAATCTAGACTTAACTTTTGAAAGAAGGTTTTAGGGTTCAAAGGACGACCGCTCGATATTAATCGTGACACCCGCCTTTCCAAAGTACGGATTAGACGGACCGTCATCAACTAAGCGAGGATTAAGAACATAATGACCAACAAACCTTCAAGACGCCAAACTATTATAGATAAACACACAAAGGTTTCATACAAACTAGACCAATGCACCATTAACAAAAGGATTCAACCGATCCGAGGTAACATAAGTAATATCCAAAATATAATAAAGTGTTTTGAACAATGAAAGCATGTGAATGCATATATGAAGATATACATCCAAGGTGAACAATTAACGACAAAAACTCCGATCGCTCAACACTTGTCCATCCCATCACACTCAACTCGCACATTTAAAACAAACATGCAGGCTAAGTACAAGATTGCACTTAGTGGACTCATGCCAAAATCATTTCATAATATTACATCGCCTATAAGTATAACACGAGGATTTTAGTTGAAATAACTCGTGAATACCAAAATACTTTATCATTTCTCAAAAGATTCGCTGCTGCAGTATTTTCTCATTACGTATGATCCGTATCATCCACATAATTATTCATAACTCATCTCATAAACCGATCTCACGTGCAGAAGTAGGCCTTCTTCACCGACGCCGTGATCGGTCAAGATGTTGCTAACGGCTCCCAATCACATAGTCGTGATTCTTCATCCGACTAGATCCACGACCGCCGATGATGTTGCTAACGGCTCACAATACAAAAAACGGTGTACACGTTAATCTTAGCTGAGAATTTCGCCTCGACTTAAGATCCGATATCGATTTAAAATAAATTGGGAGCGACCCAATAAGCGATTCACATACATCGTTGGCTCGCCCAACAACATGATAGATCCATACGTTAAAACATAAATATTTTGGGCATGTAATGAATAATGATTCATAATCATTTTCAACCGAAAGTTTGTAAATAAATACTTTTCAAGAAAGCATCGTAATAAAAGGGTTTTCGAGTAAAGCCCCTCGTACACGTAGTCTCTTTAACTATGGTCTCTTTCCTACGCCAACGATCCGTCCACGTATCACCTTAACGTAAGAATTATTTTTAGTACGTCGGTCACGCTCGATAGAGACGAACATAGTCTATAACGCTCTACGATCAAATAAGGCTAACGTCGGACTTAATTTGACGCTTCTTAATCGATTGATGTCGATTATGAAATTTCTTAACTTATAAGAGATATTCTATCTTTTAGAATATAATGACGTTTTAATGCACTTACGTAACGTAAGTAGCATTATTACTAAACGTCTTACGTCACATTGATCACGCATTATCGATATGCGTCTGCTGACCTTGGTCAACGATTTTGGTCAACTATTTTGACCAAGTCAACCAAAAGTCAACAATTTTGACTTTGGTCAACGAAAAGTCAACATTTTGACTTTCTAAGCCTACATGTGTAATTTTATCATTTCATGTACAATTCTTGTTCTAAAAATTCCCCAAAAATCATAATATGTCTAAAACATTATTTTAGATCATATTATGTAATTATAATTGATAAAATAAATTTACATCATTAATGCACTAAACCTAACATTTTCGGTCATTATAGAATAAATAGCTTAGGTTTGTGCATAAATTCTTATAAATTCACATGTCACACTATTTTATCATATGATTAATAATATGTAATTACCTTAGTCAAATAAAATTTATACACCTTAGTCTTATAACATATAGTTTTCGGTTTTCACAAATTACTAAGCAAATGATTTTTAAAAATTCCAATAAATTCATATATCAATTAATCATCCTCAATTATGCTTACTACAACATAATTGTTATTTATTATGACTTATTGAATAAAATTTACCTAAGTCACTTTTGAAATTTTCGACTTAGGTCAAATAAATCCTTATAAATTTCAATAAATTCCTACAACCATATATTATGAATCTACACACTTAATATGCTATTATATCACTTAAACATGAATTATATCATAACATTATAACATATGCTATAGTTTTCGATATTTATAAAAATATAAGCTATAGTTTTTCCAAAAATCCTACATAAATTCATATAAGCATAATTAATACTCTAGATTATGATTTTATGCTCAAATCAACAATTAAAAATCAAAATCAACAACATATACTAACCCTAAGTTTTCGGTCCAAATGAATAAATTAATACTATGCTTAATTTCATGATATAATTAATATACATGCTTAATAACATAGTATAAACATGATATCTAAACATTTTAGCATGATACCTATAATTTTCGAAAATTACATATATAAACTAAGATCATAACTTAAAATTTAACGGACGAAATTGAAAATTTAAGCATGTATCTGAAGAACGATTTCTAACCTTTAATCGGATGGATTTAATTGTTGAAGGTTTATTTGCTAAGGTTTGGGATTAGAGCTTGAAGAACACTCTCTCAACTTCCTCACTATAATTTCGGTCCCAAGGTTTGCAAAATGAGAGATTGTAGTGCTAATGTTATATTTATAGAGTTAGACAAGTGTATAACAATTATTACATAAGATAACAATTATTACTCCTTTACACATTTTCAAAAAAATCGGCCACCACTAGGAGCATATGGACAAAGTTTTAAATTCTTATCTTATACACCTCATGATGTAGCCTTATCCTTATTTCACCACTTGTATTATAGTTGTCACCATTTAATTAAAGAAATTGTGACACTATACTATATATACATATGTGTCGGCTATATAGTATAGCCTAGGATTAAATCTTTATTTCCCACCTATATTATATACTTTATTATATTGTATTATTATTTAATTAATAAATTGTATCAATTATCAAGAATTAAAAAGGATAATAACATTGTACACTTATAGTGTAGTTTACGGCAATGTTGATAGATTAGGATAGGTTTTTAATTTTTTTCTTATAATTTATTATAGTATTATCATGTTATAAAGTGGCTTTTGAAAAGTCAAAAATTTCAACTCCACAAGTGTCCCTATTATATAGTTTGGAAATTAATTCTCCCAAGCTTTATTTTGTCAAAATTTTCGCCTATATAGTCCAAAATTTAGGATATTTGTTCAACTTGTTAATTAATGTCACTTTACACCTAATGATGTGATAAGATTATAATTATAACCCTCATTAATGGTAGTAAGATATTTGTACATAAAATCACATAATATCATGCTTAAAAGCCTCACATTTTCGTCCATTATGGCACAAGTGTGCTCTCACACTTGTGCAACTTGTATTACACCACATTTAGTTCTTAATGACATCATAATAATATAATAATTATCATATATCATTAATTGATTAAGAATTAAAATTAAATTACACTTAGGAAACCCTAATTTTCGAAAATTGCTAAGGTATTCCCAAACATTTTATTTCCTTGTATAAAATAGCTACTATATAATTATGTGACATATTATATGTCTTAGATAATAATTTTAATCATAGGAAAGTATTTAAAATAATTTAGGTCTTAAAAACCCTAATTTAAATACTTAGGGTTTTCGAAACCCATGAAATAATGTACATTGCTTTCTTTGAGTTTTCTAGCATTATTTAATGATAAATAATGCTCTTATATAATAATATAATTATAGGAATTTGAATTTTATAATTCGAGATCATATGCTAAAGTTATCGCATTATTCTAAACGTAGACGTTTGAAACGCCTCTAAATTCCCATAGCTTAATTATCTCCAATATGTTCAAAATAAAGTTTGTTACAACTTTATTTATTCCTATAATAATAGGAATTTCAAATTAAGCTTAATCGCTTAATAATATCAGAAGACGAAACGTCGAATTCATTCAACGTTGAAAATTACGCTCAAGGAATATTAAAATTATATTCCTTAATTCACTAAGGCTCAGTGAATCTCATACGAAATTATCCAATTATGCTTGGTCAAAGTCAAGAGTTGACTAATTAAGATTTTAATTATTGAATTAATAATGCTAATTACGTAATTAATTATCGTAATCTAGGATTAAAATTACGGATATTACATTTTTCATTTCTCTTCAATAAAATTCAAAATATGAAATTTGTTTCTTAAATATATTTTACACGTTTTTTTAAAGTATCGAAAAATATGAATTTAAAAAAAAAATGATGATCATTGTGACGGTAATAAAACATGGCATATAGTTTTGCAGAAGTTTGACGTTTCCAATTAATTGCATAGGTACTTCGTCCAGTTGTTTCCAACTTGAAGCTCATACAAATTACTGAAATTAGTTAAGAAGCCATATATGATACATCTATTGTCATTTTCGATATTCAAATATTATATATGAAACAATGTGTCAGTTTTACCCTTTTTTTTCTGGTAGATGTGGAGCAACTCATAATTTTGTAATATGTATATTCAATTTAGAAAATATTAGTGACAATTAAAAAAAATAACATAGATCCACCCATTTCATGTTTGATCATTCCAAGAGGTTTCGATTTCGAATTTACAGTTATAAGAGCGCGTTTGTTATGTTACCAAATGAAAATGAGGCATACTATTGTAGATTCAGATAAATGGTACATCCACTATGATTAAATCTTAATTATTAATTATGATGAATAAATCTTAATGAAAATTAATTAATTTAATTAGAGATTACTAAACTTTAATCAACCCCTAATTAGTCATGTAATCTAAACTATATTAAAGCATGAATCTCCAATTTGAAATTGATTTCAATGGAAAATTTGTAGTTCTTCAGATTTAATGTATATTACTTATTAACAAAAAATTGATTAAATTATGTTAATTAATTTTGCAATCATTAGGATATTTTGACAAATTTAGTGCAGTAACAACGTACTCACTTTTTTTCTCTTTCATATTATTTCATTATTTCTATTTTTTTTTATTTCGTTTGTAAAAGTGTAAGCGATATGCATTTTGAATTAAAGACCTCGATAACAACTTTAATTTGATATATGATATATGAAAATAGAATTAAAATAAATAAGTTATAACAATTTAAAATTTCAAAACAAATTATATATATATATATATATATATATGGGAGGGTTAACGTGAGAACCATTTTTATTGTGAGAACGTGAGAACCAAAAATTGATGAATTCACAGTGAAAGTTGATGAATCCGTTGGGAAAATTACTGAATCCAAAAAAATAGAATTTTCGTCCCTCATGGGATTCGAACCCGGGTGAAAAATTCTGAATTTTTAAATTCATTAACTTTCTCAACGGATTCATCAACTTTCATAACGAATTCATTTGGTTCTTAGTTTTTAGGATAAGAATGGTTCTTATTTGAACCAAACTCTATATATATATATATATATATATATATATATATATATATATATATATTGTATGTTTGTATGTATACACGATTCATACTTTTATATATGATTTGTAATTTATTTCTTTTCGTTTTTTTCTTCTAATTAGTATTAATCATTTTAATTTTATATTTAATTTTAATTAGTAAATTATATCTATTATTCTACAAAGTTATGGATTTTATAAAATTAAAATAAACTAATTAACTTATATATATATAGGTGATAGGATACGGCCCAACTACTAGGCCCAAACATCAGGCCCAATATAAATGGGCCCAGACATTAAGCTCGGCCATGCGAGTTCGGCCCAAGAAGACTCCTAAACCAACTACAATTCAAATCACAAGTGAAGACGTAGAAGATTCAGATGCATATCTAAAAGAATCCTTATGAGAGAAGACTTCATATTAGAGTCGAACTCATCATGAATATGTATAAATAGAGGCTAGATTAGACGAAAGAAGATCATCTACACTCTTTGTAATCGCTTCTTACTCACTCAATACACATATACTCTCTTGCTCCGTGGACGTAGATCTAATTCAAAGATCGAACCACGTTAATCCCTCGTGTTCATTGCGCATTTATTTCCCTAACGAAATTAAGATCGATCACTGGCGCCGTCTGTGGGAACGAAATTTTGTGTTTTCGATCTTTTTCTCGGGTAATAATCAGAACGACGATGAATACGAGAAGCATTACATCCGTGGTCACATCGGCAACAACGACGGCGGCAGGACGCACCGAACTCGGTCTGGTAAAAGCCCAATTAGAGAAACGACCCCCGAATGGGACGTTCAAAGTCTCGATGAGCGAGGCCACCCAATCCTACGAGAAGAAGATCACCGAAGTGAAGGAGGTCGCAACAGCTATAGAAAGGAACCCCAAGCACCGCTGTTGAATCTCGACGAGGCAGTTAAAGGATTCATCGAAAAGAATAAGGAAAGCTTCCTCCAATACCTCAGCCAAGAACAAGGTCGGCATCATCATGAAGAAAAGGACGCCGAAGCCTCATCAAAGCACGAGGCGGCACAACGAGGTGAATCCCCCAGCCTCCGGATGATAGGAGCTCGTGTCGCGGATAACATCCCTACACGAGTTGGTTTCCAAACCAACCACGCCAGGGATGAACAGCGTGGGACAGGTCGTCGCGATCACCGCGAGGTCGACCCCCACTATTACAACGAGTCCGGCAAACGACCTCAGCATCGTTCCTTGGGAGACGGGTTCGAGGGATATGGGAGGATCATTACCCCTTTCTCTGACGAGATACTCGACACTCCACTCCCGGACAAGTACAGGGTGCCGAGCATTGCTCCCTATGACGGACTGAGGGATCCGCAAAACTTCATTTCACAATTCCAATACAACATGATTAACCAACGTCTCAACACCATACATATGTGCAAGTTGTTCCCGGAGCTACTGATCGACAACGCCCGCCGGTGATTCGGCTCTACCTCCTGTAGTATCGATCATACCGAGATCTGATGGAAGCCTTTCACCGAAGGTTTTTCCAAAAAGCGGAGTCCAAGACCACATCGGCTCATCTCCTTACGGTAAGACAAGGCCGAGGCGAGTCCATTAGCGACTTCATGACTCGGTTCAATAATGAATGCCTCAAGGTCGAAGATATAAATGACCTCCTCATCATCTCGGCCTTCCAGAACGGTATCTTGTCAGGGGCCCTATATAAGGAGATCGTCAAGTACGAGCCCCGTACTGCGTCGGAGCTATGGCGCATAGCAGACCGGTTCGCTAAAGCGGACGAAGCGGACAGGAAGAAGCGAGAAGCTAACAAGTCCGAGCCCTCAGACAAGAGGAAGAAACAAGATGGCCAAGGAGACTCAAGCCAAAATCGACGAAGTGCCTTGGAAAGAATACACCGCGGCACTATCGAGTCTAGGCTCGGGCCACGTCCCAACTCAGAACGACCTCGGTATACAGAACGACCTCAGCATACACCTCTGACGAAGACAAGAGGAGAGATTTACGAGCTCCATACGGGCATGTTCGAGAAGCTTCGACCCATGCTAGGGAGGATAAGTATTGCTCCTTCCATGAAGATCATGGATACGATACGGAGGAATGCAGGGACCTCATGACAGACATCGAGAAGTTGGTACATGATGGGGCCCTTAAAAGGTACCAAGGTCGTACGACGAATTGGTCGGGATGAGGCTCCCACCGAGGTCGAAAAGCGGAAGCAACCAAGGAACAGGGGGCTGCGCCTCACAAGAAAGCAAGGCACTACATCGATGAAGAAGGTGATGACGAGCCCGAAGACGATGGAGTCATATCCACCATCACGGGCTCCCACCCGCACTACTGAAGTCCTCATTAAAAGCCGAGGTCCAAGTCCACGAACCAATGAACACGTGGAACAAGAGGTTCAAAAGGACGAGGCCATCACCTTTTCGAGGACGACCCTGCATCGGCCGTAGTACCTCACCGGGACACCATGGTGATACAAACAATGATCGCCAATAAGCTAGTTAGTAGCGTATCGTCGGCGATGGCGCGTCGGTAAGCATCCTCTTCAAGGAATGCTTCAACAAATTGGGGATTGAGGAGGCGCGCCTCACGCCGGCACCACTACCACTTCGGAGCTTCGGACAAGAAGAAACGCGCTTGAGGGATCATCGAACTACCATCACGGTGGGGAAAGCACCGACGAGCTCCACCAAAGTGATATTCTTTGTGGTAAACGCCACTCACCATATAACATCATACTAGGCGAGACCGGTTGAATGCGAAGGCGGTGTGCTCAACATAACATCGACCATGAAGATCCCCACAAAAGGAGGGGTAGCTGTGATCTGAGGAGATCAAAAACTGGCCAAAGAATGCATGCAGGTCGCCTTAAGAGGTGCCGGGACTTCGGCCTCCCAGCACCCACAGGCGTAGCAATTACAGAAGCCCAAGGAGTTGGATCTGGAAAAGACATCGCCCGCTCTCGGCGATTCGGTAGAGGAGGTCACTGCAGACGAGGACGATCCCTCAAGGTCGTCAAAATAGGATCACCAAATACCTCAACTGAGAAAGTAGATCATCCAACTCCTAAGGGAATTCAGAGACGTCTTCGCCTGGTCACCCCTCGACATGACCGGGGTCTCACCGAGTATTATTACTCACCGGCTCAACATTGATCCAAATATCAAACCAGTTCGGCAAAAGCAGCGGATCTTTGCGGCAGAGCGGAACCAGGTCGTATATGACGAAGTGCACCAGCTCTTGAAAGCAGGCATATTGTTCGAAGTCAAGTATCCGACCTGGATAGCCAACCCGGTGATGGTTAAGAAGGGAGGAGGAGGATGGCGAATGTGCATCGATTACACCGATCTCAACAAACATTGCCCGAAGGACTGCTACCCCCTTCCCAATATTGACAAAAAAGTTGACGCTTTGGTTGGATACGAAGTCTTCAGCTTCTTGGATCTATACAAGGGATATCACCAAGTCTTGATGAGTGACGAAGACGCATCTAAAACAGCCTTCATCACGGACTTCGACGTCTTTACATATAAGAAGATGCCATTCGGACTCAAGAATGCAGGAGCCACCTATCAAATAACGGTGGACAAGATATTTCAGCCCTACATCGGTCAGAATGTGGAGGTGTATGTAGATGTTATCGTCGTCAAGAGTAAGGAGGAAACCACATGTGTTGCTGACCTCCGGATCATCCTCAGCTTACTTCGCAAAGTAAACCTAAAGCTAAAACCCCGTATGTACATTCGCAGATTCGGTCGGCAAATTTTGGGGTCTTTGGGTGTCACAAGAAGGATTAAAAGCCAACCCGCCTAAAGTTCAAACCATTTTGGAGATGAAGGGCTAAAGACAATCCACGATGTGCATAAGTTGACGGGCGCATAGCTGCTGAGCCGCTTTCTCAAAAAGCAGCGGAGAAGTTAGCCCCATTTTTCAAAATACTCAAAAAAGCTCCGGAGTTCTCCTGGGATGATAAACACAAGTCCGCTTTTGAAGATCTCAAAAACTACCTTGCCAAACTTCCCACCTTATCCGTCCCGAAAGAAGGAGAGGTCTTTTTCCTATACCGCGACTTGGACGAAACCATAAGTGCGATTACGGTAAGAGAGGACGGACGACTCCCTGTGTATTTTATCAGCCGAGCACTTAAAGGGCCAGAAACGAGATATCAACCTTTGGAAAAGCTCGCATTGGCATTAGTAAATGCTGCAAGGAGACTACGTCCCTATTTCCATGCACATCCCATACAAGTTTTCACCGATCATCCACGTCGGCAAGTGTTGATGAAGCTAGAAGCTTCAGGGAGAATTGCAAAGTGGGCAATTGAGTTGGGCGAACACGATATATCTTTTTGCCCACGTCAAGCCATCAAGGGTCAGGCCTTAGCAGACTTCCTTGTAGAGGCTAACTTCACAGAAAAGCCGAAACCCACCAAGCCTACCTCAGACAATGCCGAAGCCGAACTCATCAAGGAAGCATCCGAGAATTGCTGGCAAGTCTATGTGGATGGAGCTTCAGGGAAAACGGGTAGCGGGGCAGGCATCTTACTTCTGGGACCAGATGGCCAAGAGATCACCTACGCACTTCGGTTCACATTCAAAAATACGAATAACGAAGTGGAATACGAGGCCTTAATTGCAGGACTTCGCCTAGCTCAAAGTCTTCAGACACGGGTCGAAGTTCACAAAGTGACTCACAAGTCATAGTAAGCCACATGTTGGGAAAGTACGAGGCAAAAGGCAACAGGATGAAAAAATACCTTGAAAAAGCCAAAAGCCTGCAACAATCTTTCTCATACTTCCAGTTGGTTCGCATCCCAAGGGAGCAAAATAGTCGAGCTGACATCTTAAGCAAATTGGCCTCTTCGTCAACGAGCCCGCCAGTAGAAGAAGTCCAAAACAGAAGCATAGACGATGCCGATGCCGAAGATGAGATCAACATAGTCTCAGATGAAGAACCCAATTGGATGACTCTCATTCAGCAATACTTGGAAAAGGGCGAACTACCCCATGAAAGACTTGAGGCTAGGAAGATCTTGAGCAAATCTTTGCGATATATACTGGAGCAGGGAATTCTCTACAGAAAATCATACCTTCAGCCTCTCCTAAGGTGTTTGGATCCGAACCGAGCTGATTACGTACTACGAGAAGTACATGAGGGATCATGTGAAAGTCACATCGGACCCCGCGCCTTATCGAAGAAAGTCATGCGATGGGGATACTATTGACCAACGATGTTCCAAGACTCAATTGACCTCGTGAAGAAGTGTCCGAAGTGCCAAATTCATGAAAATGTGCCGAGGCTACCTCAAACAGACCTCGTCAGCATGCAAAGCCCCTGGCCATTCATGGAATGGGGGATTGACATTGTGGGTCCCTTCTGCAAGGCTCCAGGGCAGTTTCAATTCCTGATTGTCGCCTTCGACTACTTCACAAAATGGGTGGAAGCCGAACCCTTGGTGAAAATCACAAGCAAAAAGGCTCTCAACTTTGTCTGGAAGAATATTGTGTATCG
Source organism: Salvia rosmarinus (assembly GCA_036937905.1). NCBI lineage: Eukaryota > Viridiplantae > Streptophyta > Magnoliopsida > Lamiales > Lamiaceae > Salvia > Salvia rosmarinus. Next base: position 67,334,757 of record CM072815.1, on the reverse strand, counting down.
TTTCGGCATCCCTCATGTCCTCGTTTCGGATAATGGGACGCAGTTCACAGATAAGGTCTTCAAAGAGTGGTGTCAAGAGCTTCGGGTTCAGCAAAAATTCACCTCGGTTGCTCATCCTCAAGCAAATGGTCAGACCGAAGTCATAAACAGGACAATTGTGAAAGGACTCAAAACTCGCCTCGACCGAGTAAAGGGCAACTAGGTGGAAAACTTGCCACAAGTGTTATGGTCTTACCGTACAACACCTCGGACATTGAACGGAGAAACACCCTACAGTCTGGTGTATGGAACCGAAGCAGTAATCCAGGCAGAGATCGGTATGCCGAGCCCCCGTACCATCCACTTCTCAGCCGAAGTAAATGAAGAAAATCTACGAACTGACTTGGATCTACTAGAAGAGAAGAGAGATCTCGCCTACATTAGAGAAGCTCGGTACAAGCAACAAGTAGCTCGGCATTATAACCAGCGTGTCAAATACCGATAATTTCAAGTAGACGATCTAGTACTTGAATAATGAAGTCGATGAAACTGCAAAGCTCGGCAAGCTAGAGGCCACTTGGGATGGACCATACCGAGTTGAAGAAATCCTCGAAAAAGGGTCCTATAAGCTCGCCCATTTATCCGGTGAGCAAATACCTCATACGTGGCACATCATTCATCTGAAGAGATATTTTGCATAAGTGTCATGTCTTTTTGTTAAGTCGTGTCTTTCGGTCATGTCATTAATAAAATCTTTTTATTTATTTCATCTTGCATATTTCATTTGTCATTTATGCATACACTCCCCCCATACAATACCCTCTAAGGAGGAGAACCTCTAGGAGGAGATCAGAATGACCCTAAATCCTAAGTACGATTTAACAGGATTATTACTCTAAACAGGATGAATAAACAATGAGACCATTTAACATTAAAGCGTAATACATAAATCAAGTATGTTTTGGACTTTACTACATAACTTATGTTCTTTGCGCTGAAAACATGTGATATGTACATATGACGATGTACTATCAAGGTATAAACCTTTCAACGACAACCTTCCTATTGCTCAACACCGCTCCATCCCATCACTACTCAATCGCACATTTAAAACAAATATGCGGTGAGTACAAATAATGCACTCGGTGGACTTATGCCAAAACATTTTATCATATTTTAATTACTCGCTTCATCATGGTAAGACAAGGGTTTTGATTAAAAGGCCTTGAGCTTACTAAACTTTTCTTCATTTTCATAAACATTCGCTGCTGCAGACATTTTCCTTGTATGTATGATCCACATCCTTCATTTCATCATAACATTAACATTTACGCCGTAGAAGCGAGGCCTCCTCACGTCACGCGACCGCCGTGAATTGTCCTTACAAAGACATAGTCACCGTTAGTGTACACGTTAATCCTAGCTGTATAAGCCTTGGCATAGGATCCGATATCGATTTCATTCATAAGTTGGGAATGACCCAACAACATTCATCATTCATTCATTCATTCATGGATAGGATACATACATAAAACATAAACATTTTTGGGCATGTAATTTCATCATCATTTCATAATCATTTCTCAAAAGAGAGCATCATAAATAATTACTTTTCATTTCGAAGAAAACATCATAAATAGAGCATTTTATCATTTTGAGTATAGTAAAGCCCACCTGGTACGTAAGCTTTCTTAATTCGTTTTCCTTCTACGCCAACGATCGCATCCGCGTCTCACCTTTACGTAAAAACGATTTCAAGATGTCCGACACGTTTTGAGATTTTCAAAGTTTAAAATAAACTTTGATAACTTATACTATAGTAATTTGAATTCCTTAACGAATTCAATACGCCGTTCAATCACGTATCTTAAACTAAGCATTTCTCGTACTTCGATAGAAACGAGATATGTTCAACTATTTCATTTTAACCCTTTAGGTTAAACGCTCAATGTATTCTAACGTTTTTCGATATAAAGATTTCAATTATGAAATCTTTTCTCACCAATGAGATTTTCTTATAAACTTAATACGATTAGCGTATTTATCGAACGATTTCAGACGTTAATTTCAAAAGTCAACAATTTTGACTTTTCTTATAAATTCTTCAATAATTCATAATTTAATATCTAAATTCAATATAAATCGATTTTCAATCGATTTCTTTCATAAAGGCTTAATTTCGATTTTCACGCAAATCGATAAACTTTATTAATATTTTTCTTAAATATTAATTAACTTATTCATTAAACATTATTTTTCATTTCTAATGTTATTTAATATAACGTTTCACCGTAAGCATAGTATACGATGTTTCTAAAATCTCATAATTTCTTAATATGTCTAAAATAATTTCTAGACATATAATGTATTATTTTTCTTGATATTAAGGAATTAAAATCCTTAATATATTTATTCAAAGCTCACGGCTTCTTGACCTTAAAATTTTCAAACATCTTCCAAAAATTCTTCTAAATTCATGTAGTGTACTATATTATCATAGTATCACTACTATGTATTAACATTAGCTATAGGAAAATTGGGCATCACCCTTCCTATACTTATGGTTCTCGATTTTTTTTCCAAAAATTACTAAACATTTTCCTAAAATTCTAATTAAATTCCACAAGGCTTAAACATCAATTTATAACAATAATCCACCATAATATTCAACATCTACAACAAAATCATCTATAATCCAAGCATCATAGTTCTCGAAAATTTTCAAGAACATGTCCAAATATTTTCTTAAAAATCTAGTAAATTCACAAGATACTAAATCAAGGCTCTAGATCAACATTATGCTATAACATTACTTAAATAAACATTTTACATCAACTTACCATTCTTATTCATTTTCGGCCATTAACAATTTAATAGCATATGATGTTTAAAAATTCTCAAATATTCACTATGTGTTCTAATATCATCATAAATCATAAATCCATCATCATATTTAACTCTAAAATTTTCGATCACTATCATTTAATCATAGCATGCTTAAGCTTTTATTTATATCACCAAAATAATTCATAAACATCATGCTTAACAATATAAGTACACCACTACACATGCTAACATAATTTCTTAATCAAGGACACATGCTTGTAAAATAAAATCGAACCATTGGATGATTAAAATTCTAGTGTATAATCGAAGCTTGTTCGATTCCTAACATTTTTAATGGTGTCGATTTAGTGCACAAGGATTTTTGTATCAAGGTTTGGGTGAAGAAAAATGAAGAACACACTAAGCTTTTCTTCAAGAAGCTCTCGGCAGTATGAGTTTTGGAGAGTATGTGTTGTTTTGTTTTGTTTTTATCAATCACTAAGTACTAAAGTAAATGAATTAAAAGTCTTCACACATTTTATTCCACTCACTCTCGGTCACACACAACAATTTAAAGCAAGACTATTAACTTTGGTGACTCACCCATAGCATGTCATCTCTTACACACCATTTACTACACATTGAAAGACACAAATAATATCCTACCTTTGTTCAAGGCATGCATCGCCATCTTGCTTTACAAAAGGAGAAGCTTTTAATCAAGTGGTGACTCATCAAGATAATACATCACTCTTACACACATTGAATGAAACAAAGAAAATCCTACTTTTGCTTACAAGTGTGTGTCGCCACTTTCCAAACGAACAAAGGAATGAGTTTAAATTTTCTTCTCATTAGCTTAGTCAATATTATCATGCTACACTTAATTCAAAGTATGACATTTCCTTTTTGATGACTCACTAAAGTGACTACATCTTACACAAACATTGAATGGACAATATAAATCCTACCATTTGGATCAAATATGGACGGCAACCTTGAAGCAAAGAGGGAGAATGAATTTTATTCCTTCTTTTCTTTACTAAGTCAACAATATCATGCTACAATTAATTCATGCAAGAATAAATTTGATGACTCATAACACTTTAATACATCACCATTCACACAAAGTAAATGCATGGAACAATTTATCCTTTGCCCTCTTCACTCATGCCGTCGGTTTCCTCCTCATTACTTACTTGGTTATGTGTGTAGAGAATATCATACTTGATTCATTTAATCTCAACATTGCAAAACAAACACAAAAATGACGTAAACTTTGTTACACCTACAAGCTCACGACACTTCTCATTTATGCATTGGTATATATTTAATTTTCATGCTAATTATATATATATATATATATATATATATATATCATAATATATGTTTTAGATGATAAATTATATCATAGGAAAAATTATTAGTATCATTTCTTGTGAGAAAACCCTAATTTTCGAATTAGGGTTTTCGAAAATTCTAAACTTGTCCAATAATTAATCCTTAATGTTCTAGCATTATCTTAATGCTAAATAATACTCTAATTACATATAATAATCATAGGAATTTAAATACTATAATTCCTTGATCATTAAACTCATTTTTCTATTCATCTCTAAACGTTAACGTTTCAAACGCCTCAAACGTTAATTATCGACCTATCTCAAAAGGTCGTAATAAAGTCATAATCACTTTATTAAATCATTCCATTAATAAAAGAATTTAATTCTAAGCTTCGTCACTTAGAAAATTTCACGAAATTCTAACTATCGATAGTAATCGACGTTAAAATACTCTTGTAGAAATACTTTATAAAATTCTATTCCTTAATTCACAATCCTTAGTGAATATAAAATAGAATTATTACTCGTAATTAATCGAAATCATTATTCGATAAATTACTAATTCAATTATTTCGCGAAACCTTAATTTACTTAATTTAAATATCGTAATTAGCATTTAATTCTTTTCGATATTACGATCTAAACGCGTGAGGGACCACCCTAGCGACACTTCTCGCCAAATAAGGAACCCATAACTCGCTTATTTCAAGATGAAACACCTTCGCTTAATACGAGGATGAACTACCTTCGCTTATTTCGAGGATGAAATACCTTCGCTTATTTTAGGATGAACTACCTTGTTTGATTACGAGAACACGATAAGCAAATGTTTGATAAACAAGAAAATCAACAATGCAAATGAAATTTTCATTATTACTTGCAAAATATACAAGACATACAAGACATTACGAGGACGATGAAGGACTGTGAGGTGGGAAAAGCTAAGCAGGTCCCTAGAGAAGTCGTGGTTCAACAAACTCATCTATGCTAACCCTATCCCTACCTCTACCTCGCCCCTCGATCGGCGCCATGAGTTCGGCCACTCGACCTCTATGCCTCGCCAATCGACCTCGGCCGCTCGATGACACACGACCCCAGCTGCTCGATGGACAACACCTTTCTTGCATATAAAACTCTCGAGAAAGATCGAGACTCCACGTCGTCGGGAGAGAAGAAGAAGCCTCGACAGGAGGAGGAGCTTCGGCAGACGAAGAAGCCTCGGTCGTCGAACGAAGCACCCGCTCGAGGAAAGGATGACGATCTACGATGGTCTTGTACAAGCCACCTAATTTCTTCAGGTCGGTATATGATCGAGCTAAAAACACATTCAAATTTACTCGCAATTGTACGAGGTAATTGTAGCGTGATAAGTTAACCCAAGTCGTCTCTCAAGGAAAACTTAACAGGGCTATTGTTCATGTCGCGCACAGAAAGCAATCAAAATCCTAAACATTCTAATACCAACAGGGGTTTGAAACATACGGGAAATGAAATACTTAAAATAAACAGTAATCCTAAGCTAGGGTTTGTCAATCCCGAGCTAAACTATTAAAACAATAAATATAAACCAGGGGTTGTCAATCCCTAGTTGAACTATGAAAGCGATAAATCAAAGCAATAAACAAAAACAGTAGCAATCCTATTCTTAAGGTTTGTCAAGCCCTAATCTGAATCTAATTGCAAATAAATCATAATTATCAATCATCCAACAAGAACATGAATTAATCGAAAGCAGGAAATCATTATGCAATGTAAATAAAAGGAACAAGAAAATCCAATAATAATAATCGATAAACCTAACAGATTAATTTGACAACGAAAAGCGATAAACTAAAGTATTAAATCTAAGAAATAAAAGCAAGAATTAAACTAAGAATTATCTACGTTGTCGCTCAAGAATTACCGAAGAAATCTGAAAAAGAGTGCCGCGGCTGCGCCACTGAACAACAAAATAAGAACCCCCTTCAAAAATATGACCTAGCGCATATATATATTAAATGATACAGAGCGCCGGTTTACAATGAGCGCAGGTTTAGAAAACATTATGTATTGCCCGTGAACGTCGGGTGAGCTTGAGCGCGCGAGGGAAATGTAGAACGCTGGATGCATACGGCCTTGGTGTCTTGTTGGAAGACGCTGAAGCGCCGGATGGTTGCCGAGCGGGCGCCTGGCGCTGATGGAGGGCAGCTGCTACCGGCCGGGAGCGGCGTGGGATGGCCAAGGCGTGCGAGGAAAAATGGGGCGCTGGCGGTGCCCAGCGTCGGATGGAGTTCAAACGGGCGCTGGGGTTGCGCGTGTTGGCGAACGGGCGAGGGTCGAGCGAGCGCGGGTGATGTCGAAGCGCCGGAGGAGTCGCCACTGTGGAACGTTGTGGTGCCAGCTGGCGTTAGGGCGCCGCGAGCGCTGGCGAAGTGGCGGGTGAGCGACGCTGGCGCATGAAGGCGTGTGTGTGCGCTACCGGGCGGCGGCGGCGCGGGCGCTGGCGGGCGGCGTGTGTGCCGGGCCATGCGACGGGTGCCGCGCGACTTTAACAATTGCCTAGTTCTCTCGCTCAACTCCGAATTAGATCCGCCGCCACGGACTCCTATCGAAAAGCTCTTCATTATACTTAATCCTTGGCAGACCCATTTCATCCTATTTAATACCATTTTCCTACAAAACATCGAAACAAATCAAGTAAGTCCGAATCGATAAATAATAATCAAACCAACGGCTTAAATAGGATAAACAACAGAAAATGACATGTAAAACAATACCAAGAATAAGCACAAATTCATACCAAACAACTCCCCCACACTTATCCATTTGCTTGTTCTCAAGCAAAGTCTATACTAATAAGAGTAGAAGAATAACTCATGCAACTTAACTCTTAATCCAATCAATCAAACCTCGTTTTGCAATTCCCCCAAACATGATGAATACATAGTCAAAGTTAATGTGAAAAAAATCTTAGATTGTGAAAATGTCAAATAAACAAGTAGATTATTTTTGCTCAGACCCAACTCTCCGCTAGAGGTGAATTAACTAAAATGGTTACCTTTAGCAACAAGTTTCCTTTGATAACATAGAAAGTATTAACAGATTTTGGAAAAATATTCGAAAGGTGAACTCTCGATGAACTCGAGTCTCCTATACTGGTTTCCCATGTCCATTTCTCGATTTACGAGAAAGAGGGATAAAATCCCATCCTCCATTTATACAATCTCAACAATTTACTGGACTTTTCATTCTCCTTCTTTCCTCTTCTTTTTCACACACATTTTTTTTTTGTTCTTTTTTTTTAATTGAAACGAGTATATAGGTAACCACACTGTTAACACTACCCCTAGCATTAGCTGGAAAAATCACATCAATAACCCCCGATTTAAAATCAATTCACACGATCTCGTCAATTCACATTGCACTTCACTAACATAACATCAAGATAAACGAAATACGCCAAGGTTTGACCAATACCATAGAGTTCAACAGACAAATCAAAATCCTAACTTACTTGCATAGACAAAGCTTAAGTCCAAACAATCAAAATAAGCACAAGGGCACATCATTAAGCATACAAAATATATATGTCACGCCCACAAAACCAAATACTCTCCCCACATTAAATTCGAGAAATCGTCCCTGCTCAAAACATTAATAACACAAAATAACCAATAGAGGAGACTTCCCCGATAATAGATGGCGGTGGGTGGTTCAATGTGGAGTGCACGCGTAACCGGAGTATCACGACTACACCTCACGGTTGATGAAAATACTCAAAACCTTTCTTCCCACATCCGAACAAAACAATCAAAGACACACAGAAAAATCAAAAAGAATAAAAAAACAAAGCCAAAAGAAAACGAGAAGAACAAGAAATAAAACCGTGGGTAAACTCCCACGTAGTATTTCGCTTAACGTCGTGAGCACGACGTGTTTAATAGAGCGGTGGTGGTGGTCAATGGCGGTCCCCATAATCGTGGTGCCATGAGCTCCACCGATGTCCTAGAAGACTAAACCAAGTCGCCCGATAGGCATAGACATCCCTTTATCGCCAGCCTTCGAAAAATCGCTTTCACCACCTCTATAAGCACCAAGTCAACTCCATTTCTTCAACAATTAGAAGTTCGCCGAGATGATCACCGACTTCCTTGCTCATCCTCCAAGAACACATATTTCATCGGTAGTTCCTTCACTACCATTGTGGGTCCGGCATGCTAACACTTTCCTTTTCCCAATCCTCTTCATCAATCGAAACCGCATGAAGTACTTGACAAGATTCTCAAAGGACGGCTCATACTCATCGGAGTCTAACCCTGAGACTACCACCCTTCCTCCTTTTCTTGTAGTGGCATAATATTATCGATGGTTTCTTCCACTATACGGTCATCTCGCTCGATCACCTTGAAGGACATCGATCGCCCGAGCCTCGCATGGGTGGCTCTAAGTTTTCCGCACGCACAATGTTGCAATGCTCATTAAGCATGCTATTAACCCGTCTCCGCTGCGCCTCTAAACACGATATAAGGCGCTTGTAGCATCTAATCTTTGGGCTAACAAGTCCATTCGTTGGTAACGATCCTCAAAAGATGATCTCGAGGTGATAGCGGGTGTGGAGGTGAATAATACTCCGCCGCGGGTCGCACCACCGTATTTGTGGAGGTGGGTCGCTGTGGATCACACCATCCGTAATCAGGTTGTGGGTTCCAATATTCCGGACGGGTTGTGGTTCCCACCATTCTCAATCGATCGAGGAGGAGGTCACGCTGTGGATCCCAACATCCTAAATCAGTTGTGGATCCCAATAATCCGGGCCGGGTTGAGTCCACAACTCTGAGTTGGGTTGGTTATTTCACCCCGAATCATATTCTTGCTCATAAACTGGCGGATATCCCTCAACATGGTCGAACTGGGCTCTTTCTTCGTAAGAAGAATTTGCCCAATACGACGAACCTTCCTCCCCCCAGCCTGTTTGACCATATTCGTACTGCTGGTAACCCTGCATTAACAGACACCAACAACAAAAACAAAATCACACGCACCGGGGGAAGAAAATAACCAAACAGAACGAAAAGAAACAAAGAAAAAAAACAACACAAACAATACGCCTAAAGTTTTCCCCGGCAACGGCGCCAAAATTGATCGAGCTAAAAACACACTCAAATTTACTCACAATCGTACGAGGTAATTGTAGCATGATAAGTTAACCTAAGTCGTCTCTCAAGGAAAACTTAACAGGGCTATTGTTCGTGTCGCGCACAGAAAGCAATCAAAATCCTAAACATTCTAATACCAACAGGGGTTTGAAACATACGGGAAATGAAATACTTAAAATAAACAGCAATCTGAAGCTAGGGTTTGTCAATCCCGAGCTAAACTATTAAAACAATAAATCTAAACCAGGGTTGTCAATCCCTAGTTGAACTATGAAAGCGATAAATCAAAGCAATAAACAAAAACAGTAGCAATCCTATTCTTAAGGTTTGTCAAGCCCTAATCTGAATCTAATTGCAAATAAATCATAATCATCAATCATCCAACAAGAACATGAATTAATCGAAAGCAAGAAATCATTAAGCAATGTAAATCAAAGGAACAAGAAAATCCAATAATAATAATCGATAAACCCAACAGATTAATTCGACAGCGAAAAGCGATAAACTAAAGTATTAAATCTAAGAAATAAAAGCAGAATTAAACTAAGAATTATCTCGTGTTGTCGTCAAGAATTGCCGAAGAAATTGAAAAAGTGCCGCGGTCATGCTTAATCAACAAGAAAATAAGAACCCCTTCAAAAATATGACCTAACGCATATATATATATATTAAATGATACAGAGCGCCGGTTTACAATGTGCGCGGGTTTAGAAAACATTCTGTATTGCGCGTGAACGCCGGGTGTGCTTGAGCGCTTGAGGAAATGTAGAACGTGGCGCTTGGACAGCCGGCGCGTGTTGTCTTGTTGGAAGACGTTGAGCGCCGGATGGCTATCGAACGGGCGCTGGAGCTGGGGATGGAGGCATCGCGCGCTGGCTGGGAGCAGCGGGCGCGGGATGGCCGAGGCATGCGAGGAAAAATGGGGCGCTGACGGTGCCCAGCGCCGGATGGAGTTCAAATGGGCGTTGGGGTTGCGCGTGTTGGCGAACGGGCGAGGGTCGAGCGAGCGCCTGGTGATGTCGAGCTCCGGGAGGAGTCGGCGACGTGGAACGTGCATTGTGGTGCGGTGGGCGTTGGGGCGCCTTGCGTGGCGGGTACGCGGGTGAAGGCCTGGCGGCAGGCAGCTGGCGGCGAGCAGCACGCGCTGGCGCGCGTGGGCGGGCGGGCGAAGCGTTGGGAAGAAGTGGCGCCGGGCGGCGGGCGGCGCGGGCGCGCGGGTGCCGGGCCATGCGACGAGTGTCGTGCGCGACTTTAACAATTCATCTCGTTCTCTCTCGCTCGAACTCCGATTAGGATCCGCCGCCACGGACTCCTATCGAAAAGATCTTCATTATAATTAATCCTTAGCAGACCCATTTCATTCTATTTAATACCATTTTCCTACAAAACATCGAAACAAATCAAGTAAGTCCGAGTCGATAAATAATAATCAATCCAACGGCATAAATAGGATAAACAACAGAAAATGACATGTAAACAATACCAAGAATAAGCACAAATTCATACCAAACAAAGATATCGCTCACGAAATTGCTGTGAGTCCCGACCGTATTTTCCCTATACCCCCAACAACGGGTCGAGCTCAAACTTTAGCTTCGACCTCGAGATAGTTATTCCACCACCTCGGCGGATAACCGTCAGATTCAAAGATGCTTCTCGGCGACCAATTTGGCCTTTTCCTCTGCGATCTCGAACTTCTCCTCCAACTCCAAAAATCGAGCCTGAAGCTCATCAAACTTCTCTTGAGAAACCCTGAATTGGACGTCGGCCTCCTCCCGTACATGACCAAGTTTGCCTCTAAGTGAAGGACTTCGATCTCTTTAGATTCGAGAGCCCGAGTCAACATTTTTATTTGATCCAACCAAGGCGACACATCAAAAAGTTCAGGAGAAGACTGGAGACAAAAACAAAAGACAAGATTTCTTCAATAAAAATTGGGGAGTTTTATTAAAGCCTTTAAGGCAGGAATTTATCGAGGTACATATACATTTACAAAAAAAATTAAAAAATAGAGGATTAATCGACCCTCCAAGACTTCTCCCTCGGCCTGCAAGCTCGGCCTCCTCCCGGACTCGAGAAGCCTCGGCCCTCCCCGCCGAGAAGCCTCGACCTCCACCCGGCTCATGGCCTCGACCTCCTCCAGAGCCTCCGCACTCGACACCACCGCCGCCTCGATCCCTTAGCCGGATCAGCCATTATAGCTCGATCAGGCATCCCGGTCCACCGAGCATGCACGATTGACCCCATGATCGGCAAGGTCGCAGAGGAGGCCAGCTCTCCAACACGGCAGCTCTCGGGTCACCGGCAAGGACCTCGACATACTCCCGCAAATAGGCTTCGTTCACCATCACCTCATACCCGTACTTGAACTTTTCCAACTGCGGGTAATCCTCGGCAACTTCATCGAGAGTGTCCGTGATGATGCGCTTATTCAGGACCTCGGCCAAATCGCCGCCAACCCGAGAATCTCTCGATGTAAACAATCTCCCGTAAAGCGCTGAGCATCTCTCATGAGGTCACACCTTGATAAACGCGTTTTTTACACGTTTATAGTTGATATTTGAAGATGATTTTAGCTTGTTTAATGTGCGTTTATGTATCGATTCTTAATGTTTTATCTTTTTCTAGAAGATACTGCTCTTGGGGTTTCTCTTTGGTGTTTTGTAGGCTTTTCGTGATAATCGATGCATAAGGTAAAGATGTAACCAAAGATGATGAAATTTATATGACAAGTATGGATGTGAAAATTTATAATGTTAAAGAGCATCTCGATAGGAGTCCATAGGCGCAAACGGATCACAATTCGGAGTTCGGACGCGAGAGAACGGAGCGAAGCGATGAAGTCGCAGCAGAGCGGCTGGCCGAGCTCGCGGCCGCATGGCGCGGCCGCGAGAAATCGCCAGAACGCCTGAACCTCGCGATCGAGCTCGCGGTCATGAGCCCGGCCGCGAGGCGAGGCGGCAGACCCAAAATTAGGGTTTTCAGCCTAATCTATAAACAGGCTTCACCCGCGCCCAACGTACCCGTGCGATTTTGCACGCTTTTTCCTCGCTTTTATCTGCTTTTCATTTATTTTCGCTTTAGCTTTGATTTAGATTAGTTATAGCAATAGTTATCCATCGTTTACATTAGTTCTTCGCATTGGTAACGATTTAGCACGATTTCGTCCGAAGGAATTCCATCTTTTTCCGCTTTCCGTTGGATTTGGATACGAACCCAACCATTGTTCTTGAGACGCTTCCCTCACGGGTTTTATCAATTTAATTTCGCTTTTATGATTATTGCGCACTTTATGTCGTTAATTATGTCTAGCTAATTTACATTCTAATCCTAGGGTTTGCATGATTCTATCCTATATGTTGTGATTCCTCGTTGTTATTTACCTTCCGCATTGATTCATGATTCTTGGTGCTTATTTATATGTGTTGATTTTTGATCAATTTTGATGCATATCATAGTTGCCGCTAATTACGAATCGCTTTAATTGTCAATCGATCTTGAATGTATGATACGGATAAGCCTTCGAGTCGAATCGAGATAGGAACATTCGTAGGAAGCATATTCTTTGTGATCCTTTCGAGTTGCTTATTTTCCTCTAGACGAATAAATAATAGGAAAATTAGTAATCAACGATCACAATTGTCGAGCGAAGTTGTTGGCTACATATGTGATCTTCCATCTTGTCTGGATTAAAATGGTTAGTAATAAGCAGGATAAACATCATTGTGGATAGGATTAATGCATCCCTAGGGTTAGTCTTTCTTGATATTTGTTTCCTTGATATTTTATTGCTTTAGTTTATTTTCTTGTTATTACTTTTGCTTTGGATTTAATTATCTGAAGCCCTAAAAATTCACAACCTAAATTCTGTGCTTGGATAATGATGAATTATTGTTGAATTAGCTTCTGTGTTTTCGGATTGCAATCCCTGTGGATACGATACTTCGCTTACCCTATACTTACACCTTTTTACGTGTGAAAAAGTGAGCGATCACACCTCAGCCTCCCGACGTCTTGCTGCCTCCACTTCGGCCTTCAATAGGCCGACTTCGACCTCCGCCGCCCTGGCCTTCGCCGCCTCGGCTGCCTTCTATGCCTCGGCAGCCATCACAGCCGCGATCTCCCTCCTGGCCGCGTCCCGAGCTTTCGCCTCGGCCTCGACCACCTCTAGGACGAGGAGGGTCTTCTCCTCCTCCATCTCCCTGGCATAGCGAGCAACCCCGTCAAACTGAACGACATCGCCCTTCAAGTAGTCCGTTAGTTGGGCGGACGTCACCGCCAGTTGGGCGGACACCTTAGCCAGCTCAGCAGACATGTCCTCGGCCCCCTATGCAATAGCCAACCATGTCAAACGAATACAACAACTACTTAACTTTGTGACATGTACAACAATGCCGTTACCTCGGGGAAAGACCGGTGAGCGGCTTGAGAACCGACGATCTCGCAATCCGGGTCGTCGGCAGCCGTGGCATCGGGAATCGCACGGCTTATCCTTTTCAAGCGTTAGAAGGGCACGGGCGAAGGAGATTTTGGGACATCTTCAGTCCTCTCAGAAGAGGCCTCGGCTACCTCTTTCAATGCCAAGGTGGAGGCTCGAGACCAGAACTCGACTTCTTCCTCTTCTTCTTTTCTTTGACGAAGTCCACTGCGAAGAAAATAATGCAGTCAGAACATCAACACAAAGATGATAATGAGACAAAGTAAAAGGAGCAGGGCCTCACCCTTCACCGGCACTACATGTGCTTGTGGTCATAGGGCTCGGCCCGTGATATGACTCGGCCTCGGAGAAAACTTCGTCAACAAGGTCGGCCCTGTCCAAAACCTCCTCGAAGCCACCAAGCTTTCATCAATGGCAACCTCGCCAACTTCCTATCATTCCAGCGGATGGAGGATTCATCGAACATTAAAGAAGAACTTCTTTTGCCGGTTCTGTAATTTTGACTTTGTTTTTATTTTGAAGCTACAACGGGTGAGATATAATACCACCCTACTGGATTTAAGCATGAAAACCTCGGGACAAGCCCAAGGGTAAAGGAAAATTATGCCGATGGGCATAGACATTAAGGCAGTCTTAGCCGCCGAAAGGAATTTGGCGTTAATCGGGAAGAGGAATGCCGAACATTTGTTGCGGTTCGACATACACAGAATGAAAGGGGAGACGAAGACCACATCGAAGGCTATCCTCGTAAACCATGACAAAACCCTCCGGAGGGGCACTAGCCCTATCCTCCAGTCGGGGAGCAACAAACTCAAAGGATTTTGGGATAAAAAATTTAGAAGCAAACTCTAATATTGCAGGGGCTTCTAGAATTGAAGGAATAGAAGAAACCCTACCAAAATCCCTCAAAGGCGGGAAATCTGCTCTACGCACAAAAGGTGGGAGGGAATCAAAGGTGTAAACTTCTAAATCCATCAGATAATCCGGTGGTGACACTGACACAATACGGCTTTCATAGCCGTGAGAATCCTCAGAAGAAGAAGAAGAAGAAGCCATAAAAACTTACTGGTTTTATGTATGAAATCGAAGAAGATGCGATGAACTCTGACGAGGAACGACAATGACGGATGAACTCTGCGTTTTTCAGAAAGCAAAGAACTTTTTTTGAAGTTTAAAAGTTGAACGCAGAAAAGTGAAATGGCAAAAGGCGTATCAGGGAAGTTATTCTCCCAATGTGCACTTTATCGGGACCCTAACCGCCGTACGCATTAAATGTACGTATTAAATGAAGGTGACGTGTTCCGTGTTCGACATCGGCAGGTTATCCCGCGCTCGTCCTCGGATTGACGATACACATTCAACCACGACATCATTATATGACTTCGGCAGAACATCCCGGTGAAGGCGAGCAGCGACATACGACCGCGTAACGCCCGGCGGTGAAAGCCAAGCGACATCGACGCGAGAATGCTCCGAAAGGGCGAAGCCAAGCGGCATACGACTTCGGCAGAAAGCCTCGGCAGGACGAAGCCAAGCAATGTACAGCTGACAGGCATGTACGCACTCCACTTCGCCAGATCACAAGTTTCAGCGAGGCGATGTCAGAATCACTCCCTCCAATCCATCACGACCTCACTTCTACGTCTTTTTTGGGGGGGGGATGTGATAGGATACGGCCCAACTACTAGGCCCAAGCATCAGGCCCAATATAAATGGGCCCAGACATTAAGCTCGGCCATGCGAGTTCGGCCCAAGAAGACTCCTAAACCAACTACAATTCAAATCACAAGTGGAGACGCAGAAGATTCAGATGCATATCTAAAAGAATCCTTATGAGAGAAGACTTCATATTAGAGTCGAACTCATCATGAATATGTATAAATAGAGGCTAGATTAGACGAAAGAGGATCATCTACACTCTTTGTAATCGCTTCTTACTCACTCAATACACATATACTCTCTTGCTCCGTGAACGTAGATCTAATTCAAAGATCGAACCAAGTTAATCCCTCGTGTTCATTGCGCATTTATTTCCCTAACGAAATTAAGATCGATCAGTACATGAAACATAACTATTAACACATAATAATACTGCATTTATTATAGTCGGTTCTAGAATAAAGTTACTCAAAATTTTGTTTAGGTTATTATCAATATATAATTGATGGAAATTTTAATTTATCCGTACTACCGATGACCTATCATGGATGTTAAATTAAATCATACATTGATTGTATTCCTAACATACTACTATATAATTAATTGCAAAACATGGATTTTCTCGTGTTTACTTGCAATTCTTCGGAAAATCTGATCAATGGTTGACTTCAGCTTTGATTTTTGGATTGTATCCCGAATGCTTGATCTCTAATACCGAGTTAGAGTAATTTGTGGAGAACACCTAAATTTTCACCCGCTATGAAAGGCTTGTGATTTTCGAAATTCACAATGAGGAGATATATAATATGATTTTTACATTCAGGCTATTCCCTCGATTCCGTTACTAGCGTTTAACATCTCTTATCTTGTATTTATAGCGCTCTCCATAGAATCCTAATATGATAGAACTCTGAAACATCTAATAAATACAATAATTATTTTCTTTCCTGAAGATAATTCGTTTCTAGAATAATTATTTTTTTATATATAATAATATCATATAATATATATCTAAACTAAGAGATGTGTTAAATAAATAATACAATAACCAGAATAGAATCCCAGTGAGATAGCTATGGGGTGACCGAAAATATCTTAGGCAATAGGCTTTGATGGGCCAGCCAACTCATAGATCAAATACAAAGAATAAAGATAACTATCAAATGAATTAATTATCTTATATTCAGTCCAAAACAAAAATTAATTCATAAATATTTATTCATTCCACTAGAGAATAAATGCAGACTTACCCTTTTATTATTGAAGTTGAGTCGGACTTGTATTTAGACTTATGAATCCCCGTATTTAAGATATCACACGTCATTAATCATTCAAAGCACTTTGACAATCTCTTTAATTCCTTAAATAGTACCACCCAACCTTATTATTGTACTTGAGCTAACTTAACATGTGAGGTTTAATACAATAAATTTTTTGAGCTCCTTAAGGGGACTTCATCATCCTAAACGGATACAGTGATTTGATAAGGTAACTAGCATGACATACAAGCACCGTCACCACCCAAGATCCAGAGAATATTAGTTTATCCCATATAACTCTCACCCATAACAAGTCAAGTGATGATCAATAACTCATACTCACCTGAAACCTTATTGAAGTTTATATCAACGTAAAGTCAGTGAGATCTAGGTTCTTCACAACGGTCAGATAGAAGAACTCATCTCACTGTGATCCATCAATACGTCAATACATACCAGCATAGACAAGTAACCAAGTCAAGTTACTTCTTATATGTACTGCAGCTTATACCGATAACTCGTCCTCAAGTTGTCTCAGTTGTGATCATTTTTATATATCAACCAACTTAACCAATCATACAGACTTCTATGATCTTCTACACACTGTATGATCTAACTTTTATATGAGGAAAATAGACAACATATGCTATAAAGAAAACAATTCAGATAGGAAATCAGAATAGTGGTAACATGAAATATTGTATTCAAGATCAACCAATATGCTTCCAGTCGTTGAACTGAGCTTCATATCATCAATGGATTATCCCTTCTTTTGATTGAAGTCGTTGAACTTCTGACAAGCTATCATAAGCTTGTTTTCTTTTATTTCCTCGAAGCCTGAACCGCTCTCTAGCGCGTCCCACATCTCCTTTGTTTTTTCATATTTCTTCAGTTTTGCAATGTAAGAGGTGGGAGCTATTCCAGAGATGATGCTATTTGCGAGTTTATCGAGCTCATTTTGTTTGCGTTCTTCTGCGGTGAAGTCCGCTCTATCCTTTGCCTTGAACTCGTAGGTAGGTTCTTGTCCCGGTTGTGTGTTACTTTCATTATCCTTCTCTGTGATAATGATTGGGCCATTAGTGATAACCTCCCACACACGGTAATATTGTGCGGTTAGGTAGCTTTTGAGTTTGAACTTTCAGATCTCGTAGTTGTCTACCGTAAAGATGGAGAGGGATGTGGACCTGCTATAGTTAGTTTTCATCACAACAAAATATGCAGTAGTATGCAAAAAGTTTATGATTTTATGGATCAGTTATGAAACAACTACCACTGGGGAAGTTAGTTGTTCTTGTGAACAACCTGCTCTTGTACCAATTGATGGGTCCCACTGGGTATGTTCTGATGTAAGGATGGGGGAACATACACCAGGTATGCAAATTAAAACTTTTTCTATTGACAATCGATGTATCTTTGAGATCAGCTAGTCGGTTAACTAGTAGTCCAGTATTGTTGGTCAGTTTAAATAATAGTTATTTTATACTGAGTGATATCAGTTAGTAAACCTACTGATTGTTAGGGCAGCAAGTCAATTAGATTGATAACTGATGTGCGTACAGAATATGGTGGTTACTGATTTGCCTTACGTAATACTGATACTCAGGTTAAAATACTTAGTCAAGTATTGATTAGTCAGTATTCAGTTTACGACTTCTTAATATTAAATGGATACTGATAGAGGGTTCAAAACAATGTTATGCTACTGTGTGCTGATGATGACAGTTCAATTACAGGCAATGTAAAGATAGTACTGAAAGTAAATAACACGTTGGTTTTTACGTAATTCAGAGAGATCAACTCCTACGTCCACGGACTGATTGCTAAAACAATCCACTAGCTTAGGATTAAGGCTTGTTTACAGGTACAAGAGTAAACCTAGATACTGAGGTTATTTTACGATATCCCACCGAACTTAGCGTTCCTCCTATTATTGGTGCTAGGAAACCTTAACTACTTTCAGGATGCAGTTAACTTAACCTCTAGCTTATGGGTGCTAGAAACCAAGCTTTCAGCAACTAACAATTCGTTGCTTACTTGCTAAAAACTTCTACTAATTTGTGGGGGATTTTGTAGAGGGGTTTTTTCAAGTTAAGATTTGAGTTGTCACAGACGATAAACTTAGGATGTCTAAGATTAAGATTTACAAGGTGAATATCCTAGACTTAAGAAAATGTATATGAAATCTTTAGCTGATAAGTATATTTGAGCTCTAGAGATTTGTTGATACTTTGACAAACTTCATTCTTCGAAATCATTGTTTGATTGTCTTAAGCTTTGGCTTGATAGCTTTTGGAAATTCAATTGTGCAGCGTTTCGATAACCTTTGAAGGTTGCATTCTGCACAAATATATAGGGAGAGATAAGAATAGAGTCGTTGGAAGGACCACTATTCATAGTCTTCCAATTTATCATTTGAATTCTACCTGTTGAGAATCCCCGTACATATTCTGACAAAGGTCGCATCATTGTAGCTTGTAACTCTGAAAAGGTGGTATGACAGGTCATGATCTTTTACAGATACGCTACCACATATGTCAAGTCAAACACTCAAAGGCATAATATTTTCCGTGTTTCTTCAGTTGAGTAGACTCCGTGGTTCTCCAGTAAGTACTTCAGCTTTGGTCAGTCTAGTCTACTTTAGCATATTCTCAGAAGTCTGGACTCCGTTTTTTGTCAGCTTTGAACAACCTGAATCAGTATGATGCTTTTCAATGAGATGTAGATATATAGTCAGCTTTGACCTTTCATCTTGCCAGTTTTAACTTTGTATTGTCGGCCTGATTACTGGTCATTAGCATTGTCTATCGACTGTCAGCATTGTCTCCTGGATATCAACTTTGACTCCTAGTAGTCAACTTTGACTGCTGGTACCCAACTTTGACTACTAGTACTCAGCTTTGTCTTTCTCAAAGTTTGTCTGCTGCCTGATATGACACTTAGTCATATCCTGACTCCTTCTCTGTTCGTCAGCACCGAGTCTTCAGTCTTCGATCTTTAGGCTTCAGTCATCCGACCTCAGGTTTCAGACATCCGACGTCAGTCTTCAGTCTTCGACTTTACTTTGTCAGTCTTTTTCTTCAGTTTCGTTTGCACTTCAGTCTTCAGACTTCCGTTGACCTCCATCAGTCTTGATCTTGAAGATCGATCCTTGATTGAACTATTCATCAGTTGTCTTTGATGCGATAGTCTATCGGTATGGTGGTCTTTATCTTGCTTGAACTTTTTGGTCTTGATTCTATCCAAGTGGTAGTTCCATTGTTGAAAACACTGAATAATAACGACTAACTCCAAAACAAGCCGGTAACATTAGTTACTTGATAAGACAATCATCGGATATTTTGGGATCTAATCAAAACACACAGTTAAGATAGATTTAATTCGATACTTAGAAATTTTCTAACAAGACTCTCGAGACCCGTGTCGTGTATTTTGAAACAAATGAATGTTTAAAGAGTCAACTCATATCCGGATATATGAGTAATTACAATTATGGTTACTAACATGTACGGCGTCATTTACTACTTGATATGAGCGATTACGATTATTTGGATTTGAGCACATAGATCTGGTTTTCAAGCCTGTTATAGTGACTTGACATTTTTGTATCATGACGTAGTATGCATGGGCAATCTACTTATATATATTTTGATGACTTATCATAGTTGATATTTATTCTATAGTTGATATTTATTCTATATCAGTTTGTATCAACACCACAAAAAGAAATTGAATTCCCACAAAAAGAAATTGAATTCTTATTGATTTTTTTTTACTATTTGGTTCAACGGAGCTGAATCAATTTAGAGGCGGAGAATAAAAAATTCTCAAAAAGGGAAAATCCAAATTCCACATATAGAAAAATGAAATAATTAAAAATTCCAATAAAGAATCATTATGGAATTCACGGTCCTGATTTATCTTCGACCAATTTCAAGATTCGCATCAACCAAACGGTCCCTTAGTGCCATTTTGATAGGATAAACTATCATATGTTCTTAGTTGAGCAGTCGCATATTAAACGATTTGACTATTAAGTTCGGATCTAAAACTTGGATCATTCACTAACGTAGAATAATGAAATTGGATTTTATAGAACACAATACCTATTATTCAAACACAAGGATGTGTTTACGTTTGTATCGATATCTAAAGAATCTCCATCCTCTAATGATCTTACATATTTTTTCGTTTTCCAATTTTTTCCTAAAATTTTCAGCATATGTTTTAATAAAAGTTGTTGAGTGTATTATGAGTAGAGTAAGAAATTTGTGTTTAAAATTTAGGATGAGAAGGGCTGAAATTTGCAAGAAAAATAGAAAGATGAGAAAGAAAATGGTTATCGTGTAAAATGGAGATTGGAGAGATGAAGAAGATGAAAAAAGAAATAAAAGAAAGTACAAAAAAGAAAAAGTCAAAAAGTAACTTCCATTTTACAAAAGAAAAAGGTTATACAATAAATAACGTTTCTATTAGTTTTGAAAAGTGAAACAAACACAATTTATATTTTTGTCTTCTTGCTTTCAACAAAACACAAATCATGCTTTTTTCTTCTTCTAATCCTTGCTACACGATCATCTTTTTCCTCATTTTTGGTGAGTTATCTACTCTTTTTCTATTCCCTTTTTCTTTCAACTTATTTATATTTACATAGAAGTTGTTTGTTAATTGTTATACCTTTACTTCTTAATTTATTATTTCTACTCCTAAATCCCAATTGTTTATTATTTATTAGCATTTAGTTAATCTATTCTTTGAATTCTACAGTGAATAATTCTATCTTAAAGCCTCAATTGTTTGTTATTTTATCATGAAAATAAATATGAGTACCATGCTTTCAGTTTAGTTTAGTTAATTGTAAATTTAATTAGAGTTTGGAATTAGGGTTCCAATTGAATATTTTTTAGGTTATGATTTAAATTTATATTTTTATGTTTTTAATTAAAGAGTTGCATTTGTTTATGTACAAGATGGGCGTTTTTCAAAAAAAAAAGCGCAGGTGAGTCATCTTCTTCACCAAGTGAACCTATTGTTGAATCGGTGGAGAATCAAATCCAAATTGAATTAGATTTGAATGAGATTGTTGGTGATCGGGACTACGAAAACTAATAGAGGAGTTCGATATTGCTATTCGTGATCAAGTACGAGAGAGTACTTGATCAAGGTCCCTGCCAACCAGTTGGGCATTTGTATCCAAAGCGAAATATGGCATTTAAGAAAGGAGTTTTCAAGATATTTAATATCGAAGATTTATATGGTTAGAGTTGGCGTTGGTTTTACATGTTGCCACTGCTTCTGTTGAGAGAGCATTTTCCGCCATGAAGATTATCAAGACTGACTTGCGAAACCGAATGGAAGATGAGTGGATGAATGACAATCTAGTTGTGTATATTGAGAAGGATCGTTTTTCAACGATTGGTAATGAGCCGATCTTGCAACGTTTTCAAGCGATGAGAACACGTAGAATTCCATTACCACCACTTTAGTTTGATGTGTTGGACTATTTTTGATGTATCAAATATTTAGAAATTTTGTCGCTATGATTTTTTGTCAATATAAAAATAGTAAAGCCCCCACCAATATCTTTTGTTGCGTCCACCACTGACCATTTTGATAGGATAAACTATCATATGTTCTTAGTTGAGCAGTCGCATATTAAACGATTTGACTATTAAGTTCGGATCTAAAACTTGGATCATTCACTAACGTAGAATAATGAAATTGGATTTTATAAAACACAATACCTATTATTCAAACACAAGGATGTGTTTACGTTTGTATCCAGTATCTAAAGAATCTCCATCCCTCTAATGATCTTACATATTTTTTTCGTCTTTCAATTTTTTTCCTAAGAATTTTCGGCATATGTTTTAATAAAAGTTATTGAGTGTATTATGATTAGAGTAAGAGTCATACATTAGTATATTGTTAAATTAATTAATGGTAGACCATATGTGCTAAAATATCTAAATAAGTGGTGTTTTTTTAGGATAGAAATAAAGAATATTGGTGGATCATAAATGGTAAAATATGTAAATAAATGATGTTATTGATGATAATAAATAAAGAGTATTTTCTCGGATGATTTTCATAAATAGAATAGGAAAAAGTTTAAGGAACGTACCAAAAAAGAAAATTAGAAAGAGAATTGGATGATGAAGGGAGTAATTTTTTATATTGTACTCCCTCTATCCATCAAAAGTTTGTATTATTTTTTATGGCACAAGTTTTAATAAATTGTACTGAGTGGAGAATGAGTTATATACTCCCTCTGTCCCGGTACTGTAGGCTCATTTCTTTTTTGCACGTAGATTAAGAAAAGTTGTGTTTTATGTATAAAATAGTGTGTGACACGAAATTGAAATACTTTTAGTGTAAGCTTATTTACTTTTTGAACGAGCCAACAATGACAACCCAAAAAGAAAAACGAGCCAATAATAATGGGACAAATGTAGTATTATATATATATATATATATATATATATAAAATGTCCAAAAAATGAAAATACAATTTTTTTATGAATGAATTAAAAAGGAATTAAATATAAATATACAAAATATCCAAAAAGTGAAAATATCAATTTTTTCTAAAAGAATTAAAAAATGAATTAAATGTAAGTTTTTGATAAAGTACGAGAGTATAGATTATTTCATATGGTTAGGAGTGAGTATTCGGCTATTCGGTCGGTTTTGTACGAAAAAATAATCAAACCAAATTAATCAATTTTTTCAAAAACATAACCAAACCTAACCGAATTTTATTCAGTAACCGAACCAAAATATATTTTGGTTATTTCAATTAAACAGAATTTTTAACAAAAAAGATATATTTTTCAAATAAATAATAAATAAATAAATAAATGATATTATATGTTGATACAATATATATAAAATACATTGTTATATGTTATATATTTAAAATATTATGCAAAAAATAATTAATAGTATTATATAATAAATAAATAATAATATATTTTGCAAATATTATATATTGATATAATAAGGAAAGAGAAAGCAGAGAGAGAAATGAATAGGATTAAGGATATTTATATATTAAAATTATAATTCTAATTAAATAAATAAATAATACTATATAGGTTCAAATGAGAACCATTTTTATCTTAGAAACTAAGAACCAAATGAATTTACTATGAAAGTTGATGAATCCGTTGAATAAGTTATTGAATTTAAAATTTCAGAAATTTTCACCTGTGTTAGAATCCTATGGGGAGCGAAAATTTCATTTTTTTGGATTCATGAACTTTTTCAACGGATTCATCAACTTTCATAGTGAATTCATCATTTTTTGGTTCTCACGATAAAAGTGATTCTCACATTAACCCTTCCTTTATATATAATTCGGTTTTCGGTTACTCGGTTAATTTTTTTCTGACCCGATCGAAAATCGAATTACCAAATTTTAATTCGATTTTAACCGAAATAATCGAATTAATCGAACCAAATTTAATTTTTCTGTTTGATTCGATTCGATTATTTGATTTTCGGATATTTTGATGACTCAGCATATGGTTGTACATAGAAGGGCGATTTATTGCACATACTGAGATCTACGCGAGTCTAAAAAAGATCGGGAGTGTCAAAATAAGATCTGCACGGTAGAACACATATTATAACGATTCAGGGAAAATATTAAAATACATTAACTGCCATTATTCACCACTTATATATGCATAAAGTGCAAAGTATGAACACCCCTAGCTAGTATCATCTATTGCCCAAACTCACTCTCTCTCTCTCTCACACACACACACACACACACAATTCGCGCACGATAAGCACGAAACAAGTTGTAAGCAAAACCCACCCATAAAAATCCAATCTTTAGCCGTTTCCTCCTCCACCTCCCCTCCCCACTATCACACATGGCTTCTCTCTCCTCACCTTTATTTGACTAGAACTAGAATGACTGCTCCCCTTCTTTCCCAACCAACATGGTTTCCCACACACAATTCCCAGACGCCTTGTTTTGCGAGGAAGACCATTTCGACACCACAGAAAACTATTTCCTACAACAAGAAGAAGACAGCTGCTCTTCACACCAATACTCCTTAAACGCCGATTCTTTCCTCAATCTCTTCGAACAAGACGAGGAGCTGGCATCATTACTGTACAAAGAGCAGCGAAACGAACCGCATCGTGGTTTCCAAGAGGATCTAACACCTTCTCAAACTAAGGCGAGAAGAGAAGAAGTAGTTGAATGGATGGTTAGAGTGATTGGGTACTATTCCTTCTCCTCCTCACTGCGGTTCTTGCAGTCACCTATTTCGACAGATTCCTCCACAGATGCGATAAGCCATGGATGTTTCAGCTCGCTGCTGTCGCTTGTCTCTCTCTCGCTGCAAAAGTTGATGAAACCGATGTCCCTCTTCTTCTAGACTTTCAAGTATGTGAATAAAATCCAATCTTGATGATTTTTTTTTCCAAGATTTTTCATGATTTTAATCAGATGGGTGTGGTTGATTTTTGTAGGTGGTGGAGCCCATATATGTTTTCGATCCCAAAAGTATTCAGAAAATGGAGATTCTGATTCTGTCTACGCTTGATTGGAAGATGAATCTCATCACCCCATTCTCATTTCTTGATTACATAGCAAGAAGGCTATCGTTGACTGACCATCTTTGTAGGGAGTTTCTTACAAGATGTGAGCGCTTGATTCTCTCTGTTATAACTGGTAATACAACCTCAAAAATCCCAAATTTATGTTATTTAAAATGTTTTTTCCCCCATTTTGTTGATGTTTATTCATCAAATACAGACAGCAGACTCATGGGGTATCTGCCTTCTACAATAGCGACTGCGATAATGGTTCATGTAATAACCAGCATTGAGCCCTGCATCAATTTGGAACACCATAATCGACTATTAGGCATTCTTGGAATCAACAAGGTATACTAATTTATCCCAATAAAATGTCAGTTATTCAGTACTCAGGCTCGATATTAATAGAATTCTGCGATGTATGAAACAGGACAAAGTGCGAGATTGTTGTACGCTAATTCAGGAAGTGGCCACGAATGTCGGAATCGACTCCAACAACAAAAGAAAGTTGGGATCTTTGCCTTGCAGCCCAAAAGAGGTGTTTGATCTCTCATTCATCTTTGATTCCTCAAATGATTCATGGGCAGTTGCTTCGAATTCTTCTTCGGCTTCCTCCTCACCCCAGCCACAGTTCAAGAAAATCAAGACCTCAAACGCCTCTCAATTTTCTGAATTCTAATTATAATATATATATATATAGCTATATTATATAGATGTTGAATAACATTTGTATTCAGTTAAATGCCAACAATCCTTGCAAATAAATCATATTGTATGCCATCTTAGAAATGGAGATTTATATATATATGAGGCAAAGATGCTTGGCATTTTATGCGGATGATGGGAATAGAAATGCAGAGAAATTAATTTCAGTATTTTTCATTGATATTATTTTACATGTTGATATGCAAATTAATTTTGTGAATATATGGGTCTATTTAAGAAACCTTTTGTCTATCGCAGAAATATTTTTGTCTTGGCATTGAGATTTCAGAGTGCAGAGAGGAAAGAGATGCGTGAGAAAAAATCAACGTGGTGTTAGTTATGGATTTGTTTGCATGTGAGGGGACGAACCATCTGGCGGCCACTGGGCTTAATTCTGGGATATTTGAATTTGCAACACGAGATTGTATACACAAAAGTTTGCATGTAATTATATTTTAATTTGTCTACCAAAAGTTTTTATTTTTTATTTTTAGATATAATCACCATATAAATTCACAATTTTTACCCACAATCTACTTATTTATTTTTAAAAAATCTATTATTTTATATTTATAATGGGAGATTTTTTCTCTATTCATTTTATATATACTATAATTTATTAAAATTCATACGATTAAAAATAATATAAACTTTTGATAAATGGAGATAATATATTTTATTTCACTATTTTAAGGTGTATTCATGTAAATGCTGCATTAAATGGCGGTATTAATTTGCTGCTTATGTAATGATACCAAATTGGATAGGGGTGTCTAGCGGTTTTCGGTTTTCGGTTAGACCTGAATCGAACCAAACCGATAAATTCGGTTAACCGAAACCGACAATTTTGGTTATCGGTTGGTTTCGGTTCGAGTTGAAAAAATTCGGTTATTGGTTAACCGATAACCGAACGTTCGGAACCGAAAAATCGAAAAACCGTTTTTATTTTTAATTATTATTCCAATTACTAATTAATTAATTAAAATTATGAAAATCAATTTTAATTATTACTTTATTAATTATTGTTAAATATTTTATCTATTTTTAATAAGTTTCGCTTTTAATTATTATTTTATTTATTTTAATTATTATTTTATTTGTTTTATTATTATTTTATTTGTTTTATTATTAATTAATTTTAATTGACTTTTCGGTTAACTCGAAAACGAACCACTTGAATCGATCGATTTTTGGTTAACCAAAATTTAAAGCAGTTCGATTTTGTTCCACTTTTTAGGAGAAATTCGGTTCGGTTAAGCAAGAAAAATTCGGTTCGGTTAACCGAAACCGAACCGTTAGACACCCCTAAAATTGGATGCAATGGTGAAATAATTTTCAAACCTGGATCCTATTTATACTCCCTTTTAGAGCCATCAAAATTTACTCAACCTGACGGCTCTAGGTATCCGGAAATGAGGCTTGGTTCGGCTCGTAAAATATATGTTCGAAGACCTAAAAAGTCCGTCTAGATAGCCTCCGGGTTTATCGGGCTTCGAGGTTAAAAAGCCTGGGATTTTGGGGCTAAAAAGTCTGTATCGATTTTGTTAATATAATACGTATTAGAATGTATATTAAACGTCTTATTATCTTTTAAGTATCATATTATAGTACTTATAACCACGTACCTATTAGGACAATTATATGAATTTATTCAAGTATTATACTATAATACTTAATAAGACACATACAAATATCATATTACCTTATGTATTGGGCTTAGCCCGACACTGGTGGCCCGTATGGGGTTGGTGAGCTCAAATTTTCGACCCGATTTCTTTGTGTGGGCGAGGCCGGCCCGACCAGATAAGACCCAAAGCCGGATGGGTTGGGTCAAGCCAGCCCGATCCGTCCATTTTGCCACCTCTATTCCTGACAATATTCGATGAGAGTTTTAATAAAAGTTATGGAGTGTTTTATGAGTGGAGTAAGAGTTATACATTAGTGTGATATTAAACTAATTAGTTATAGATAGTGGTGGGTCATTATGAGTGATAAAATGTGTAAATAAATAGTGTTGTTGAGAGTAATAAGTGAGAAATATTTTGTGGGATAGTTTCCATAAATGTAAAGGAACAAATTCGTGAGACGTACCAAAAATTAAAACTAAGAACAAATTTTAGAAACGTATTAATCTTTTTATTTTTATGATATCATTAATGTAAGAGATAAAATAAGTCAAACAGCTTATCGCAGAGAAGCCTGATTTTCCTAGTTGCGAGATTTTTCTTTTTGAGGAAATTGATCAATATATTACTTCTGGATTTAGAAACAATTGGAAAAAGATTTCGCCGACGAAATGCTAAGTACTTCATCTCTTTCACGTTCAACACTCTTTTGGTTTTCAATTATGCAAGTAAATTTTACTTTAGATGGTTCCAAATATGTAGGCAGCTTTTTATGCGTACTTGTATTTCTTTCCTTCTTCTACCAAATATCCTAGTATAGTTCACGAAATACGTATTGACCTTTCGCTTTCAATACAGTACAGAATTATTGAATTAGATTAAATTAGAAAGTTTGCTTATAACTTTCATACACACTGTTTGCGAACAACTTTAATAAGATAATTTTTTTTTGGATAAATAAATTTCATAAATGAATAGGGATCATATACAAATACTCAGGCATACCCGAGGGATAACAGCTGCAAGGCAGCAGGGTTTGGAAATGGATCACTCTCTAAGAGGTATTCAAAGAAAGCAAGGCCAAACAAGCGGCCGAAAAGAGGAAGATAGAGAAAACACCTAATCGAAATGAGAACATCATACCATCCCAACATACCAAACACGACCAAACCCATTACACGGAATGGGCGGGCCTCGTCAAAACTTTGTATGGCGAAATCCCAGTGGGAAAAAACACCATACAAGTAAAAAGAGTACCCTACTTTTAAAACTCTTAAGCTGACACGATGGGGGAGGGAAGTTTGTAATAAAGCAGTAAAATGAACTACTAAAATCACATCAATTATTCATATATATATATATATATATTAATTTTTTTTTCCGGAGCTATGCTTGTTTGAGGTTGACGGAAGCACAGAGGACACAGGTTCCCACAATACAGTAGCAGGAAAGAATTGAGCAGATAGACATGGAGCAATCAATTCAATCCACCGTAAAAATAAAGCCGATTAATGACTTGGAGAAAATAAGGATAACAATTGCAATTACCATAGCACACATTATCTTGTAAAGCAAGCAAACAGAATCGAAAACCAAGTATCGTCGCAAAAACCCCGAGGGGAAACAACATCTGAGAAAAGCAGATAGCTGCCCACCAAACAAGATAGATAATGGAATAGCACCAAAGAAGAGCTCAAATGCTTCACTTGCAAAAATGAGCCACGAAGGGTTTATATGTTCTCCGAATCGGTGCATGTATAAAAACACGTCGGGAGGGTCAATCCATCCACATATCAACACATCTATCCCATCGTGAGGGGCATCAGCGAGCGGTAAAAGCATATAAGCCCGCCGGTGGGCACCCATCGATAGAAACACGTTGGGGAGGGGAGGGAAGGAGGCGAGGCAAAACCAACATTTCCAATAAGCATATATAAATTCTCCTAAATCGGTAGCATGTCTAAGGTACTCCTTAGGAAAAATTTCCAACCACAAAGCATGTACAACGAACCCACGGGGGCACCCATCATAAAAGCAAGTATAAGTATATAGACCCACCAGAGGCACCTATCGGTAGAGCAACACATAACACATAACCATAAGCATCACACTTGTAAAGGTGCACTCGAGATAGGGCCTCTCAGTCGCCAACTCACACACCCCATTCTTTATTAAAAACACTAGTAAAGTTAGGGGGAGGAGGCCCCAACCCACAAAGAAAGTTGGGCGGTGGCTAGGTTCTATTTCAAAACGGACGACATTAAAGGCACGGAAGGCGAGCTAAAACAGACTCAATAGGAAACAACGAGTATAAGACAGTGTACACATCTCTCTTGATCTTGGTGAGAAGTTGACTTTGTATGAAGGGTGTGTGATCAAAGACTTTGGCATTTCGACCCTTCCAAACATGGTTGACCGTTGCCATTAGAGCAATTTGTTTCGCTTTCTGGAGAATGGCTGCACCTACTCTTTCTCTACACATCCATTTTATGGCGCTAGTGATTGATGACATTTCCCTTCTGAGCCCCAGCCAATTTCGAGTTTCTTTCCAGACCCCTCCAGTGACCTGACATCTGAAAAAGAGGTGGTCATTAGATTCCTGAAAATTACCACACATGGGACAAGAATGATTAATATTGAGGAATTGAAGTCGGTCAAGGGTTGAGAGTCTCCCTTTAATTGCAAGCCAAGTGGGTTTAGGGTTTAGGGTTTAGCTTTTAGCTTGAAAAAAGCTAAAATTGAATGTTGCAAATTCAAACAAAGCAGATAATGACCCTTTTCTAGGGGACCTAAACGCAACGGTAGGGGTGCTCCCTCCACCACTTCTGCTTTTCCTGGTGGGTACGTATAGTCCAATTATTTGGTCAAGTTGAATTGGTATGCTCAATCATACAAATAAGCATGTTGCTAACCGAGTCTTATAGAGCCCATCTCAAGCCCACTAAAGAGCCTAGGTTAACCAACCGAGTCAAGGCGCAAGCCGCGCAACTAACACATTCACTTAGAGAGGATGTTAAGGGAGATCGTGGAGTCTCTCTTCCTAGAAGATTGGAATAACCAATGCTGGTGAGGGGGCACTTAGAAACCCGAGCTGCCACCAAGTTTACTGATAAATACAAGATGATCGGGTCAAACGAGGTATCCAATCATTCACACTCACATCTGCCTCCATATATGGATAAGATTTAGACACTCTCTCCCGCTCTCTTTCTCCACCTCCATGCTCTTGTCTCTGGAGGATTACCGTTGTCTGACTAACCAGTCCGACTAGACACGCTTTACTTTTTTATTTATCTTGCATTAATTGTTATTTATTATTTATTTATCGTCTTTCTGTTGATTATCTCGTTTAACTGACTTGAGTGTTGGAGACCCTTCTATCAACACCTCCATCGGTGTTTCTAAAAAAACTCTAATATATTCTTTGATCTCAAATTATTAATGCCCGCCGTACAAGATTAATCCGTATTATTGTTGAATCTATCTCCAATACAGCGCATGTTGGGTTTCACGTGTTTTATCCACTACTAAAATTCATTGAAATCCGTAATTGTTTTTGCACTTTTTAAAAACATTTTTATGTTATTTTAATGGATGTACTCTGATCTATTTATGGTGCTGAATAAATATCAAAGAACAATTTTGTTTTCGGTTGATATGAGTTTTTTTTTAAATAGAAATAGTTTTTATCATGTTATTCAAGTCTTTATATGCTTTCATCTCTCTCTTTCTCTCTCTATATAATATACAAAAACTAAATATTTATTCGATTTTTCAAAACAAATTCAATCTATCAAATAAATGACATTATTATTTTGACCGATTCCATATCCGACCCGAACTTAACTTCGCTGAGAAAAGAAAAGCGAAATGGGCTGTGACATATCTTTGCTTAGGTTATGGAGCCAACTAAATAATGAACCTTTGAACTTAAAAAGTAGCGTGAGTGGCGGTGGGAGCATGAACAATATATATAGTTATGTTTAAATGAGAATATTTTTATCTTAAAAATTAAGAATCAAATAAATTAGATATGAAAGTTGATGAATTTGTTGAGAAAATTACTGAATTCAAAAATTGGAAATTTTAAAACCGGGTTTGAATCCCATGAGGATCGAAAATTCTATTTTTTTTCCGATTCAGTAACTTTTCCAACGGATTCATTAACTTTCATTGTGAATTTATTATTTTTTAATTCTCACGTTCTCAGGATAAAAATGGTTCTCACGTTAACCATCCCCTCCCATATATATATATAAGAGATGGTTCAGGTATGAAAGAATAATTTGATAGGAAATGAAAATGAATCTCGGTCTTTGATTTGTTAGATCAATGCTTGAGATTTAATTTCGATTATCTTCTGATTTTGTGTTTTGTGTGCTACGCACCATCGTGCAAGACTAGAACCCTTCTTGTGTTACGTTGAAATGAAAGATGTGCTAAACTAATATATTTAACATATGTGCTACGAATGGATGAAATATATACTAAACTAACATGTGCAACATAGTAATTACGATTGTCTACACAAATATGAAAGATGTGATATTATTCCTATTTCCTACACTAAAGAGTTTTCTTACCATAACTCACTCATATATATATATATATATATATATATATATATATATATATATATAGGGTTGGATCCGGTGAGAACTCATCATTTTTGAGAACTTGAGAACCATGATAAGGCGTTGAAGATAATGCACAAAACAAGTATAAAGTTGTGCATAATGAAAGCTTTCTAAAATTATTGGACAACAAAATAATTTTAGAAAGTTTTTATGCACAACTTTATACCGCTTGTACATCATCTTCAACGTCTTATCATCAATCGCAAAGTTCAAAAAAAGATGGTTCTCATTGATTCACTCCCTCTATATATTTGATTCACTCCTCTATATATATATATATATATATATATTCAATAAAGTGAGTTAATTTCCGCTCAATTTGACTGTTGTGGAGTTGATAGATCTCTGTGCACTGGGGTTGTATGAAATGAATTATTAAGCAACGTGACACTTTTTTAATTATTACACCATTTTCCTCTATAGTGTTCAACTTTAAGCTGGCAAAGTTAGCTTGTGCAAATTATTGATCACCGATTTTTAATTCTCCTTTAAATGAAAGTGTGCTGTTACGGTGAAAAGCAGTGTATTATGCTGAATCAATTTCGTCAACTATGATATTTCATTATAGTCAATTATAGTGTGGACTATTTGTATGAGCAAATATATAGGTGACGGATACTTTGTTGGATGTGATCAAATTTATTTAGCCTCTACAAATAATTACAAAATCTATGGCTAATAATTATAATGAAACAATATTTGTTTTAATGAGAGAAGCCATTAGCCACTACTCATGTATGCATTAGACAAACTCGTCATCTATGCAATAGTCTACAAATTTTATATATATATATATATCTATATAGGGGATGGTTAACGTGAGAACCATTTTTATTGTGAGAACGTGAGAACCAAAAGCGATGAATTCATTGTGAAAGTGGATGAATCCACTGGAAAATTATCAATCCCAAAAATAAAATTTTCGCCCTCATGGGATTCGAACCGGGTGAAAAATTTCAATTTCGAATTCATTAACTTTCTCAACGGATTCATCAACTTTCATAACTAATTCATTGGTTCTTAGTTTTAGGATAAGAATGGTTCTTATTTGAACTAAACTCTATATATATATATATATATATATATATATAGGGTTGAGTTTCCGTAGTACCCGGTCCCCAAATAATATGTAGTACCCAATCTAGATCACATATTTTGAACATTTGGCCACACCACAAGCTGACACGTGGCAGCTCATTTCTTTTCTTTTTTCTTTTTTAATTTTCACCATGGAAAAAATGGGAAGAAACTAATCAGTCTTCTTCTTTTCCTCATTGACGGCAGCGGACGACGTCGGAGACAACGATGACGACGGCGGCAACACCCGCGAACACCAGCAACAAGATACACAAACAACTACAACAGATATTGAAAGAAAGAAAAAGAAGAAAAAAAATTTGAGAACAAAATTGATGGATTTTGAGAAAAAATAGAAGATGAATTTGATAGATGATTGAAAAATCGAGAAAGGTGGTGGTTATGACGGTGATTCATGGAGAATTCGTTGATAATCAGTGAAAGAGACGATGAAATTGATAGAGAATGATGGATGAGATATTTGCTGTCGAAAACCATAAAAATGCATTAAACAAAACATGAAAATGCATTGAACAAAACATGAAACTGCATTGAATAAAACATAAAACTGCATGTTCCCACGAAATAGAAAGATGCATTTAACTTAGCACGTTCGTGCATTGATCAAAATATGTCCATGCATTTAACAAATCATATTCGTGCATTTAACAAAACGTAAAAATGCAGGCCAACGGATTTACGAACAGCAGCGCCGGGCGACGCCACGAGCACGAAAGCACACGCGGCGCGAAGACGTTGGTAGCGCCAGCGCTAGGCACAAGCTTCCAATCACGTGCATTATTGTGTTCAACTGCATGAATTTTTGTTCATTTGAATACATTATCCGATTCAACTAAATGCATAGTTTGTTTTCGCAATCACATTATAAATCAAATTACTAATTTACCCTTAATGAAGCGAAAATCGTGAAATTAAGCTTAAAAAGTCCGAAAAATCGAACCATAGGATCTATGAGATGAGTGGATGAGATTGAACACTACATACTATCTCGCACTCGGGTACAATACATCATCTCTCTCTCTCTCTATATATATATATATATATATATATATAGAGAGAGAGAGAGGTTCAAATAAGAACCAATTTTAACGTGAGAACTAAGAACTACGAAAATTTTTCTGAAAAAATGAATATGCTATAAAAGTTAATGAATACTGCTGAAAGTTGATGAATCCAAAATTGAAATTTTCACCGGGTTTGAATCCCATGAGAGGCAAAATTCTATTTTTTTTATTCATTAACTTTCGCAAACAGATTCATTAACTTTCATAACATATTCATTTCTCATGTTCTCACAATAAAATGGTTCTCACGTTAATCCTCCCCTATATATATATATATATATAAGGGGTAAACCCTTATGACGGAGAATGCTTATTGTTTTGAGTGAGTTCAAAATGCTATTGGAAATTTCCTTATTCCAATTTTGAGATAAATCAAAATAGCCATTGAAATATATATAATTGGAAATGAATCATATAGAACCATTTTTTTAGTGTAGGAACTAGGAATCAATCTGAACCATCTGTATTAGTAGGATTTAGAATTTTCATGAAAAGAAACATCATTGTAATACATAAAAAACACTATATATCACAAAAGAAGCATTATTTTATATAAAAATATTGTCATAAAAAAGTATTTTTTTACATATTAAAAAATTTGATGTATATTGAAAAATGCTTTATATATTGATGTATTCTACATTTTCACACTTTAGGTGATCTTTACAAAATTTCAACCGTATATGGATTATATATAAATTTATTAAACTAGTCGAGAGCCTATCATGATTCATCACAATAAACTAAAATAGACTAACTAGATGACAAGAATCATAGGGAAAACGGTTAACTAGTTGTGTGTGTGTGTTGGCTTAGTGGTAGAGTGGTTAACGCCTTGCGCCAAAGGTGCCTTGTTCGGAGTCCACCGTGACGCAGCCTTTAAAATTTATGTATTAATTGACCAAAAAAAAGAAAACGGTTAACTAGGTGGAATAATTAATAATTAGAGGTGGCTTAAGATCGGATTAAAAGAGGAATTAAGATTCACCAAAAAATGCGCATAAATAGAAGAAGGTGGAAAGTGAGAGAATGGGGATTGGGGGACAGTATCTTTTGATTTTGGGTTTAGATGTTTAGTTGGCTCTTTTGGTCGTCAGAAGAATAGACTTTATTTTTTTTACACCTCATATTATTAAATAAGAAAAATACAATCGCGTCACACATTCATTATTTTATTTTAATATTATGTAGTTGGTTCCAGTTAATAATTCTTCTATTTTTGGACATATTGTCCATGTTTAGTTTAGTTTAGTTTATCGAATCGTCTTTCTTTTTGATTTCTTCCAAAAGAGGAAACACTTTTATGGAAATCTTGTATCTCAGTCCCACAAAAATATAAAAGAATAAATTACGGCGATTCAATAATTAAAAATTAGGAGAATTTTTCTAGTGTCTAAAAATCACCTTAAAGAAGGTAAAACTTTACATCAAGAATCGCAGATTTGATCGTTGATCTTTATTCTAAATCCGCTAGCTATTAACCAACTATCAAGTATAATGTGCTTTATCTTTTTTTTTGTGTTTTTTCGATGCTACGCATATGACAACTCCTTTTTCGGGAAAAAAGATTGAACAGCATCTACCAAGATAAGAGTTTTGGTAATTATATAGGCAAGTTGCATTCATAATAATGATGATGATGATGCTAAGTAGTATACTACAACAGGACGTGACATTAATTTGGTATGAATGTCATGTTTGCTTGAATGTATTGCAATGTTTGTAGTATATGAGTAGGCAACATAACTTCTCTCGAGGATTCAGTGTTTGATTAGATGTACTATTCTTGTATTTATTTTTTATATTTAGATGTATTATTGCATCCCTACTACATATATTATATAGGGGTGACTATTCAGTAACAACAAATATGACAACCGACCCGACCTGACATTTTCAATCGGATAACCGAATACCCGAGTCGGGTATTCGGATACCCTAATTACCCATTATTTATAAAATTAACCTTTTAATATTCAAAGTGGCAGCTTGGCCTAGTGCTTTCAGTGCTGGACTCACCCTTTAAATTGCTGGCATGTCTTGAGTTCGATTCTCAACGATTGCTGATTCTAATTTTTTTTCTTTGAGGTCTGTTTAATATATATATATATATATATATATATATATATATAATAATTTATATTAAATAATTTGGGCATTTGGGTGTACCCGATACCCGATAATATAATTGTGCAATACCCGTCCCGTATACCGATTTTCGGATAATCGGATACCCAAAACCCGATAAATTTCGGGTTGGGTATCGGGTACCCGATTACCTGACACCCTAATAGTCACCCTAATATTATATAAGAGGCGGTATACAAAATTACACAAATTTATGTAATACATATTGGATATTTACTTAATGAAGAAATTTGTGTTTTAAAACAAACAAGATTTTAAAGTATCTTGAATAAATTTTATATCTTTATTCAGATGGCGAGCGGACTTGGGCGATGGCCCACGGCCCCAAAAAT
This sequence comes from Salvia rosmarinus, assembly GCA_036937905.1. Lineage (NCBI taxonomy): Eukaryota > Viridiplantae > Streptophyta > Magnoliopsida > Lamiales > Lamiaceae > Salvia > Salvia rosmarinus. The sequence goes on along the minus strand of CM072815.1, from coordinate 67,297,953 downwards.
CGGGGGGCCAATAAGTTCTTATTTATAGTTCTAAAGAATATAAAATCCAGATGTTGTAGTGCAGTGGTAAGCAGTGTTGCAAAAATCGCTTGAGGCGCCACCTTATAATATCTCGATTATTTAAAACTAGGTTATGATAATTGATCCGCCTATTTTCTAACACGAAAACATGCTAGTAGATAGGTAAGTCGAGTATCGTATCCACATGGATTGTAACGTGAAAATATAGAAGCTAACTAAATAATTCTTTATTATTATCCAAGCAAACGATTTGGTTAAAAAGAGTTTTGGGACTTTAATATATTTCAAAGTCAAGAAAAATAAGGCGAATAAAAATAATAATAATAATCAAATAGACAAATAGACTAACCATATGGATATAATAATTCTACCAAAAGCGTGTGTTTATCCTGCTCCATATTAATCAATTTTTAATCCAGTCAAAGATGAAAGATCACATAAGTAACCATCAATTTCAATTACGATAATTATGGTTGTGGATTACTACGTCTCAAGGTGAAAATTAGTAACTCCAAATAGATCACAAAGAATATGCTTCATACGGATGTTCCTATCTCAGTTACGACTCAAGGCTTACCCGTATTGTGCATTCAAGATCGATTGATAATTAAAACTGTTAAGTATTCAATTGAACTAGATATGCATTAAAGTTTATCAGAAATTAACACATAAGATTAAGCTCCATGAATCACGAATCGATGACTGGAAGATAAATAGCAAATAACAGGAATTACCACACTTAGGATAAAATCATACAAACCCTAGGATTAGAATAGGAAATTAGCTAGACATAAAAATTAAAATAAAAAACAAAATTAAAATAAAAATAGGAAATTGTATTGATAAAACCCGTAAGGGAGTCTCAGAAGAACAATTGTGGGGTTTGAATCCAAACCCGAGTAGAAAGTTGAAAATCTGAAATCCTTCGGATGAATTGCTCCAATGCCGATTACAATACGTGAACGGAAAATAGAATTGCAAGAATATAAAGTCTGGAAGAATAAAATCTAAAGTTAGAGCAAAAACTGAAGAATATGAGTGCAAAATTAGCTAAAAACAAGAGCGATGCGCCAATGGATGGTCCGGGGTATTTATAGATGATGGGCCGAAATCCTAATTCTCGTCAGGCCGCGGCGCCTAGCGGCCGGCCTAACGATCGCTAGGTCGGTCGCTAGCTATGATATAGAGACTTTTTGGGAGATCCTCGCGGCCAGGCTAGCAACCGCTAGGGTGGTTGCTAGCCCCAGTATAGAAACTTCTGGAGCGAGTTCGCGACCTGGCTAGCGACCGCTAGGGTGGTCGCTAGCCTCATGTTCCTTTTCATCTTTGGATACTTCTTTACCTTGTGCATCGATTATCACCTGAAAAGCCTACAAAACACCAAAAAGGAACCCCAAGAGCGAGATCTCCTCAAAATAGCTAAAACATAATATCAACTATATAACGCACTTAAAGCGATCTAAATTCATCTTAATATATCATTCTTAAACTAGTAAAAAGTGCGTTTATCAATAATATAAGTCGTTAATTAGGATTTTTGTTTCGATAATCGAAATTGAGCTTCGGTAAATTACTATTTTGATTATCTATAATACGAGAAGTTTCATATTATATCTTTAAACAATTAGTAAAACAAGGAATATATATGTTATTCATTTCAAGAGCGTTTTTCCAACGTCGATTAATTTTCGATAATTAGTCTTACGTTATTTTCTAAGCGACGAAGCTAAGAATTTAATTCGATATTAACGAAGAACAAATAAAGTGATTACGACTTTCTTATTAATGTTTTTGCATGATTCAAAAATTTTAGTATAATGTTTAAAGAATTTTAATATTGAAAGTCCTATGATTGTTTATGAAACAAGAGCATTTTTTTTATATATTCTTTCTCTACAATATTTTTATATATTAAAGAAAGAGAGATTGGATAGTTAATTTCTATTTTTCGAACAATGGTTCGAAATTTTTTACTTTAGGACATATAATTGTTCTTATTCATTTTTTTCATGATCAATATCATCACCTAAGATCTATATTATATCATATTGTTATTAAATAAAAAAATGAAGACATTGGTATGTTTCTTCTCAAATGACCGAAAATTGTTCAAGTATGAAAGGAAGAAAAATTTTCATCTTAGCTTGAAAATGATAGATATTTAGTTTGATAATGATAGGTATTTAATGTGAAGATAAGATGAGATAATTAATTGATGAGATGATAAGATATTATTTTGTTTGATAGTGAAGGTGTGAATTTTTATGAGATAGGATAGTGTATTTTGTTGACTAAAGTAGATATTTTTTTAAAAGACTTGATTAATGAGAATATATCATCAAATAAATAAAATTTCTTCATTCTCTCGCCCATAAGCACGAAACCTTGAAAAAAGAGAGTGTTCTTCAATTCTTCTCTTATATTTCAAGTTAGAAAATCGATTTATTCGATGATCGACTCGATTAAAAGGTTAGAAATTGTATAAGCTTCTTAGATATACAAAATATTAGAAATCCATCCATGAAAAATGAATCTATATGCTTTTGTTATTTCATGTGAAATTTGAGAATTTTTGTTAAATGTTTAAGTTGTTAATTAAATATGTTTATATGATGGTTGTAAGCATATATTATAAATTTAGTACAAAGTTGAGCATGTTAAAATTTTTCTTATTATAGTTGAGATGTATGAGATTTATATATAGGTAATCATGATTTTTGATTGTTGTTTTGAGCATAAATTAATAATAGTGAGTATTATTTAAGCACGTATGAATTAATTCATAATTTTTGAAAAATGTTGGAAATTATTTCAAGAAAATTTCAAAAACTATAGAGTATGAAATATTGATGTATGATGAATATTAAGGTAGACTAAGAAGATATCGAGCTCGTTGAATCTTAGTGATGCTTCTCAAACGAAGCGAATGACGTACTAAATTATATTTTTTACGTTGACAAGGTCCAGCGTGGACATAATCGAAAACGACAAAGGATTGCTAGCAGGTACTGAAAGGCAATTCTTGAGGTGGACATTTTTATCTAAACAAAATATGATTTTTATGAAAATCGTTTACTACTTATGCTTTATTGCTTTCTTGAACTACAAATGTTTAAATACGATAGTGTCTGCCAAAATGTTTATTGTTTTGTATATATATTCGGGTTGGCCGGGCCATCAGGAAATATTATGAATTTGGGTCCTACTGGTGGATGCCACTTTTGGACTATGTAAACTTTGTAGGGAAATCTGATTTTAACTCTCTCCCGAGGATCTATCTTGGATGTTTAATTCACCATACATTGATTATATTCCTAGCATGCACCTATATAATTAATTGTAACACGTTGGTGTTTTCACGTGTTTACCTACGAATCTGTGAGGCAAGGATTGAATCAATACTCGTGCTTTGATCTTCTGGACTGTATCCCGATTGCCTAATCTCCAATGTCGAGTGAGAACAATCTATGGAGAGTACTGCAGAAAATCGCCTTCTTCCTCCTTTAGAAGTTTTCGAAAATCCCAACTTTTAGAAGTATAATTTTCGAAAATTTCACTCTTGGATTAGCTTTTGATTTTCTCTCACCGTATATTTATAATGCAACCCTAAATTCTATCATGATAGGATTTCTGCATATCTAATAAATATAATAATATCTCTTCAGATAGTGAGAATCAAAACAGAGTCCTAGTGGGACTTTAAAAGGAGGGGGAGGAAATTCTCTCAGCTACAGGCCTTGATGGGCCAGCTCAGGGATCAAATGCAAGGAATAAAGATGGGCCTCAAATAAATTAATTATCTTATGTTCAGCCCAGAACATAAATTAATTCATAAACATTTATTCATGCCACTAGAGATTAAATGCTGACTTACCCCTTTATTTCCGAAGTTGAGTTGGGCTCGCACTTAGATTTAACGAATCCCCGTATTTAAGATATCGTACGTCCATTAATTATTTACAGCGTTCTGACTGCTTAAAATAATTAATTACTTTAATTCCTTAAGTAGTACCACTTAACCTTATTATTGTACTTGAGATAACTCGACACGCAGGTTTAATACAATAAACCTTTTGAGCTCCTTAAGGGACGCGTCATCATTCTAAGCGGATACGGTGACTCGACACGGGTAACTAGCATTACATACAAGCACCGCCATCACCCAAGATGCGAGAGAATCTTGATTATCTCATGTAACCTCACCCATAATAAGTTAAAGTGATGGTGAGAACTCATACTCACCTAATACCTTATCGAGGTTTAGATCAACGAAAGTCACCGAGATCTAGGTTCTTCACGACGGTCGATAGAAGAACTCATCTCTTCGTGATCCATCAATACGTCGGAGATGTACCGGCATAGACAAACAACTAAGTCAAGTCACTTCTTATCTATACATGACTATACCGACAACTCGTCCTCAAGTTGTCTCGGTGTGATACATTTTATATCTCATTAAAGCGACCAATCATACAAACTTACGTGATCTACAACACACTATATGATCAAACTTATATATGAGATAAGGGACATACATATGCAATCAAGTAAATAATTGAGATAGGAGATTGTAATAGTGGTATCAGGAATCATTGTATACAAGCTCAACCAAAGCTGCTTCCGAGATACAAATCCGACAATCTCCCACTTATACTAAAGCAAAATTTTAGTATACAATTTGTCTCTCTACTAGCTATTACAACAACACCATCACTTTGCTTCTCCCACTTCTACAAAAGTTTCATTTCTAAGTGGGTGCCATCTTGTGTAATCCAAGTCCTCGAATATGCTCTCGTAGACTTTTTACGGCAAGCTATTCGTGAATGGGTCACTAGGTTATCCATGATACCAATCTTTTCAATCGGACGTCTCCTCGCTCTAACGATTTCTCGTATGACATGGTACGTTCTCTCTATGTGTTTGGTTGCCTTGTGGGTCCATGGTTCCTTCGAGTTTGCATCGCACCGAGTTATCACGAGAAACTATGATACTCTTGGGCAAACCGGTACCACATCTAGATCCACGAGGTGGTTCTTGAACCATACAACCTCTTTAGCGACCTCGAGCGGCTACATATTCGGCTTCCATGGTAGAGTCCGCATGCATCATTGCTTTGCACTCCGCCAGATCGGCCTCCTCCCAAGGTAAACACATAGCACGAGGTGACTTTTTCTCATCACGGTCGACTTGGAAATCCAGTCAGAATAACCCAAAGACATTAGACTATTTGCTTGGTAAACTAGCCTATAATCTCGAGTCCTTTTCAGTGCTTGGGTATATGCTTTACCATGATCCAATGAGCTTGTCCGAGGTTAGGCGATATCTAGCTACTATGTCACCGCACAGCGGATATCGGGTCGTACATAGCATTGCATACATGAGACTTCCTCGGCCAAGCATAAGGAACTTGTCACATTTCCTCTATCTCATTTGCAAATCATAGGTGATCGCTCCTTAGATAAAGGAACACAATGCACGAAGGTAGCAATCATTTCTTGACGATCTCGCATACTAAAAGCGAGTAATTCGGTATCAATGTAAGGCGCTGAGATAAGCTCAACATTTTCTCTTGCGATATCGGTAAACCTTGATCCTAAGAATGTACGCTTCATCTCCTAAGTCTTTCATTTGAAAGCGATCGGATAATCAACTCTTTACGTCGATAACAACTTCACATTGTTGCGAGTAGAAGGATGTCATCTACGTAAAGTCTGCAAGAAATACCACGTTACGTTGACATCCAAACGATACACACAACTTTCGCTAGGCAACTGGGTAAATCCATAGGATTTTACCACCTCGTTAAAGCATAAGTTCCATTATTGGGAATCTTGCTTAAGTCCATAAATGGACTTCTTAGCTTCCATACTAGATGCTCTTCACCCTTCACCACATAACATTCGGTTTCTTTGCATATAGATGTCTCTACCTTCTTCAAGGTAACCGTTTAAGCGGTTTCACATCCATTTGCTAAACCTCAAGGTTTAAGTGAATTTGCTATGGCCGTGAAAATTCGATGGACTTGAGCATTGCTACGGTGAAAAGGTCTCATCGAAATCGATGCCTCAATGAAAGTGTACCCTTTCACCACAAGCATGGCTTTAAAAGCGAAACCTCTCCATCCGAATCTCTTCCTCTTGATACCCACTTACTACCTCCGCTTCCTCGCCATCCGGTAGAGGTGTCTTTTCGTATACATCCATAGTGTTATGGACTCAATTTCTAAGTCCATAGCGGTGTGCCGTGATCTTACATCAATGTCTTGTATCGCCTCACGGTATGTCCATGGGTCGATTATTGCCGCTTTCGTTTCACAGGACTAAATCCAAAATTCACCCACGAACATAAATCGCTCGGGTTGACGAACAACCCTTCCACTACGACGAGGCGCCTCTTGGCACAATGACAACGGTGGGTGCAGTAACTTGTGGTCTCTTTCTTGCACAACTTCTTTGGATAGGTGCCACTTATGCGGTCGGTATCTCAATGGAACTCGACCCACTTCAATTTCTTGAAGTATTTGGTATCGATCCTCCCACTAGACACGACATCTCATACCTTGGCTTAATCGGTGACGAATACGATCATCTTCTAATTCTTCAAGTATGATTTCAACTTTGGATTTATGGTTTTCATATAATCATCTTCTAAGAATCTGGCGTTAGTGCTAATAACGACCTTCTGATCCTTAGGACTATAGAAATAACCACCATTCGTTCTTCTAGGATAGACAATAAACAGCCTTGCTTCGGATCTACCTCCAACTTGTTAGATTTCTTGTTCAGCACATGTGATGGACTGCCCATATCCTTATGTGGTTTAAACTAGGCTTGCGCCTAAACCACAACTTGAAAGGGGTCTTATAGACTGACTTGGACGGTACTAGATTGAGCAAGTATGTCATTGTTTCTACCCCCTAACAGAACAAAATAAGCAGACAGCTCGTCATTGATCTAACCATTTCTAAAGAGTCATATTTCTTCGCTCGACACACCATTTTGTGGTGTGCCCTTGTAGTAGTGGGAGGTAATCCCACACTGCACCAAGTAGTCCATGAACTTATTATTGAGGTATTCGCCACAGCGATCGGACCACATGACTTGATACTTTACCTAGCTTCGCTTCACTTCCGCCTTAAATTCTTTGAATTTCTCAAAGCATTCGAGACTTGCGGTGAAGCGGTATATGTATCCGTACCTTGAGTAATCGTCAATGAAAGTGACAAAATACTCGTACTCTTCACAAGCAATGTCCACACAGTCGAATTGACTAGCTCCAACACTTCTTTGGCTCTCGCTTTGAAGGGTCTGGTCGACATCTTTCCTTCTATACAGGATTCGCAGACTGGGAACGGAGTAACCGTGATATCACCCAACGCTCCATTCTTAGCCAGTCTTTGGATCCTATTTAGATTGATGTGACCTAATCTAAGATGCCAGAGAAATGTGGTGTCATCTTGCGAAGAAAACTTCCTCTTTTTAAGGTTTGATGTAGATGCAACAAAATTAAAGGTATTATGTTTGGCAAAAATAGTATAAAGCGAATTATATAATGAGCCATCACAGATAACTTCTTCATTTCTTATGATAGAAACACCACTATAAAAAACAATTGAATATCCATGTATAAATAGTTTCGAAACCGAAATAAGGTTCTGCCGAAACTCCGGCACATATAAAACGTCTTTCAATACTAAAACTGTTCTATCAAAACATAAAGAAACATCTCCGACTGCAATGGCCTCGACTTTCGCCGCGTTGCGCATGAAGATCGTTATCTCGCCATCATGCAGCTCCCTTGTCCGTAGGAACCCCTGCAAGGTGTAACAATCATGATCAATCGCACCCGTATCTACTACCCATGAATGAGTAGAACAAGTCTCTAAACATGTTTCCGTTACTAAAGCAAATGGCGTACCTTGAGCCTTGAGCATGGGGCACTTAGCCTTCCAATGCCAGTCTAAGCGCATGAAGCATTTGCCATTCTCCTTTGGTTTTCAAACATTGGTAGAGCCTTTGATTTACTCCCACTCTTTTCTTTAGCCTTAGCATCTCTTGAATTCCACTTTAACTTTTCATCTTCGATAAAGCGGTGGTTTTCCTTGAGGTGCGTACTAAAATCGTGCACCTTGCCCATTTTATGTTCTTCCGTTACTAGATCCTCTTGCAATGAATCTAGAGTATAACTCTTATCATAAAGGACTACTCCATGAAGTCATCAAAGACTTGGGCAAAGTATTGAGGATCATATCGATTCGACTACATCGTCAATATATCCTCCAACCAATTCGATCTCTCCAAGAGATTGATCATTTGCTCTACATGGTCATGCACCGAACCGCTTTCCTTAATTGAACTTGACATTATTAATTTTATCAATTTATGATAAGCGATTACATCCACCCTCATACGATTTCATGAGATTTAGCCGTATTGTGGTCGCATCATCCATCTCTTGATGCCGGAGTTGCAGGGACTCGCACATGGTGACCAAAAGGAGGTACTTTGCCATTCTATTTGATTTGTCCCATTTCTCGTGCTCATTGCACTTCTCATCAGTAGATAAATCGTCTAGAGGTTTGGGACGGGGTGTAGTGAGTACAAATAAATTTTCTTCAAGTAAAACAATCTCAATGTTTCGTTTCCACTCGATAAAATTTGACCGGATAGAGGATTTTTGTGCGAGCATATTGATAATCGGTGTAAGAGACATATCTGAAAAATAATGTAAACACATAAGCATACGATCGTACATTATTCGTAACTATAATATTGTAACCTTTTGATAAAACAATATTAATTGAAACCTCCAATCGCCCAAGGAATCCCACATGCAAGCCACGCGTGTGGACGTTTACACATGAACTCCTCTACCAGACTAAAATATACCTTTTAGTCATTTAATTTCAATCCATGTCAACTTATCCTTATGATAAATGAAATTAATGATTGGACCTTACTAGATCACATCACTATCACAAGAAGGGACTTCGCGTGAAGTTGTACTTGAGGTGATGTCTAAGCAATGACCACAATTTTAACAGCAGAAAATGAATTATTAGAATTGGCATACTCACTCGGACCATGCCGCTTCCAATCCAAATTCTTTTATCTTCTCATTTTAAATCTATCTCTAGAGAACTTATGAAAATCACATATGTGTTTGGTATGAATTTGTGCTGATTATTCATATCTTTGTGCATGTTGCTTCTCATGGTTTGTTCTCTTTTTGCCGTTGGTTTGATTATTATTTATCAATTCGGGCTTACTTGGTTTGCTTCGATATTTTGTAGAACAACGACATCAAATAGGATGAAATGGAGCTTTCAAGATCTATCCTATATTGAATATCATCTCGATAGAAGTTCATAGGCGCAAACGGATCGCAATTCGGAGTTCGGACGCGAGAGAACGGCGAAACGTCAAAGTCACGCCACGACACCCGTCGCATGGCCGGCGCCCGCGCCCTCGCGCCCACGCGCGCCCGTGCGCACACGCTGCTAAGCGCGCACAGACGCACCAGCGCTCACTCGCTTGATGCCCGCCGCCCGCCTCGCTGCGCACCGCCGGCGCTCGCGATGCCCAGCGCTCTGCGCATCCGCCCTCCGGTAGCGCTTCGTTATCTTCCTCGTCGTTGACCCTCCTCGGTCTTGAGTCGCCCGGTGCCCATCCGTCGCCCGTGCCCAGCGCCTCGCGACGCCCGCCTCGCCAGCGCCCGTCGGCGCTCGCCCGGAAGCAAGCCCGTGCCGACGCCCGAGCACCCGCAGCGCCCGTCCACGGCAACGCCCGCTCGACCTCGGCGCCCGCTCCAGTGCACGCCTCCCGGCGCCGTCGCTCTCCCGTCGCTGCATCTCTCGCTGCGTTCAGCGCCGGCCCAGCTCGCGACCTCGTCAGTGCGGTTTTCGACGCACGTTCGCCATTTCCCTCGCGCGTTTGCCTTGAGCCGACGCTCATTTGTGAGACAGAACGTTTTTCCAACTGGCGTTCAACTTGAACCGGTGTTCACCTCTAATACAGAATGATTTCTTAACCTGCGCTCACATTCAGTCGGCGCTCGCTCTCACTTAATATATATACGCGCTAGGTCATTTGTATAAGGGTTACGATTTTGTTTTCATTCTCAGCGCCGCTTGACTTTTTCTCCAAGTTCTTCCCATTCAGGTTGATCGAGATAAACATTCAGTAATTATTTTCTCAATTGCTTTCAAGTTAATTTACAAATTCTAGCAAACATTTTTCGTGGACTTGGATTTACAAGAACTTATCGGTTTATGATTTACATTAATTTCCAATTCGTGTTGAATTCCTTTAGATCATTTATGTGTTCTGCTTTATGAATACTGTGGATTAAATTTCATTATTGATTTTGGATTATTGGATACTTGATTTGATTTATCTTATGTTATGCATTTGAAATTGGATATTAGCTATATGTTGAATTGTTCTTCGTCGAGTTTTATATTTTTATGTTTAATGATCTAGTTAGTTTGTTCTTCGCTTTAGCTTCCTGCATTTGTGATTACTTAGGTTCTCCACTAGGGATTGACAACCCCTAGTTAGATTTATTGCTTTAATTTATATTTCATGTTAGCATTTCAATTATTGTTTTCATCAAAAACCCATGTTGGCATTAGAGTGTTAGGATTTACCGCTTTCTATGTTTAACACGAACAATAGCCCTGCTAAGTTTTCCTTGAGAGACGACTAGGGTTAACTTTTCCTACTATAACACCTCATTCGATTATGAGTCAATTAAGAGTATACTTTTGATTGAACAAATTTTGGCGTCGTTGCCGGGGAAAACTTTAGGCATATTGTTTGTGTTGATTATTTTCCGTGTTTCTTTTATTTTTATTTTGTTATTCTCCAGGTGCGTGTGATCTTTTCTTGTTTGAGTGTTGTGTATGCTAGGTCGCTTGTGATCTAAATAGACCGCTTGCTACCCCTTTGGACCACACTCGAAGATAAAAAAGATCGCTTCTTCCCAACCTTTGGGTGTTTGTACCACTTCTTTGAGTGGTGATCAGTCAGAGCAGATTATCAGAGATCAACCTATTGTCGAGAATATTCCCCCGTTGAGAGAGATGGGTGAAAATGCACGTGCATTGCATGATTTCTACAAACCAGTGATTGGGGCCGCTACTTTGATGATTGAGGTCTCGGATCATGACCTTTAATCGTAAATCGACGAGCCATTCCACGAAGCTTGGGAAAGGTTCAGATTTATTGTGAAATGTCCTCACCATGCCTTACGGATGAAATTTGTATCAATTCTTCTATGATGGATTGACTCGAGTTTCGATACATAGTGGACAACGCTGCGGTGGAACATCGGTTCTAGAACGGCTATGGATATCGTCGATATTTTTGAAGCCATGGCGCTACTTCACAAACAGAAGTCCGATCGTGGTGGGAGAGCCAAGGCACATGCCGTGAACCCTTCGTGCGACATGAATAAATAAGTGGGTGAATTGATGAAAGTACGAGCTTAAGTTGAAGAAGCGATCCTCAAAGACAACACAAGGAATTCATGGAACCTTGTGGAATCTGCAATGAACTTGGGCACAATGTTGATCGTGCCCGGGATGGGAGAACATAACTCAGAAGGTGAAGCGAAGCATATGCTATGCAAGGATTTCAACCTGAACAACAGTTTGAGCCTAATCGGCAACAAGTTAACGTGGGATGGAGGAATCAAAATGAAGCGGCGAGTTCATACCGAACGCGCCATACCAAAGACCTCCTGACCATAGCACTTTCGATGGCAGGCAATACCTGATGATGCAATTTCACAAAGCGGTTCTCGCGGCAATACCAAAGCAGCGGCAGCGATGTCACGGGCACCTCCACCGCCACCTCGAGGCCAGCTTTTGAGAAATGATCACCCAAAGAATGGATGTTTTCGCCAAAGATTGGATGCTCAAGACTCACAAACAAGCGTTTAGAGCCGCAATGGGACGATTGCTAGCACATCGAATGAGCTATTGCGGAAAAAGCGTGAAACTCCCTAGCCACCTCATCGGGCTCATGCGATCACTGTTCTAAGGGTGATCAATTTTCCTAATAAAGTGGGAGAGTCATCCGCAAGCATTGCGGTCGGATGAGGTGGATAAGAAGAAAGAGGCGATGCCGTTGCATAAGGTAACAAACCCGTACATTCCACGATACCTTCCCTACACCGGTTGAAGAGCGAAGCGGGACCGGCAATTCAATGAGATCTACAAGCTCATGTCCAAGGTGAATATAAATTTGCCTCTTTTGGACATCATCAAAATGTGCCGACCACGTCAAGTTCTTCAAAGAGCTAGCCTCAAAGAAGAAGATTTGGAGAGAGCGAGAAGGTGATGATCTCAAGGCGACTAATTTCATCCTAAAGCACCATTTGCCTCCCAAACTCCGGGATCCAGGTAGTTTTATTATTAAAATTGCTTTGGGTAACGGGAAGGAAGTTTCTGGCATGCTTGATTTGGGGGCCAGGATTAATCTTATGCCTTATTCTATGTTCAAACGATTAGGATTAGGTGAACTTAAACCCACTAGGATGTGTCTACAATTAGCTGATAGGTCCGTGAGATACCCCAAAGGTATTGTCAAGGATGTATTAGTAAAGATGGGTGGGTTGATTGTTCCTGTTGATTTCGTTCTTTTGGATATGGGAGATGTTAGGGAAGATGAGGAGGAACACACACTGTTGTTGGGGAGGCCATTCATGGCCACAACCAACACCCTAATTGATGTTAAGAATGGCACATTGAAATGACCGTACTTGGTGAAACTGTGTCTTTTTACGCACATGATAGTGTGATATCTCCTCGTTAAATTCATTGATAATCATGCTTCCATAGATGATTTTGATCCCTTGGTCGAGAATGTTTTGCTGCAGGGTGTGAATGCAAATATTGACAAGGATAAAATGAAATGAATTCATAATCGGCTGGTAGTTCGCAAGGATTTAAAGCCGGGAATGAAAGTTTCACTTCTACATTCTCGTTTGAAGTCTGTCCCGAGAAGCTCAACTACGGATGGGCAGTCCTTACATTATGGAAAGGTGTTTCCTTACGGGCGGTCTTACTTGCGACCCCAACTCCAATGATCATTTCTTGTGAATGGACGTGGTGGAGCCTTGCTTTGATCGAGGGATGGTCCAAAGAAGTTGATCATATCATCTTTGGTTGGATTACGTCGTGCTCACGACGTTAAGCTGAGTACTACGTGGGAGTTTACCAGGATCTTTCTGTTCTTTTTCTTCTTTCCCTTTTGTTGTTTCGTTGTTCTCGTTGATCTCTCTATTGTCGTTTTATTTGTTTTGCTCAGATTTGGGAACGTTGTAAGCAGTGTGGTGAAGCTGTTATACTCCAACTCTGTCGTGCACGCTCACATTCCAACCCTGTCTATTTTCAGGGAAGTCTCATCCTCTATTGACCTTTTTGTGTTGTTAATGTTTAGAGCACTAGGGACAGTGCTCGATTTTAGTGTGGGAGATTATTTGGTTTTGTGTTTGTGCCTTATCTTTTTGCATGTTTAGTGATATGAGTTGGTGGTGATTTTGATCCCTTGTACTTAAGCTTTGTCTATGCGAGTAAGTTAGGATTTTGATTTGTGCAACTGAACTCTGTGGTATTGGTCAAACTGATTTTGAATTTTCGAGACTTTTGGTGATATATGAATTGAGTGTAATGTGAATTGACGAGATTGTGTTTGATAGAAAATGAATAGGGGGAAATTGATGTGATTTGTCCGGCTAATGTTAGGGGTAGTGTTAACATTGTGGTTACCTAAATACTTGTTTTCCTAAATAAGAAAAAAAAAGGGTATGAAAATGAGGAGAATGAAAACTCCAGTAAATTGTTGAGATTGTTGAAATGGAGGATGAGATTCTATCCCTCTTTCTCGTAAATCGAGAAATGGACATGGGAAACCACGATAGAAGACTCGAGTTCATCGAGAGTTCACCTTTCGAATATTGTTCCAAAACGTGTGAAAACTTTCTTTGTGCTTTAAAAAGGAACTTGTTGCTAAAGGTGACCACATTAGTTAGTTCACCCCTAACGGAGAGTTAGGTCTGAGCAGAGGTTACCCTTTTATTTATTGAAAATCAATTGCCGTCCTAGATTTATTTCACATTATCTTTGAATACGTAAACACCAAGTGTGGGGGAAAAGCAATAAGGTTTGATTGATTAGAATAAGAGTGAAGTTGCATAAATTATCTTCCCTATTCTTATTGGTATAGAGTTTGCTTGAGGACAAGCAAATGAATAAGTGTGGGGGAGTTGTTTGGTATGAATTTGTGCTGATTATTCATATCTTTGTGCATGTTGCTTCTCATGGTTTGTTCTCTTTTTGCCGTTGGTTTGATTATTATTTATCAATTCGGGCTTACTTGGTTTGCTTCGATATTTTGTAGAACAACGACATCAAATAGGATGAAATGGAGCTTTCAATATATATCCTATATTTAAGAGCATCTCGATAGGAGTTCATAGGCGTAAATGGATCGCAATTCGGAGTTCGGACGTGAGAGAATAAGCGAACGTCAAAGTCGCGCCGGCACCCGTCGCATGGCCTAGCGCCAGCGCAGATGGCGCGCTTCCTGCGCGCCAGGTGCTGGCGTAGCCCCGTGTGCCCACGCCGCGCACACGGGCACACAGCGTCGCAGCGCGACCGCCAGCGCCGCGCGCTCAATCGCCAGCGCCCGCGCCGCCTCGCCGCGCGCGCGGCCGGCGCTTCGCGGCGCCAGCGCCATTGCATCCGCCCCAGCCTCGTTATCTTCCTTGCGCTGACCCACCTCCGGCCGAGTCTCTTTGCCCGTCGCCCCCACGCCTTCGCTCTGGCGCTCGCGCCGCCCGCGCCCGCTCAACGCCCATCCGGCGCTCGCTCCCGGCGCCGCCCGGCGCTGTAAACCCCGCGCTGCGCAAGACGCCCGAGCACCGCAGCGCCCGTCTACACCGCGCGCCGCTCGACCTCGGCGCCCGCTCCAACGTACGCCTCCAGCGTCGCGTGCTCCCGCCTTGCTGCATCTCAGACGTTCAGGCGCTCGCACAGGGCAGCGCCGGCTCGGCTCGCGACCTCATCGGTAGCGGTTTCAGCGCGTTCGCCATTTCCCTCGTGCGTTTGCCTTGAGCCGGCGCTCATTTGTGAGACTGAACGTTTTTCCAACTGGCGTTCAACTCGAACCGGCGTTCACCTCTAATACAGAATGATTTCTGAACCTGTGCTCACATTCAGCCGGCGCTCGCTCTCACTTAATATATATACGCGCTAGGTCATTTGTATAAGGGTTCTGATTTTGTTTTTCATTCTCCGCGCCGCTTGTACTGTTCTCCAAGTTCTTCCCATTCCAGTTGATCGAGATGAACATTCAGTAATTATTTTCTCAATTGCTTTCAAGTTAATTTAAAAATTCTAGCAAACATTTTTCGTGGACTTGGATTTACAAGAACTTATCAGTTTATGATTTCTGTTAATTTCCAATTCGTGTTGAATTCCTTTAGATCATTTATGTGTTCTGCTTTATGAATACTGTGGATTAAATTTCATTATTGATTTTGGATTATTAGATACTTGATTTGATTTATCTTATGTTATGCATTTGAAATTGGATATTAGCTATATGTTGAATTGTTCTTCGTCGAGTTTTATATTTTTATGTTTAATGATCTAGTTAGTTTGTTCTTCGCTTTAGCTCCTGCATTTGTGATTACTTAGGTTCTCCACTGGGATTGACAACCCTAGTTAGATTTATTCTTTAATTTATATTTCATGTTAGCATTTCAATTCTTGTTTTCATCAAAACCCATGTTGGCATTAGAGTGTTAGGATTTACCGCTACGTGTTTAACACGAACAATAGCCTGCTAAGTTTTCATTGAGAGGCGACTAGGGTTAACCTTCCCTACTATAACACCTCATTCGATTATGAGTCAATTAAGAGTATAATTTTGATTGAACAATATACAAGCCAGGCGTGTGGACGTTTACACATGAAACTCCCACTTCTCAATAGATTAAAATGTTTTATTTAGAAACATCATCTAACAAACTTGTGATAAATAGTGCAAGCAAGCCACGCGTGTGGACGTTTACTCACAATGCTTATCACTTTGTTTAGAGATCAAAAAGTGGAGGTCCTGACATTTTAATTTTAGAAATTAATATGTCGGTTTTCTTCTTAGTCTTTTGTTTCAAAAGGTTTGTCCATGAGATCACGTAATCCTAGCATGCTTTTCTATATAACTCAACATGTAAAACATGCTCAGTAATTCTAAAATATGCTTGAAAAATGTGATAAACTTAGCATGCTTACTATGCGCATCCAATCATGAAAACATATAATATGTTTATCTACGTAATTAAACATACATAGCATGCTTCTGCATAATTTAAACATCTACGACATGCTTTGAACGATAAAAATAAAATAAATTCGTTCATTGCGGCCCACTCGTGGATCCTATACATCCCTGTCTAATTTATTACATAAATTTGCAAAGTACAAATCTTGAAAAATCTCAAAAGCAGGCCTCTGTGCGAGCACGGATCGAGTTAACAAAGCGATTTGGATCGAAAATTTAAAACGGGCCGAAACAGTGGATTGGGCCGGATCGGGTCAAAAATCTGGAACCTGGTAAAAAAATCGAATCTAGACCGAAAAATCGAGTTTGGGCTGAACGGCGGGTCGCCCAAGACGGCGTGAGCCGCGCTAGGGCAGTACCACACGCACGCCCAAGTACACACCCCGCCGCCCGAGGCGAGTTCGCCCACGCTGCTTGCCGAACCCCGCCGAGAAGACCCGCCCAGGTCTGCCTAGAGTTGGCCGAGCATCATCGCCCAGCCTCGCCGAGATTCGCCTCGCCACGCCGGGGCTGCAGCCGAAGTCGTGCGGCGCAGTGCCGACATCCGCCGAGAAAACCTACACGCGACTCACGCTATCGCCTGTTGCCGGTATCGCCGAGCCGCCGAGAAGCTAGCAAGAAGAATCGCGCCCGCGAAATCGCCGAGGCGACCGTCGGGCCGAGAGGCGACCTGCAAAGAAATCATGCGCCCCGTCGCCCGACGCTGCCGAAGCCCTGCCGTGCCCACTGAGCCCGTCGAGCACGCACGCTCAGCGTCGAGGCATGCCGAGGCGTCCGCACGAAAACTACACTCCCGTACGCCCAGCCTGCCGAGCTATGCAGCCGACTCCGCCAGATTATCGAGAAACGCTGTACGCGACTCATAAGCTTGGCCTACCCACACGCATCGCGCGATGGGCAACCGCGCGCTATATCTCGATCCGCCAAGGGATCCTGCGTGACGCCTGCCGATGCAGCTCGAAGCTACCGTCCAAAGCTGCCGAGGCTGCCGAGACCGCTGAGGGCTGCCCGAAGCCGTGCCGTCTGTCCACCCGATAGCTATCGAAAACGCGCGACGCGCTAAGCGGCGGCGTCGGTTCCGGTAGCCTCCCATCGCTCCGTGCGATGGGACTCCATCATCTCGTTCTTCGTGTTCTTCGCCTTCATTCCTCTTTTACAGATTAGATTTACAAGAAAAAATTCTAATCTAACCACGGATTTTCTCGTGGTGGCGAAATCCGTCGAAAAAATAAAACGAGCCACGATGAGCAGCGGATCCATGATTAATTAATTGCGCGCGTAATAATCAAACGTGAATTAATCCAGCGAGCCGAGATTCGATCCCGGGCTCGATACCAGTGTGGAAATCGATTTTAACCCTCTCGAGGATCTATCTTGGATGTTTAATTCACCATACATTGATTATATTCATAGCATGCACCCATATAATTAATTGCAACACATTGGTGTTTTCACGTGTTTACCTGCGAATCTGTCAGGCAAGGATTGGATCAATACTCGTGCTTTGATCTTCTGGACTGTATCCCGATTGCCTAATCTCCAATGTCGAGTGAGGACAATCTATGGAGAGTACTGCAGAAAATCGCCTTCTTCCTCCATTAGAAGTTTTCGAAAATCCTAACTTTTAGAAGTATAATTTTTGAAAATTTCACTCTTGGATTAGCTTTTGATTTTCTCTCACCTTATATTTATAATGCAACCCTAAATCCTATCATGATAGGATTTCTGCATATCTAATAAATATAATAATATCTCTTAAGATAGAGAGGATCAAAAACAGAGTCCCATTGGGACTCTATAAGGAGGGGGACGAAATTCTCTCAGCTATAGTCCTTGATGGGCCAGCCCAGGGATCAAATGCAAGGAATAAAGATGGGCCTCAAATAAATTAATTAGCTTATGTTCAGCCCAGAACATAAATTAATTCATAAACATTTATTCATGCCACTAGAGAATAAATGCAGACTTACCCCGTTATTTTCGAAGTTGAGTCAGGCTCGCACTTAGACTTAACGAATCCCCGTATTTAAGATATCGTACGTCCATTAATTATTTACGATTCGATTGCTTAAAATAATTAATTACTTTAATTCCTTAAGTAGTACCACTCAACCTTATTATTGTACTTGAGATAACTCAACTGCGGGGTTTAGTGCAATAAACCTTTGAGCTCCTTAAGGGGCGTCATCATCCTAAGCGGATACGGTGACTCGACACGGTGACTAACATGACATACAAGCACCTTGCCATCACCCAAGATGCGAGAATCTTAGGTTATCTCATGTAACCCTCACCCATAACAAGTCAAAGTGATGGTCGAGAACTCATACTCACCTAATACCTTATCGAGGTTTAGATCAGCGTAAAGTCACCGAGATCTGGGTTCTTCACGACGGTCGGATAGAAGAACTCATCTCATCGTGATCCTTCAATACGTCGAGGCGTACCAAGCATAGACAAGCAACTAAGTCAAGTCATTTCTTATCTATCACATGACTATACCGACAACTCGTCCTCAAGTTGTCTCGGTTTGTGATACCTTTTATATCTCATTAAGCTTCGACCAATCATACAAACTTCTATGATCTACAACACAATCGTATGATCTAACTTATATATGAGATAAGGGGACATACATATGCAATCAAGTAAACAATTCAGATAGGAGATTGTAATAGTGGTAACAGGAATCATTGTATACAACCTCAACCAAAACTGCATCCTGTATACAAATCCAACACACTTAACCTTTGAACCGTTCGCGATCAGTCGTGCGTTCGGGTGAAGGGAGGCCTCCCTCCCGACGTGTTCTATAGCCGACTTGGATTAGACATTGCAATAAAATGATCGACCGATCAACATTGTGAAAATGATAAAATTTTTAGTAAGCACAAGGCCTTTCAAACCAAAACCCTTGTATCTTACTGTGGTGACGACAGTACAATTTCGTGAAGAAAATATAAAATATTTTAGCATGTGCCCACTGTGTACTTTGTACTTAGCCCTGCATATTCGTTTTTGATGTGCAGGTTGAGTTGGTGATGAAACGAAGTGGAGTTGAACGAGATTTCTTTTGTAGATGGAAATGGAACATCTTTTGGTTCACCTTGAGAATGCATCTTCCGTATTTACTCATGTTTCCTTACCAATTATATGGATAGAAATCAACACTAAGATCCCCCTTTCTTTCCCCGCTTCTTTAATCCAACCACAAGTCACGGTCCAACAAGGCAGTAATTCGAAAATAGCCGAGTCGGGCTGTGACAGAGTGGTATCAGAGCAGTTTGTTTGCTTTGAACTAGAAATGTTCTTTCAAGTCAAGTTTGGCTAGAATCACTAGACTTTGTGAATCAGTCGACATCGCTCAACACTCCAGTTCATCATGCTCAACTGGTAAGGAAAAATGGTTTCTAATGTTTTCAAGTAAATGCTTGATTTTAATGTTTTGAAAGTTCTATGTTGGTTTTAAAGTTTTGAGGAACTCGGTGGTTAAATATTTTTGGGGCATGCCGCTATTGAAAAGTGAAATAGCTTTGAATTTATATAATGCGTTGATTAATGGAACAAATATATGATTATTTGTGGTGAACTTGAATAGATCGAAGTGCATACATGGAATTGTATGTGAGTATGGACTTACATGGATTTATATGTCGATAAGCATGCATATAATTTTTTTATATTCATGGAAAAAATGGTATGTTTTCCCAAGAAAACATAGGCGTGCTCTAAGTTGCATGATCACCTTTACCAAGAACTTAGACTCGGTATGATCACAAGATATCTTCAATATTCTTGAAATAATGATTGATGGACCAAGAGAACTTGAAAACTTAAAATGCTTTTGAGTTCACATGATGAAAGTTGATCTGGAATGTTACGTGGAGAAATGGAGGCTTGACAACGAATGTCACTCACGTAGCTAGTGACATGGGCATAGTTCTTAATTTGAAATTCATTCATTCTGAATTTGAATCGACTATCGCTTACACTAATAAATGCGGATCGATATCTTGATTAAGAAGTAGAATTTTAAGAAAGGACTATGATAAGTGTTTATAAGTTCGTGCTTTGAGATATCTAGTTCTTTAAGAAATCCTTACTACTTAAGTTTTTTGTTAAGTTTAAGTATGAAATATGTAGAACCGGTTGTTACACGAGAGCTGGGATAACACATAATATGGGTGAAGTTTGACCATATGGGCTCACGTACCTAGAGTTCATATTGTGGGTATCAACTCTTACATCTTATACCGAGACATGGATTTAGAATAGTTTTGGCGAGTTCATGCGTCTTTGGGTGGATACCAATGTTCGCATCCTGAGGATCTAGATGGCGATCATGGACTTACTTGCAATTACTATCTGATTGGCATGGCTATGTGAGAGAGATCTCAAGAGAGTAGACCTACCGTATAGGCAATGGTTCGGATTTTGAGATAAATTTATCGAGATATGTGCACAACATGTATGGATCAACACCTAGAGGGCCTTATCATTCTCCTAAGAAGGATGCACAATGTACTATTGTGACATAGTCATACTGAAGACAGACGGATTTTTGAGTACAGAGTATGATTCTAACGATGTGCACTCAGCGACCTAAAGTCCTAAGATCGTGTGGGACTCGTGTGTAGACAATGGATCGTATGGTAGATAGCATGGTTAGTATGTACGGATTAGATGTAGTTTTGTAGCGTCTCATGATTTAATATGCCTAGTGATGACCATAGTTATAGTATAGGTAAAACATCACATCATGTACTTAGTCGGTTAGATAGATCAGTATATGTAATAGACATATGGAAGTCCGTGTTGAGGCATTTTGATGGAATATGTGATGGTCTTGTATATATTTTTGTGGAATTGTTGTTCCATGTTCTAATGAAGTTATTCGCCAAGAATTAGTTTAAAATATGTTATAGAATGAACTAACGACAATTGTTTTGCATAAGATAAGAAAAATACCTCTTAAAAGAGTACCGAGACGCAGAGGAGGAAGAATTCCACGACCTGAACATCAAGAAGCACCACCACTACCACCACCACCACCACCACCGTAGAATCGAGGAACTATTTCTCAGACAGAATCCACCATCTTTCAATGGAACTGAAGGCCCAGCTGAAGTCCAGCTTTGGGTTAGGGCGATGGAAAGAATTTTTAACTTCACCTTGCGGATCAAGGGAGACTCTCGTGTGGCGTTTGAATAGCGGATCGGCGATTTACGGTGGGAGGCCAGAAAGAAAATCATAACTCTCGAACAAGCGGAAAATTTTACTTGGGAGTATTTCAAAACATGATTGTATGATAAGTACATTCCGGAAAGCTATAGGAAAAGACAAGAGATCGAATTCTTTGGTCTCAAAAAGGAAATTATGTGGGTGACAGAATATGATCGGGTATTCTGTGACATGTCAAGATTTTCTCCACATCAGGTGGACACTGATGAGAAAATGGCAGATAAATTTCGATCTGGATTGAAGCACGAGATTAGGGTATCTCTTGCCAGTCACGGAACCATGACTCTGAGTAGGGTTCTGGATATTGAGGATGCATTACCGGAGGAGAAAACAACAATTGCCCAGACAGAGAAGGGCAATATGAAATGGGACGAGAATTCTAATCAAGAGAAAAAAAATAGCTATAATACTCAGGGTATCAAAAGAAAATGGCAAGAAAATCAAGGACAGAGACAAGGACAAGGGCATCAAGTGGCCCTAGGACAAGGTGAAAACACCCGACTACAACTACAAATCACTCCTTGCCCATGATGCCACAAGCAACACACTGACGCTTGCTTAGCTGGATATGGCAGTTGTTTTAAGTGTGGCCAGCATGGCCATTTTGCACGGGATTGCCCAGGAAATGGGCATGGGACAGCAGGTAAGCCGAATCAACCATGACAGGCTCAGCAACTAAGGGCACTGCAGGCACTACTGCAACCACAACTACATCAACCGAGGGTTGTTGATCTCAACCAGAAGCAACCAGCTAAGGATCAAGATAATTGGACAGGTATGGACACACTTCTCAATACACCTGTGATAATATTATCGATAAGGGAATTTTACGCTACCTTGTTAGAAATGCATACGTGGATTTCTTGGAACTTCACTTAGAAGGAGCTTGCGGGGCAATATGGATTTTCTTCACCGGTAGAAAGAATTACAACGATAATGTGTGTTTAACGAACTATATTTGGACATAGGATTCATAGTTCCTAGGAATCGATGGTTTTGAAGTGTAGAGCTAGTTTATAACCTAGATTCATATGATCCTATGAAATAGAGAATATATTGATCTTAGACTGGAAGGTTTAGGACCAAGGATTAGTCGATACCAAAAATTAAGGTCCTATGACGATATCATGGGCATGAGGTAGCGACATCAAAACTCGAGGGCACAATGAAGGAAATGATAATACTAAATGCTACAAAGATCTACAAATTTCGAGGACGAAATTTTCTAAGGGGGTAGAATGTAATACCCCGTGAAATTAAAAATTTATTTATTATTTAGCTAAATCGAGATTTGAGTTTAGAGCGATTATTAAAAATTATAATCGTCGACGTTTCGATTTTATTTCGAATGAGAAAAATTTAAACAAATACAGTTACGAATCGAGCCAGATATTTTATAGTAAATAAATTATCACATCACCTCATATCATTTCAAATCCCCCAAATCACTCAAAACTTTACCCTAAATAACTCAATCTTTTCAACTCTTACCATCAACCCATACTTTACCTACACCTTACTCATTACCTAGCTATTCCTATAGACAATATAATCATTCAAATAAATCTCATTCCATTTCTTAAACTGGATCAAACACCAAAGAATTGCAGAGAATGAAAGAGCTCTTGATCAAGGATACCCAATTCGCATCTCATCAATGAGAGAACAACAACACCAACCTCCATACTACACAAGGTTACACATAAACTCAACTCATCATTTTTTTCGATTCTTACATGTCATGTTTATACAAAAAACGATAGATGCACTAAAACTTAATAAGATTGGTTCCTATGGCAACCCCCAAGATCACTATAAGCATCACAATAATTTGATAAATGAGAATACTCATACAAAATTGCATTGTGAATTAGAAACATAAAAAAATAGAAGCAGTACTAGAATCTTAAGAACATAAGAGGGTTAAATCGTGAATCTAGTTGCTACGTGTATTGATCGAGCCATATAGGGCTCGGTGGCTCGGGCATTGATCGAGAAATAGCAATAGCTCGGCGATGTGCTGCTACTGTTTGGCACGGCAGGGGGCTTCTCCCTAGAGCACGGAGGCTCTGCACATAATGACGATGTAGCGACAATGACGGTAGCAGGAGTTGAGAGCACGGATAAGCCTTTTGGCTGGAGTAGAGTAGCCTGGCACGGTGGAAGAGCCAAGGCTCAGTTAGGCAAGCAGGTTGGAGCAGAGGTAACATGGTGGCTGGAGCGAGGGCCATGAGACGCAGTGGTGTCTGGAACAGAGGGCTCGAGGTCTTCAGGTGGAGCTCTGTCCATGGGACCGACGATAGCGGTGCGACTGCGGGTAGACCGGAGTGAGAGAGAGAGAGGGAAAAACTAGTATGTGCATTTATATACTTTGTGTGTGTTAGCAAAAGAACAGAGAAAGAATAAGAAGGGAGAGGAAGGCGCGGTAGTCGTGGCGGCAGCTCGGCTTGCCACCGACGATGTGTCGGCTGGAGATTGAGAAAACGGTGGTGGCAGAATGAGACAGAGAGAGATGGAAGTGGGGAAGGTTCTGTGTGCAAGAATGAGAAAGACAAGAGAGGGTTGAAGAAAGGGATAGTGATGGAGCTGTGGTCATCGGCGGCAACGGTGCAGGGTGGGCGTGCCCGATCGGAGACGACAACGACGGAGGTGATCTCGTCGAGAGGGGGAGAGAAGAAAAAGTTCGTGCTTTTGTGTGTATCTGTGGTTCGAAAAAGAGGAAACGAGATAGTGAGACATGAGGGAAAAGGTTGGACGAAGGGTCAACGAGGCGACCATGGTGTCACTGGCCGTGATGTCTCGTCGAAGACGAGATGGCAGCGACGGCAGAGAGAGAAGATGGATGAAGGTTGATGTTGTGTGATATGTGCGTGAGAAAAGAGAAATAAGAAGCATGAACGGAGGAAGTCGTGATTATGGTCGGCGACGACATCGGAAGTGGCCGGCCAGAGTGGAGAATGCGACGGCGGCTGAGAGGTGTGTGTGAGATATGTGTCGAGTGTGAGAGACGAGAGATAGGTGTGAATGTGGGGGCCTAGGGTTCCTTATTCTTTAGTTTTATTTTATTTTGGTGAATTGAGCCTTATTCTTTTGGGCTGAAAATAATATTTTAAGTGGGGCCTTTGGAATAAAATTGTTGTGGGCCGAAATTTGATAAGGATTTAGGATGTGCCATGGGCTAGATATATTGATTCTTGACTTAGTTTTATATTTTAATGTTTGGGTCGATGGATTAAAATAGTGTTGGGCCTAGTGTTAGATGGGCCGAGAAAAAAAAAGGGTCATCTGGAATCAGTAATTGGGCAAAAAACAATTGAATGGGCCATGGGCCAAAAATAAGTTAAAGGGAAGATCTGGAATTGAATTGATATGGATTTTTAATTAACTTAAAGGTGGGCTTATATTTGTTTTAAATGTTGGGCTAAGAATTTAAATTGATGATAGGCTTGAATTATTTATTTCGATGATCCATTGAATTAAATTAAGGATTGAACAAATTCTATATTAATTAAATATGAGATTTAATTCTAATAATTAAATTTTAAGATTATTATTAATTAATTAAATCATAATCTAAATACTAATTATTTACATTGAGTTAATTAAATTCATTAGATTGAACAAAGTATATTTTTAGAAATTGAATAGCATAATTAATTAAATATGTTAAGGGACAATTTGAGAATTATTCTTTTTAAGTGATTTATTTATGTAATAAGATGAACTTCAAGCTAATTGCTAAATAGGAGGTGATTGGAATTAAATCATAATTAGTGGATATCTAGGATGAATTAAATTAGTTTGATTAATTAATCAAATGTTATTGGACTTTTAACTTGATCCATTTAATTAAACTTATAATTATGGATTTACTTAATTAAATTAGAGATTTAATTAATTAATGAATTGATTATGTCAAGTAGATGCTTGAGAAATATTATTTAAGTAACTTTAATTTGTAAAGCGTTTGTTAGATGATGATTGGATTACGAAATATTTATTGATTGTGTAGTTTTAGTATGAGATTTCTTTGTTAGAATCGTGGGACGTGTGAGGTGAAAGCGCGACGAGAAAATATTAGTAACGAATGAGGTATTGAAACTCGAAATCGTTGATCTTGGCGTTAACAAGCGAAGAATATTAGTTATGAACTTAGGATTCATAAGTTGTACAAAGCGACGTGGCGAAACATCGATGAAAGGGAAGAATGAAACGATGAAGTGTCATCTATCGTCATGGCGAGACGAACCTAATAGATGAAATATAGATTTTTAACTGAGCCGCATCGATAACGAAAATCCAAAAACCAGAAACTCTAAGACTAAGAAGATATCGAGCTCGTTGAATCTTAGTGATTCTTCTCAAAAGAAGCGAATGACGTACTAAATTATATTTCTTACGTTGCCAAGGTCTAGCGTGGACGTAACCGAAAACGACAAAGGATTGCCAGCATGTACTTCAAGAAGGACAATTCTTGAGGTTGAGCATTCTTATACAAACAAAATATGATTTTTATGAAAATCATTTACTACTTATGCTTTATTGGTTTATTGAACTACAAATGTTTAAATGCGATATTGTCTGCCAAAATATTTATTGTTTTGTATATATACATTCGGGTTGGTCGGGCCATCAAGAGATATTACGAATTCGGGTCCTACCGGTCGATGCCGATTTGATTGTATACACTTAACCTCTGAACCATTGGCGGTCAGTCGTGCGTTCGGGTGAAGAGAGGCCTCCCTCCCGGTGCGTTTTATAGCCGACTTGGATTATACGTTGTAATAAAACGATCGGCCGATCAACATTGTGAAAATGATAGAATGTTTAGTAAGCACGAGGCTTTCAAGCCAAAACCACGGTGTCTTTCTTGTGGTGACGGCGAGACAATTTCGTGAAGAAAATATAAAATATTTCGGCATGTGCCCACTGAGTACTTTGTACTTAGACCTGCATATTCGGTTTTGATGTGCAGGTTGAGTTGGTGATGAAACGGAGTGGAGTTGAGCGGGATTTCTTTGTCGATGGAAATGGAACATCTTTTGGTTCACCTTGAGAATGCATCTTCATATGCATATCTCACACGTTTATTCCGCTGCAAACTCTTTAAACTCGTTTGAATTTTTGCCCACTGAGTACTTTGTACTTAGCCCTACATATGTTGAACTCTTGAATATTCTAGTAGTGATTACATAATTGACTACTGTTTGGTCAAACAATCTGAATCGACCTTGACATCACATATGCTTCCGTATTTACTCATGTTTCCTTACCAATGATATGGATATAAATCAACACTAAGATCCCTCTTTGTTTTCCCGCTTCTTCAATCCAACCCCAAGTCGCGGTCCGACAAGGCAGTCCTTCGAAAATAGCCGAGTCGGTGTGACCTCTGATCAGTTTTCAAAATTTAAAAATAAATCAGGAAAAATCAAAAATCTCAGCTAAAGGCACCAACAATTCCCTTGCTCGACTTCTATTTAGAAAAGTTAATTTGATTTTGAAAATCAAATTATCAAAAAAAAAAAACTTTTACTGCAAAAGTATATAAACTTTAGTTTATTTCAAATAAACTACTTTCATGTTGTAAACATATAAACATGTAATACATACACATAATATACTTATTATGAAATTCATAAATCATAAATTTATAAATTGAGTAATTATTAATCCGAAAATAATTATCTTAACAAGTTTAAATTGATTATGATCCTTTAATAATTTATTACCCATTTTATAAAATTGGTAAATCTCAATGCATGTGCTTAGCATAATTAAAAATATATTAATTAGATCACAAAAGAAATTAAACAAACCTACATAAAATTCCATAAAAATAATAGCCCAAAACAACATTAAAAAAAATAGCCCAGCCCATGGTGTAATTAAAATCAAGCCCAACCTCTTAATTAAATCAAGAATCATCATTGACTCAACTAAAAAAAAAAAAGAAAGCCCAAAACAAACCCATTTGATCCATCTCTATTCCCCCTCCCTTCTCACTCTCGGTCTCTCTCTCAAACCAGAACACTCCCCATTTTTCTCTCATATTCTCTCTCCCTCTCTCTCTCTCTCTCTGTAAACTCACGCGCACGCGCACACACACACACACACACACTTCTTCTTCCCCCCATTCTCTTGACACTCTCTCAAACCCTTAAAAACATAAAATCCCCCTCTCTCTTCTCTTGCAACTACGCTGACTCCGGCGACCTCGTGCTGAAAGCCATCGCCTCCTCCTATTTCCCGTCTCTTTCCCCTAAAATCCTAAAAACAGAACCCTCATCTCCCTTGCTGAAAAAGTGAACCCATCATCCCCCTTTCTCGCCGCTGCAACCGTCGATTCCGGCGACCACCACGCTAGCCAGCCAACCACCCATCTCCATCTCTTCTTCTCTCAAGGACTGCCGACGTCGAAGAGCCGCCTTGTCCGATCCTCCCTTCGCCCGGTGGAACACGTGCGATGAGTCGCCACCGCCATGTCGCCCCTATCCTTGGTCATCGTCGCCGCCAGAGACAGCAGCGGCACGACCACGGATCTCCCTCGTCCCTTCGACTCTGTCTCTCTTTTCCCCCATTTTCTTTTAAAAAAACTCATCTAAAAACCAGATCTACATCTCTTTATCTCTCTTTCCTCTGGACGATCATCTCCGCTTTCTATCCCTTGGAATCCGTTGAGCGGTGCCGCCGCTTCAGCCCTCCTCTCCTACCTCTTTCTCAGCCACCGTCGACACCCTCCGTCCTTTTTTTTCCTTGCCGCGGACAACAACGGGGAGCAGTGACATCGCTATCCCGCGCCTTCCCACCACCACAACTCACTCACAAGAGCAACACACAACTTATACACACCCAAGTACAACGGGAGGTATAAGGCAAAAGTATAAGCTTTTATCTTTTTATTTACTTTGTTCCGATGACCAAGTTTTAAGCTACTTAGCCTTATTGATCGCTTATTTTTCTAATAAATAGCTTATTTTTCTAAAAAATAAATGATAGTAAAACAACAAGTATATTATTGTATCCACATGGACTGATATTCGAGAACACAATGATTAATTCACACAGAATCTTGATTATTATTTAGGCAACAAGATCAAGAGGGTGATGATTAAACAAGATTCAAATTAAATAAGAATAAACTCAGGAATAAAAGACTGATCCTGAGGATGTACTTAACATAATCAGATTCATACAATTAATCTATTAACATGTTTATCAATTTAATCCACATTCAGATGAAGGATCGCTAATGTAACTACAGTCTTCCGTCAGGACAACCTATAGTAGTAGGTTAGCCTAAACTCTATCTCCGCTAGGACTCTAGAGAAGTAAGCTAATTACCAAAAGCGCACAAAGAAAAACCTCCTACAGTTCACTTATTTCCGCCAGGTCTCAAGGCAAGGTCTGTATTATATTTTAAAGAAATCAACCATGCAATTAATTCCGTCAGGACATCAACCACATACTAGCATACATCAATACTATCAGATACCAACACATGAGAATTAAAGCCAAGAATCATAAATCATGAATGGGAAGGCAAAGCAAGATCAACAAATAACTCACGAGAATCTAGTCGGACATCTGAACCTAGGATCAATACAAGATTTAGCTACTCATAATTAAAATACCAAAACAAGAATTAAATAAAGAAAACATGAAAATAATTAATTGAATAAAACCGTGAAGATCCACAATGAATAATGTAGCAACTTGAATCCAAAATAATTCTGACTCTTGAAGAAAATAAAATACGAAACTGAATGGAAAAGAATTCTTAAAAGCTAAAGAAATCATGTTCAGCTCCAAAAGGGTCTGACTCTAAAATCTCGATTGCTCCACCTATTTGTAACCCTAGTCCCGTATTGGCTAGCGAGACACACCTCCCGAGAAAACGTCGCAAGCAAACATCGCGAGCCATGTTATATTGTGCGCCCGTCTTGCCTCGCAACGTATGCCTTGCGAGACTTCCCCGCGATGTAGGATCACAAGGCGCCACTTCTTCAAGCCTCCGTCATTCCTCGCGAGTTTAGCTCACGACCCTTGGTCGCGAAGCGTGCTCCGTCTTTCCTCGCGTGTTTTGCTCGCGACACTTCGTCGTGAACAATAGTCACAAGGCGTACTTTGTCAAATCTTCATTTTTCTTCGCGAGCTTGGCTCGCGAGTTTTCTTCGCTCTGCTGGGTCGCGAGCTTACAAGGGGTAGAAATCCCTCATTAACGTGATTCACCTTATGGATATCCAAACGTGTGCAAAAATAACATGAAATACACACATCATAATATCTTTCAAGGTATACATAAACATATCAAACGAGCTCATATGACCACTTAACTATTATAAAACAAACGGAAAACAGTCTCAAAAATCAGGTAGAAACGAGGTTTATCACTTATATATAAACACAGATGTATACATCTTCGAATTTTTGGTTTATTGTGTGCTTGTATGCTTCCGGTGTAAGAGTGTCATTATGTAGAGTAGAGAGTTAATTGGTTTCACCTTTGGGAATTCTGGAATGAAGTTTTGCTGATGTTTGTTTGCTGCAGAAAATAACCATAGATGGATTATTACTTGTTGACATTGTGAAAGAAACAAAGTGAAAGATTTGCAGGGATCTAGGCAAAACCTTGAGAAATTAATAAATTATGATGTCGTTGTTTTGTGGGGACGAATCTAGAGCCAAATGAGAATATAACTTGCTACTCGTGTATTTGTTTGAGAGATTGAGTAGAGATTGGAGTGCAAGGTTGGGGAGTTTTGTAGAAAAGAAAACTAGAATTTACTGTAGTAGTTGGTTCAAAAAAAAAATTCTTCTTTTGGGCAGAGTTATATTGCCAGAGCCCATTTTTATAGGGAAAAAATATGATATCGTGGCAAAAAAAAAGAAACCATAAATTTTAGTCCCACTTAAGACTAATTAATCAATAATTATAAATTGATTAATTTATTTATCAAAATATCTACAAAGAAGGGAAAAAAAGCATTGGACTTCTATATTCATATAAATAAAGGTCCAACTACTAATTTAAAAGCCCAATAGTTAATTTATATGATTAAGGATTCAATTGTTTAATAACCTTAGAGGTCCAACAATTAATTTAAATTATATATGGATCTAACTATATATATATATATATATATATATATATATATACCACTTCGACCCCAGCTTATAAAAAAAATTCTCAAATAGCTCATCAATTAATCTCATGCAATTTAACATCTATATATAGAAATTAATTCACATGTTAACAATATGATACTTAATTTAATACGAAATCTTAAAAATTAAGTGAAACAAATCTTTTGTTGGAAAAAAAATAATGCGTTCTCAAATTTTCTCCGGACGAGAATCGACTTAATAAGGTTGGGTGATACTAATTAAGGAATTAAAGAGATTAATTATTTAAGCAGTCATAGAGCTATAAATAATTAATGAACATATGATATCTTAAATACGGAGATTCGTAAGTCTAAGTACAAGCCCGATTCAACTTTGGTAATAAATAGGTAAGTCAACATTTATTCTATAGTGGAATGAGTAAATGATTATAAATTAATTTATATTCTGGGCTGAATATAAGATAATTAATTCATTTTAGGTCCATCTTTATTCCTTATATTTGATCTTTTGGCTTGTCCATCAAGGACTTTTATTGTGTAATTTTCGGCCACCCCTGTAGGAATCACACTGAGATTATATTTTGATTAACATATTATTTATTTAATACATCTCATACTCTAGATAGATATTATTAGATATCAAAAGATAATTATTTTGGAAATGAGTTGTCTTCAAGAAAGAATATAATTATTGTATTTATTAGATGTGCGAGAATCTTATTCCATTAAGATTCTAGGAGAAATCTTATAAATCTGGTGGGAGAAAATCAAATTATCCATGGCGATCTTGTGATTTTCAAAATCGGTATTCACCACCATAGGGGCGAAAATTTTAGTGTTACCCATAAATTGCTCTCACTCATTATTGGAGATTAAACATCTGGGACACAATCGAGAAGCTCAAAGCTACAGTCAGTTATTGATCTATTGTGATGAAATTAGAAGATAAATGCAATTAATTATATAGGAACATATTAGAAATATAATCGATGTATGATGAATTAAAATCCAAGATATATCCTTGGGAACACGGATAAATTCATTATTTTCCATCAATATATATATATATATATATATATATAGAAATTCATGAATTATTTCTCCCAAATCCTGAATTTATATGTAAAAGGGTCATTTTGAGCAATTTTTTTGAAATAATTCTAATTTTATAAATAGACAAAAATAAAAAATACTTTAACACAAAAAAATAACTATTTTATTTATTTTTTTATTCTAATGAATACTTTTTTATCTTTTTAATATTAAAATAAATATTTTGATAGATTGAACTCCTAAAGGTTTAATCCTTGCATATTTAAATTAGATTGATTAGCCAAAGCCCACTAAAATTGTCGCCTAACTATTTAGGTCAGTTCGGTTAACAATAATATGCCTCGCTCTACCTGAATTTTGCGAGATTCGTCTATTTGTTTAATAATGGTGTTATGCTTACCCAATAGATACACGAATCCTTAAATTAGTCATTACTTATGGAAACTTTATGTCGGAGTAGTGCTTATGAGATGATAGTTCAATAAAAATACTTTTATCATAGTAAAGCAGCAACTAAGTAGGGGTATAGATAAAACTGTGTGTTCTTGGCCTGAAGGTTCCATTTGGGACTCACGAGTAGGTTAATTCAAAATTGGGAGTTTTGAAGATCATAAAAATGAGGACTCAAATCCAAATAATTGATGAATATCATGTTTTATTGCAAAATTTCCATATCGAATCACAACGTATACATCATATGCATCACGTTCAACTACATTCATCCACATATATTTATATATATTTCCAAACCATCCACGGACGAGGTGGAGCAAGCGTGTTCATTGCGGCGAGAATTGGAGGAAGGCATCGGCCAACATGTGGCCAACCTTGACTGCGGATTCGGACGTGAGATGCACGTGGTCACCTTGGAGAGGCAGCCCCTCTGAATCCACTTGCTTCAAGTTGGAAAGCTTAATGGCCTGCTGACTTGCTCTCATTTCTTTTACGAATTTACCATCACCTGATGTCACTATCACCTACAACGACATAATAAAATAAAATAAGCGATCATATTAATTTTATGCTAAACATATGACCCTTATATATATTCATGATCTATTTGACATACCTGGACTACAGGCAACGTAGGCATCTTCAAATCAGCTCGCACATCAGCAATAAACTTTTCGAATTTGGTATTATACGTGGTAACATCCTCTAACACTGTCGTGTCGGACTCGCCTTGGTACCATAGAAGAGCCCGGAGAGACCCTCCGTCCTTGAGGGCAGCCTTAGTCCTCTCGATCATGTCATTGTACAACTTCATCCCGCGCTCCCACTCAGATATCTTGGTTCCTCCAACGGCACAAGGGACCAAGCCAATCATCCCAATGTTAGGATCATTTGCCAAAATCGTGTTGGCAAAGGACATCCCAGGCCCTATCCCGCAGACTTTAGGGTCAATATCCACGTGAAGAGGATCATGTGCCTCCTCCCACGAAAGCTTGGCGTTGAGCCGTAAGATCTGCGGGCTAGGCTTGCATTCTGGAGGAACCACTTTGTTCCACTTACCGGATTCAATCCCGCCTCGTCCGGCCATGTTGCTTTGTCCGGCCAGTATGAATATGTCCTTGTTTTGATTTTGGCTGCTCACTAATGTTAAGCATCCCAAAATTATTAACCAAATAAGGTAACTCATCGTTGGCTGAAACATAATGCAACGAAATTGATAAAGAGGCTAGTTTGGAGTTTTATTCTTTGGCCTCTTCTAAACAAGCCTGGATGGTTTGGAATGAGAAGGCATCGGGATCTTTCTGCATTAAATAGAAGAGTAGGTCCGATTATTTCACATATTGTTTGCAAATTATATTTTATCTCGTATTTTAGTGGTTGCAACACATGAGACGTGTATTCTGTTACTATTATTTAGCGGTAGTTCGAAAAAAATTATAAGTCACTAGGTATTTAGTATGAAGGGTATCGATCATTCGCCATTTTTATGGGTTCTCATAACCACCACATTTTTTTGGTGGGGCGAGGGGCATGATGTCAAATGCACAGAACTTTCAACATATGCAACATATCATTGTGATACAATTATTTAACTATAATAATTGCTTAATGTGAAGTTTATGGATTATGTACAAAACGCACACTTTCTATTGGTAATGTCTAAAAATATGTACATGCAAATATAAAAACCCTATGATCAGTAAACAATTGCTGCTAAAACGATTCTTTTGATATAATAAAATTTAGCAAAATCTAGTTTTGTTTCAACTATTTTTAGCTTTCTTCCGTATTTCCACACAATTTGAATTCGTGTAGAATTGTTTTAATCATTAAGATGGAGAACTAAACCAAAATATCTCTTTTCCATCACTAATCGAATCACTATTTGCGATCAAGAAATTCCCGTGGCCACCGGCTCTAAGGAGATTGCTACCTACAACAAGAATCACAGTAGAAAAACCACTGGTTGATTTTATAGAGATGCTGCATTTCAAAGGATGCAACCTGTCCCATGAAGTAATGTGCCCTTGCAAAGTTTCAATGTTTTCAGATGATGAATTTTAAATAAGACGGGTGCATGATCAATTTTAGGTAAGACAAAATTAATATATAGGAGTTCAAGCATTACTCACTCTATCACATGCATTAATCATTCTATCATTAAACCAACACAGACATATATAGCTCACTATTTTATTAAATAGCACATCAATATGGTCGAGGCCATAAGCAAGAGGATATGGAAAATATACATTAACTTTTCTCTTCTTAGCTATGCGATTCTTCAAAAGTTAGTTAGATTTATGCCTTCTTTTCTTCATGTAACACGAATTAAAAGAATGTACTAACCAAAGCACTTGCAAAGTAAAATGGACACGCACGATTTATTAAAACATTTAGGACTCACTAATCTCTAATTATAATTTATTAATCCCTCATTAGAATTGAGCGGAATGTTGGGAATGTCGTTCCTTAGCTGAAACTTAGTCGAATAATCTATTAATCACAATTAAGATTTAATTAGGACAGATGCATTGTGCATCTGTATATGATTGATGTTCCTTTGGGCGAAGAGAGGCATAAATATACAGATCAAAATCTCATTTGTAATTCAATAATATATATATTTACAACTATCGCACATATATAAAGATATTAATGAATTGATCAATAATATACATTGTCAAAAAGATCATAATTAGACGATACAACTAAAGCGTGTTGAAACTACAGGATTATAATTTTATCTTGTAGCCCTAGATATTATTATTACGTACCTTTATTAACATTTGGTGTTAACAAATCTAATATGTTGTGTGTGTGTGTTGGCCTAGTGGTAGAGTGGTTAATGCCCGAGGCCAAAAGGTCTCGGGTTCGAGTCCACCGTGACGCAGCCTTTAAAATTTCTGTATTAATTGACCAAAAAAAAAAAAAATAAATAAAAAAAAATCTAATATGTTATTCTTTTGCACATTTCACACATGAATATAATGAATTAATGGTAGATGGGGATACATATGTTCATGAGAAGGTAAACTGAGAACTTATTCCGTCTTTCATTTCTTGGACGTCTCCTTGTTTAATTTGCTTTTAATTCATATATATATTTCATTCTATTAGTTTGGCTTCTCTTTTCATTCGATCATTACATTATGCATTTTCTTACTTTTAACAATCATTAAGAGATATATTATATAAGTCTATTAGACAAACGTGCACTTACATTATATATATGTATTTCAATTTTTTCATTCAAGTTCAAAAACTCAAGAGTTCCTTGCTTCGAAATGTTCATTTTATCATCTTATGTTCTTTGTTATTTTGAAGGGGATAAAGTTAAACTAACGATTTAAAAGTGAAAAATATATTTTTCTGTATCTAATTTTATAGAATTAAAGGCAGATTTAACCGCTCAGATATAAAATGGCTAAACAACTTTGTTTTTAAGTACGTTGCCGCGGAAAATAAAAAAATACTATCCTGAATGACTACCTTTTTAAAATTGTCGCAAATACGTACTTGAATTATTTTATTTTTATTTTTTATAGCCAATATTATTTATGTAACCAAATATAAATTATTCTTGAAAAATGCCCAACAATTGATTTTAATAAATATTATTATAAAAATAAATATAAATTACACTTATCAGAATTTATTTATTAAGAGCCATTGATATCAAAACCATCCATGGACGCAGCGAAGCAAGTATTTTTAGTGGGCTCAATTTGGAGGAAAGCCTCCGCCATCATCTGCCCCCACCTTCACTTGAGCTTCAGCGGTGAGATGAACCTTGTCGAATACGGTCGACAGCCCCCACACATCCACTGTTTTTAGGTTGGTAGCATCCGTCGTCTTCTGACATTCTCTAACTACTTTCACTATTGCCTCCTTCTCCGGTGTATCCGCTCTAACATTTATCGCCACCTGCACCCACAAATCAAACACTCAAATCACGTGATGGCCCTGTTGCATCTAGTTTTTCAGGCGTGATTTATTTGTTCGATGTGGTTTTTGGGCTATTGTAAAATGTGCTTAGCGAAAAAAATTCATTGCAGTAAGCTACGTTTTCTATATTTCAAGTTCAAAATTTCAAAAAAAGCCATTTCTTTTGTGATTAGGTTTGGTGAGGGGCCATTTCGCATAAACATTATTAATTTGATAATTTTATAAGGAAAAAAAAAGTGAAAAGAAAATTGATAGGGCCCATGACCATGATGTGACTCCGACTAATTACGCAAGAATGTAGATTTAATTAATATCAACTAAAGATAACAGTTCTGATTTTCAACACATAGAAAAGAAAAAGAAAAAAAAAAGTAGTAGAAGAAGAAAGAATTTCCACACACTACATTTCGAGTTGAAATTTCTTAAGTCATTTTCTTGTAATTTAATTTGATAGGAGGCTTATACATTGGATTTTGCATAAAATAGTAATAAATAATTTGATGATTTTATAAGGACAAAAAGAAAAAAATATTATTTACATAGAGATATGGGTTTATTGGTGCATCCTAAAAATAGCGGATCAGATTCCAACGACATACACAAAAACAAGAAAAAGAAGAAGAAGTATTCCTCGTACCTACGACGAGCAATGTCGACATCGCAACTTAGCTCGTACATCGGCAACAAACTGTTTGAATCTGGCCTTGTACATTGTTGCATCATGCATGTTACCGGTGTCGGCCTCATCTTGATACCACATGAGACCCCGTAAAACTCCTCCGTTTGCGAGGGCTGTCCTAGAGTTCTATCATGGTGTTGTAGAGGTCAGCGCCACGGCTTCACTGATTGAGCGGCGTGTTTCCGATAGCGCAGGGGACCAACACGATCACCCGATGCTAGGATCCTGGCGAGGAGCATGTTGCCAAAGCATCCCGACCCACCCTTTTTTTCTTGCCGACGGTCTATGTCGCGGTGGAGAGGTCGCGCCTCCTTCCACGGTGGGCGATCTTGAGCGGAGGATCGTGGGTCGGGGTTGCCGCGGAGAGGTATCGTGGATTTGGCTTCAAGGCCGTTAGGCCCGCTGCATCCCGCCATGTTGCTTTGACCGGCAAGTATGAACATGTTTTGGGGTTTATTTTTGAACATAATGAACATAATGCATTGTTTACAAATAGTATGCATAAATGATATGTCACACTTATATATTGACAATTTTAAAATAACAATTAATTGCGGACGTTACATAAGCAGAATTCATGGCAAAGAAGTAATTCTAACAATTTAACAGCATCTTAAAAGTTTTATATTGTTGTAAAACTTTGAAAATCTATCCATTTACAATTGACAAGAATCTATATTATATAAATGATATCATACACAATATACATATAATAACGATTACAGGTTTTCATAATTAGTAATTCTTACTTCGGTTATTTTCAATATCTAGGATTTATAGATAATTAGTGTATAACCCGTCGAATTTCGACGGGAATCACTTTACATTGTACTTTTTAAATTAAAAATAAAAATTAGTCTATACTTAATTTCAAAATCATAATACTTTGACAATTCATTGAAAGAAGTATTAAAAGATAAATAATTATAATTAAAAAAATAGGTCAATGATGAATTTTTTTTTTCAATTTTCTTTCCACTTTCTCTAGCTACGATAAACTAATAGAAATTAAATTACACATATATTTAAAAAGATATTAATGAAAGATTCTTGTAAATGTATAAATGAAGACTAGTTTAAATTTTAAAAATCTCCAAATATAATTTTTTAATTAAAATTAAAGTATAAACTTAAAATTATTAAATGTATGAAATTCATTTAGAACGCATATGGATATTTGTCCCTAGTTCGATTAAAAAATAATCTTACTACTCGTTTGTACACCAATTGCATATCGTAAGACCCACTAATTACCCAAATTAAGGAAGTCATATATTTAAATTTAAAAATATTTTCAATCATCTAAACCATCTAGATATATATATATATATATATATATATATATATATATATATATATATATATATATGAATCAATTAAAAGTAACTATAAGAAAGATTAGAAATTAAACTCAAATCTTAAATTTTAAAGTATCGTTCAATGAAATCCGTTTAGTATGTATGTATGTATGTATGTATGTATGTATGTCTTAAATATGATTAAAATGTAATTTTGCAACTCATTCTAGTAGCAGTCCCATATAATAATATATGTTAATTATACGAATTAAATAGACAACATATTTAGATATATAAAAATAAATCATTCTCGTTCCTAGAATGTAACGCCTAATTAAAAAAATTAAAAAAATTATTATTTTATTTTAAAGTATTGGTATTTCGATATTTCATTGAAGGAACTATTATTTGATAAATAATATTATAATATAAAAATAAGTGAATGAATGTGTTTATTCTATTTTTGTCATCTTCTTTATCTTCAGTAATAAATAAAATTAAACTAAACATATGTATGAAAAGATAATAGTGAAATATTTCTCTAAATATAGAAAGTGAAGACTAATTTAAATAAATATTTTTAACCTATGAAAAATTTGTAGGGAAATCTGATTTTAACCCTCTCCCGAGGATCTATCTTGGATGTTTAATTCACCATACATTGATTACGTACCTAGCATGCACCTATATAATTAATTGCAACACGTTGGTGTTTTCTCGTGTTTACCTGTGAATTTGTCAGGCAAAGGATTGGATCAAGAATCGTGATTTGATCTTCTAGACTGTATCCCGATTGCCTAAACTCCAATCTCGAGTGAGGAAAATCTATGAAGAGTGCTATGAAAAATCGTCTTTTCTCCTCACCTAGAGATTTTGAAAATCCTAACAATATGGAATAGTATATTTTCGAA
This sequence comes from Salvia rosmarinus, assembly GCA_036937905.1. Classification (NCBI taxonomy): domain Eukaryota; kingdom Viridiplantae; phylum Streptophyta; class Magnoliopsida; order Lamiales; family Lamiaceae; genus Salvia; species Salvia rosmarinus. The sequence continues at coordinate 67,258,869 of CM072815.1, read as the reverse complement.
AATTTCTTCTCTTAGGATTAGCTTTTGATTTTCTCTCACCTTATATTTATAATGCAACCCTAAATCCTATCATGATAGGATTTCTGCATATCTAATAAATATAATAATATCTCTTCAGATAGAGAGGATCAAAACAGAGTCTCAGTGGGACTCTCATGTGAGGGGGACGAAAATTCTCTTAGCTCCAGACCTGGATGGGCCAGCCCAGGGATCAAATTCAAGGAATAAAGATGGGCCTCAAATAAATTAATTATCTTATGTTCAGCCAAGAATATAAATTAATTCATAAACATTTATTCATGCCACTAGAGAATAAATGCTGACTTACCCCTTTATTTTCGAAGTTGAGTTGGGCTCGTACTTAGACTTCACGAATCCCCGTATTTAAGATATCGTACGTCCATTAATTATTTACAGTGTTCTGACTGCTTAAAATAATTAATTACTTTAATTCCTTAAGTAGTACCACTCAACCTTATTATTGTATTTGATATATCTCAACCTGGAGGGTTTAGTACAATAAACCTTTGAGATCCTTAAGGGGCGTCATCGTCCTAGCGGATCGGTGACTCGTCTGAGCAACTAGCATGACTTACAAGCACTGCCACCATCCAAGATGCAGAGAATATCGGGTTATCTTATGTAGGTCACCCATAACAAGTCAAAGTGATGGTCAACAACTCAAACTCACCTAACACCTTATCGAGGTTTAGATCAACGTAAAGTCACCGAGATCTAGGTTCTTCACGACGGTCAGATAGAAGAACTAATCTCATTGTGATCCATCAATACGTCAGAGACGTACCAATATAGACAAGCAACTAAGTCAAGCCACTTCTTATCTATACCGCAGCCTATACCGACAACTCGTCCTCAAGTTGTCTCAACTGTGATTCTTTTTATATCTCATTAAGCTTGACTAATCATACAGACTTCTGTGATCTACAACACACTGTATGATCTAACTTATATATGAGGTAAAGGGACATACATATGCAATCAAGTAAACAATTCGGATAGGAAATTGTAATAGTGGTAACAGGAAACATTGTATCTGAGCTCGACCAAAGCGGTTCCAATATCTGAATCAACAATCTCCCACTTATACTAAAGCAAAATTTTAGTATACAATGTGTCTCTACTAGCTATTACAACAACACCATCACTTTGCTTCTCCCACTTCTACAAAAGTTTCCTTTCTAAGTGGGTGCCATCTTGCACAATCCAAGTCCTCGAATATTGATAAACGCGTATTTTACACGTTTATTGTTGATATTTAAAGATGATTTTAGATCGATAAAGTGCGTTTATGTCTTGGATCTCAATGCTTTTACATATTCTTGGAAGATCTTGCTCTTGGGTTCCTTTTGGTGTTTTGTAGGCTTATAAGTTAAAAATCGAAGCATGGAATGAAGCACGAGCGAAAGAAGGCTGAAAACAGGGCCTAGCGACCACCTTCGTGGTCGCTAGCTGTATGTGCGCGAGAACACCATAATCGATGTCTCGCGACCGGCTGGCGACCGCTAGATCGGCCGCGAGGAAATTCCATGCGATGCGGCCACTCCCGGCGACGCGAGGCGTGCCCACGAGCTACCAGCGTGCGAAAAGAGCTCTTGCCCGATTTCTCGCGCCACGCTAGCGACCGCGAGCAGTCGCGAGGAAGGCTAGCGCGCACCACCACCGAGAAGGCGAAGCGGCCGGCGAGGATGATCCCTCGCGACCGAGCTCATGACCGCTAGCTTCGGCCGCGAGGCGTGGCGGCAATCTACCAAATTAGGGTTTCAACCCTAATTCTATAAATAGAACCGCCCCCGCGCCCATAACCTTACCCAGCGCAATTTTGGATCTTTTCTTGATTTTAGTTATTTTCCATAGATTTTCATTCTAGCTTTGATTTAGATTCATTCTAGCTTTAGTTTTCCATCATTCTACATTAGTTCTTTGCATCGTTATCGCTCGGACGCTTTCATCCTAACAATTTACGTGTTTTCCGTTTTATTTGAGGTTGGGATCTGAAACCAACGATTGTTCTTCGGCGCTACACTACGGGTTTTATCTATATATTTTCTATTCCTATGGTTATTTCGTATTTAATTTAGTTATTTATGTCAGCTAAATTCGTTCTAATCCTAGGGTTTGCATGATTCTATCCTAAATGTTGTGATTCACTGCTATCGTTATTTACCTTCGGCATTGATTTATGATTCTTGGTGCTTAATTATATGTGTTAATTTCGATCAATCTTGATGCATATCTAGTTGCCGATTAATTACTTAACCATTTAATTGTCGATCGATCTTGAATGCATGATACGAATAAGCGCGAGTCGTAGTTGAGATAGGAACATTCGTAGGAAGCATATTCTTTGTGATCCTTTTGGGTTGCTTATTTTCACCTAGAGGCGTATGATAATAGGGAAAATTAGTAATCAACCGCCACAATTGTCGTGCTGGAATTGTTGGTTACATATGTGATCTTCCATCTTGTATGGATTAAAATTGGTTAACGAGGCGGGATAAACATACGTTGTGGGTAGGATTTGTGCATCCCTAGGGTTAGTCTTTCTAGATTGTTATCCCTTGAGTATTTATTGCTTTCGTTTATTTTCAATTTGTTACCTTTGCTTTGGATTTAATATCCAAGCCTAAAACCTTTCAAACCAAATTACATTGCTTGGATAATGATGAATTATAGTTGAGTTAACCACGTGTTTTAGGTGTTACAATCACAGTGGATACGATACTCGTCTTACCTATATACTTGCACGTTTTCGTGTTAGAAAAGTGAGCGATGAAATATGCTCTTCGTAGACTTTTTGCGGCAGGCTCTTCGTGAATGGGTCAGCTAGGTTATCCATGATACCAATCTTTTCAATCAGCACGTCTCATCGTCTAACGATTTCTTGTATGACATGGTACTTTCTCTCTATGTGTTTGGTTGCCTTGTGGGTTCGTGATTCCTTCGAGTTTGCCACTGCACCTGAGTTATCACAGTATACTATGATACTATTGGGAAAACCAGGTACCACATCTAGATCCATGAGGTAGTTCTTGAACCATACCGCCTCCTTGCAAAGATCTCAGGCTGACTCTTGAAGGAAATCTGATTTTAACCCTCTCCCGAGGATCTATCTTGGATGTTTAATTCACCATACATTGATTATATACATAACATGTATCTATATAATTAATTAGAACATGTTGGTGTTTTCTCGTGTTTACCTGCGAATTTGTCAGGCAAGGATTGGATCAAGACTCTTGATTTTATCTTCTGGACTGTATCCCGATTGCCTAAACTCTAATGTCGAGTGAGGACAATCTATGGAAATCTTGCAGTCGCCTTCTTCCTTCTTGAAAGTTTGAAAATCTCAACCTTGAGAAGAGTGGTTTGAAAATTTCACAAAAAGATTAGAGTTTGATTTTCTCTCGCTTATATTTATAATGCGACCCTAAATCCTATCATGATAGGATTTACGCATATCTAATAAATATAATAATATCTCTTAAGATAGAGAGAATCAAAGCAGTCTCGGAGGGACTACGTAAGGAGGTGGGCAATTTCATCAAATGTGAGCACGGATGGGCGGCACATGGATCAAATCACGAGGAATAAAGATGGGCCTCAAATAAATTAATTATCTTATGTTGGTCCGAACATAAATTAATTCATAAACATTTATTCATGCCACTAGATAATAAATCTTGACTTATCCCTTTATTTCCGAAGTTGAGTCGGGCTCGCACTTAGACTTAACGAATCCCCGTATTTAAGATAACGTCGTCCATTAATTATTTACGTTACGATTGCTTAAAATAATTAATTACTTTAATTCCTTAAGTAGTACCACTAAACCTTATTATTGTAATTGAGATAACTCAACTGCGGGGTTTAGTACAACAAACCTTTGAGCTCCTTAAGAGGGCGTCATCGTCCTAGCGGATATGGTGACTCGACACGGTAACTAGCATGACATACAAGACCTTGCCACCACCCAAGACGAGAGAATCTTGGGTTATCTCATCTAACCCTCGCCCATAGCAAGTCAAAGTGATGGTCGATAACTCATACTCACCTAATACCTTATCGAGGTTTAGATCGGCGTAAGTCTCGAGATCTAGGTTCTTCACGACGGTCGGATATAAGAACTCGTCTCTTGTGATCCATCAATATGTCGAGATGTACCGGCATGACAAGCAACCAAGTCAAGTCACTTCTTATCTATACATGACTATACCAACAACTCATCCTCAAGTTGTCTCGGTTGTCATACTTTTATATCTCATTAAGCTTGACCAATCATACGGACTTACATGATCTACAACACACTTTATGATCTAACTTATATATGAGATAAGGACATACATATGCAATCAGTAAACAATTTAGATAGGAAATTGTAATAGTGGTAATAGGAAATATTGTATACAAGCTCAACCAAAAAAGCGCTTCGGTATACAAATCCAACACTACATATTCGGCTTCCATGGTAGAGTCCGCAATGCATCGTTGCTTTGCACTCCTTGAGAAACTCCTCCTCCCAAGGTAAACACATAGCCGAGGTAGACTTTTTCTCATCACGGTCGACTTGGAAATCGAGTCTGAATAACCCAAAGGCATTAGACTATACGCTTGGGTAAACTAGCCTATAATCTCGAGTCCTTTTCGGTGCTTTAGTATATGCTTTACCATGATCAATGAGCTTGTCCGGTTTAGGCGATATCTAGCTACTATACTACCACATAGCGAGATATCGGGTCTCGTACATAACATTGCATACATGAGACTTCCTACGGCGTAAGGAACTTGTCTCATCTCCTCTATCTCCTTCGTAGTCATAGGTGTGCTCCTTAGATAAAGGAACACCATGCTAAAAGGTAGCAATCCTTTCTTGGCGGTGTGCATGCTAAAATAAGTAATCACGATATCGATGTAAGGCGCTTTGAGATAAGCTCAACATTTTCCTCTTGCGATCTCGATAAACCTCGATCCCAAGAATGTTGCATCTCCTAAGTCTTTCATTTGAAGCGATCGGATAACCAACTCTTTACGTCGATATGACTTCACATTGTTGCCAGTAGATGGATGTCATCTCGTAAAGTGCTGAAATACCACGTCATCATTGACGTCAAGCGATACACACAACTTTCGCTGAGCAGGCGGGTAAATCCATAGGACTTTACCACCTCGTCAGCGTAAGTTCCATGATCGGGAAGCTTGCTTAAGTCCATAAATGGACTTCTTAAGCTTTCATACTAGATGCACTTCGCCCCGCCACATAACCTTGAGTCTGCATATAGATGTCTACCCTTGAGGTAACCGTTTAGAAAAGCGGTTTTCATATCCATTGCCAAACCTCAAGGTTTAAGTGGGCGCTATGGCGGAAAAATTACGATGGACTTGAGCATTGCTACGGAGAAAACATCTCGTTGAAATCGATGCCCTCAATGAGGTGTACCTTTTCGCCTGGCACGGCTTTAAAATCGAAACCTCTCCATCTGAATCTCTCTTCCTGTTGTACACCCGCTTACTATGTAATACCCGGAATTACGGGCATAAAATTTCGAAAATGAGAAGGATTATTACGATGGAAACAAAAATAAAAATGAACGTCGATAGATGCCGATTTTGAATAAATCGAAATTTCTCTTGAAATTTTCGAATGAAATAAATTTTAAAAATAAATAATTATGTTTTCAAGTATATGCGGGATATTATTTAGCCAAATATTTTACTAAGGAAGAAAAATAAATATTTTCTTTATTTATTGATAATTCTCGAAAATTAAAGAAACATAGGATTAATTTGTGATCTACTATAAGATCACTTGATTTTATGTGATGAGTTGTTATGCTTATTTTGTTGTATATGACAACATAATTATCTTGTATAATTATGCATGGATCGAAAATGACATAAGAAGGATAAGCTAGGGATTTAAATTGAAAATGACATTTTAAGATAAGATTGCTATGATATTTTTATAAAAAGATAAGATAAGGTTATGACTAAGCAAGGATAATGTTTATCTCATAAAAATGTGTAGTAATGTGATAAATATCATAGGAGATAATATTTTGGATCTTAGCTTGCATAGTTTTTGAAAATAATGTATGATTTTATGTGAGATATTGTAACAAATAATTCATTTAATTACATAAGCTTTAATACTTAATAAATATCATGAAATCTAGATCAATCTTATCTCCTAGATATTATATAAGTTTCGAAATTTATGAATTAGGGTAAGGATGGAGAAAATTATTTCTTAGCAACAAAAACCACAGTTTTGAAAATTTGGGAATTTTGCTAAAATTGTTCAAGAAATTTATTTTATAATACAAGATCATTATTTTGTGTAATCCTTCATGAAAATAATTCGGATATCTGACAACTCGTCCTCAAGTTGTCTCAATTTGTGATTCTTTTATATCTCATTAAACGACCAATCATACGAACTTCATGATCTTCTACACCTTGTATGATCTAACTTATATATGAGATAAGGGGACACGATATATGCAATCAAGTAATCAATTCGGATAGGAGATTGTAATAGTGGTAACGAGAAACATTGTATACAAGCTCAACCAAAAGCGCTTCTAGTATACAAATCGACAATCTCCCACTTATACTAAAGCAAACTTTTAGTATACAATGTGTCTCTACTAGCTATTACAAACAACACCATCACTTTGCTTCTCTCATCTTGCATGAATCAAAGTCCTCGAACATGCTCTTCGTAGACTTTTTGCGGTGAACTCTTCGTGAATTAGGCGACTAGGTTATCTGCGGTACCAATCTTCTCAATCGACACATGTCCTCGTCTAACGATTTCTCGTATGACATGGTACTTTCTCTATGTGTTTGGTTGCCTTGTGGGTCCGTGGTTCCTTGAGTTTGCCACTTGCACCTAAGTTATCACGATGAAATTATGATACTCTTGGGCAAACTAGGTACCACATCTAGATCCATGAGGTAGTTCTTGAACCATCTGACCTCTTTAGCGACCTCAGAAATAGCTACATATTAGAACTTCCATGGTAGAGTCCGCAATGCATCGTGGCTCCTCCTCCCAAGGTAAACACATAGCACGAGGTAAACTTTTTCTCATCACGGTCGACTTGGAAATCAGTCCGAATAACCCAAAGGCATTAGACTATCGCGGTAAACTAGCTTATAATCTCGAGTCCTTTTAGGTACTTGGTATATGCTTCCATGATCGATGAACTGCCGAGGTTAGGCGATATCTAGCTACTATGCCTACCGCATAGCGATATCGGGTCTCGTACATAACATTACATACATGAGACTTCCTACGACGGAGCGTAAGGAACTTGTCTCATTTCCTCTAACTCATTTGCAATCATAGGTGATCGCTCCTTAGATAAAGGAACACCATGCACGAAGGTTGCAATCATTTCTTTGTAGGAAAAGCGAGTTTAGCCTCTCCGAGGATCTATCTTGGATGTTTAATTCACCATACATTAATTATATTCTAGCATGCGTCTATATAATTAATTGCAACATGTAGGGTTTTTCGTGTTTACCTTTGAATCATCGGGGATGATCGGGATGAGCGGATCGAGACTCGTGCTTTGATCTTACGGGATGTATCCGGTTGCCCAATCTCCAGCGTCGGTGAGGGCGATCTATGGAGAATGCTACTGAAAATCACCTAATCCTCTCTAGTAATTTTGAAATCTCTCCTAATACACACTAGAATTTTCGACAATAATGATAGGATAAATGAGGATTAGCCTTGATCTTATCTCTTACCTTATATTTATAATGCATTACCATAATCCCATTAGGAAATGAAGTATGCATATCCGTAAATATAATAAAATCCTTATGGATAAAGAGAATCAAATCATATCATAGAGAGAGGATAGGGGCGCGATTTTCACTGTGCTATGGGCCTGGATGGGCCGACCAGGATCAAATGCAAGGAATAAAGATGAGCCTCAAATAAATTAATTATCTTATGTTCAGCCCAAAACATAAATTAATTTATAAACATTCATTCATGCCACTAGAGAATAAATCTTGACTTACCCTTTATTACGAAGGTGAGTCGGACTTGCACTTAGACATTCTGAATCCCGTATTTAAGATATATCGACGTCCATTAATTATTTAGAGCATTACATTGCTTAAAATAATTAATATCTTTAATTCCTTAAGTAGTACCACTCAACCTTATTATTTTACTTGAGCTAACTCAACTCGCATGGTTTAGTACAATAAACCTTTGAGCTCATAAGGGACGCCATCATCCTAGCGGATACGGTGACTCGTCTGAGATAACTAGCATGACATACAAGACCGCCACCACCCAAGATGCGGAGAATATTGGGTTAGAACATATAACCCTCACCCATAACAAGTCAAAGTGATGGTGAGAACTCATACTCACCTAATACCTTATCGAGGTTTAGATCATCGTAAGTCACCGAGATCTTGGTTCTTCGACGGTCGAGATAGAAGAACTCATCTCACCGTGATCCATCAATATGTCGAGGCGTGCCGGCATAGACAAGCAACCAAGTCAAGTCACTTCTTATCTATACCGCACTATACGAAAACTCGTCCTCAAGTTGTCTCATTTGTGATTCTTTTATATCTCATTAAGCTTTACCAATCATACAGACTTACGTGATCTTCTACACTTGTATGATCTAACTTATATATGAGATAAGGGGACACGATATATGCAATCAAGTGTCGGTTCGGATAGGAGATTGTAATAGTGGTAACAGAAACATTGTATACAAGTTCAACCAAAGCGCTTTCGGTATACAAATCCAACATTCTTGGCGGTGCGTACTAAAGCGAGTAATTCGATATCAATGTAAGGCGCTGAGATAAGCTCAACATTTTCCTCTTACGATCTCGGTAACCTTGATCCCAGAATATCTGTTGCATCTCCTAAGTCTTTCATTTGAAAGCGATCGGATAACCAACTCTTTATGTCGATATGACTTCACATTGTTGCCAAGTAGAATGATGTCATCTACGTAAAGTACAAGAAATACCACATCACCGTTGACATCAAACGATACACACAAATTTCGCTGAAGCAAGTTGGGTAAATCCATGGGACTTTACCACCTCATCAAAGCGTAAGTTCCATGATCGGGAAGCTTGCTTAAGTCCATAAATGGACTTAAGCTTCCATACTAGATGCTCTTCACCTTCACCACATAACCTTGGGTTCTGCATATAGATGTCTCTACCTCTTCAAGGTAACCGTTAGAAGCGGTTTTCACGTCCATTGCCAAACCTCAAGGTTCGGTGTTGCTATGGCGGAAGAATTACGATGGACTTGAGCATTGCTGAGATGAAAGGTCTCATCGAAATCGATGCCTCTATCCGAGTGTACCATTTCGCCACAAGCACGGCTTTAAAAGCCGAACCTCTCCATTTGAAATCTCTTCCTCTTGTATACCCACTTACTACCTATGGCTTCCTTACCATCCGGTAGAGGTGTCTTTTCGTATACATCCATAGTAGTTATGGACTCGATTTCTAAGTCCATAGCGGTGTGCCATGATCTTGCATCGATGTATCAGATCGCTTCTTTGTATGTCCATGGGTCGATTACAACTTACTCATTTCCTTGGACTAAATCCGAAGATTCACCCACGAACATAAATCGCTCGGGTTGACGAACAACCCTTCCACTCTGACGAGGCGCCATCGGCACAATGGCAACGGTGGGTGCGGCAACCTATGGTTCTCTATCTTGCACAACTTTCTACGTAGGTGCCACTTGTACAGTCGGTATCTCCAGTGGAACTTGACCCACTTCAATTTCTTGAAGTATTTGTTGTCTATCCCTCCCACTAGACATGATATCTCGTACCTTTGGTTTAATCGGTGGTGGAATCGATCATCTTCTAATTCTTGAGTATGATTTCAACTTTGGATTTATGGTTTTCATATAATCCTCCTCTAAGAATCGGGCATTAGTCTAATAATGACCTTCTCGATCCTCGGGAGTATAGAAATAACCACCCTTCGTTCCTCTAGGATAGCGATAAATAGCCTTGCTTCGGATCTAGCCTCCAACTTGTCGACTTTCTTGTTCGGCTGAGTCTTTGGGCCCCATATCCTTATGTGGTTTAAACCACTGCGTCGAAACCACAACTCGAAAGGGTCTTATTGGTGACTTGGGCCAGATTAGGCGAGTAAGTATGCCTCACTGCATTTCTAAGGCATACCCCGAACAAAATAGGCAAGCGTTGCATAGCTCGTCATTGATCTAACCATTTCTAAAAGAGTCTATTTCTTGGCTCGACACACCATCTTGTTGTGGTGTGCCCGATGTAGTGAGCTGGGAGGTAATCCCACACTGCACCAAATAGTCCATGAACTCGTTACTGAGGTATTCACCACCTTGATCAGACCGCAGTGACTTGATACTCTTACCAAGCTTCGTCTCCACTTCCGCCTTAAATTCTTTGAATTTCTCAAAGCATTCGGACTTGCGGTGAAGCGGTATATGTATCTGCCTTGAGTGTCGTCGATGAAAGTGACAAAATACTCGTACCTCCATGAGCTTGTGTGGACATTGGTCCACACAGTGAAATGGACTAACGCTTTGAAGGTGCAGTCAACATCTTTCCTTCTATCTGAGGATTCGCAGATGGGAGCAAGTAGCGTGATATTACCCAACGCCCATTCTTAGCGGTCTTTGGATCCTATTTAGATTGATGTGACCTAATCTAAGATGTCAGAGAAATGTGGTGTCATTTTGCGAAGAAAACTTCATCTTCTTAAGGTTTGATGTAGATGCAACATAATTAAAGGAATTATGCTTGGCAGAAATAGTATAAAGCGAATTATATAAAGTGCCTCCACAGATAACTTCGTTATTTCTTATGATAGAAACACCACTATCAAAAACAACTGAATATCCATGAATAAATAGTTTGGAAACCGAAATAAGGTTCCGTCGAAACTCCGACACATATAAAACGTCTTTTAATACTAGAACTGTCCTATCAAAACATAAAGAAACATCTCCATTGCATGACCTCGACTTCGCGCGTTGCCCATGGAGATCGTTATCTCGCCATCATCACTCACTTGTCGCGGGAACCCTCGCAGGTGTAACAAACATGATCGATCGCACCCGTATCTACTACCCATGAATGAGTAGAACAAGTCGCTAAACATGTTTCCGTTACTAAAGCAAATGACGTACCTTGAACCTTGAGCATAGGGCATTTAGCCTTCAATGCCCGTCTTGCCGTAGTTGAAACACTTGCCCCTCTCCTTTGGCTTTTTCAAGCTTCCAGTGGCAGCCATGTTTTTGCTCCCACTGCTTCCTCTGGTACCTTTGCCTCTTCCACCTTTGGCACCCCTTTTTCTTCTTCCATTTTTCAACGAAAAATTTGGGTCCTTAGATGTGCTAGCAAGGGCATGTGCTCCTTTTCCCATGACACCTTCTGCGGCCACGAGATCATTAAGCAACTGACTAAGTGTATACTCGGTTTTGCTCATGATCGCATTCACGCAAAAATTCTCAAAAGACTTAGGCAGTGTGTTGAGGATGATATCGACCTTGGCTTCGCCGTCAATACCTCCTCCCAACTGATCAAGACTATCCATGAGATGAATCATGTGGGAGACAGGTTCATGGATCGAACATCCTTCTTCCATCCAACACGCTAAGATTTCTCTCATTGTGTGGAAGCGGACTATCCGATCCGACTGCCCAAACTTACTCTCGGGACGTAGTAGTCATCATTTAGCATTTGGTCATATTATTTGACTTATGCCAAAGTCTGCTTGACTCTCGCTACTCATTAGTCGATGCGTCAGTAAGGGCATCAGGTTTGGCAGTAGTGAGAACAAACATGTGTTCTTCAGCGATAAAAACATATTTCATGTTTCGTTTCCACTCGATAAAATTTGGATCGGATAGAGGATTTTGTACGAGCATATTGATAATCGGTGTAAGAGACATATCTGAAAAGCAATGTAAACACATAAGCATACGATCACACATAATTCGTAACAATAATATTGTAACCTTTTGATAAAGCAATATTAATTGAAACCTCCAATCGTGAAAGAATCCCACATGCAAGCCATGCGTGTGGGCGTTTACATGAACCCTCGACCGGACCAAAATATACCTTTTAGTCGTTTAATTTCAATCCATGTCAACTTATACTTATGACAAATGAAATTAATGATTGGACCTTACTAGACCACATCACTATCACAAGAAGGGACTTCGCATGAAGTTATACTTGAGGTGATGTCTAGCAATGACCACAATTTTAACAGCAGAAAATGAATTCTTAGAATTGACATACTCACTCGGACCATGCCGCTTCCAATCCAAATTCTTTTGTCTTCTCATTTTAAATCTATCTCTAGAGAATTTATGAAAATCGCATATCAAGCCACAGCGTGTGGGCGTTTACATGAAACTCCCACTCCCGATAGATTAAAATGTTTTATTTAGAAATCCCATCTAACAAACTTATGATAAGCAGATGCAAGCAAGCCCGCGTGTGGACGTTTACTCATATTGCGTATCACTTTGTTTAGAGATTAAAAAGTGGAGATCTTGACATTTTAACTTTAGAAATTAATATGTCGGGTTTCTTGTTTAGTCTTTTTGTTTCAAAAGGTTTGTCCATGCAGATCACGTAATCCTAGCATGCTTTTCTATAGAACTCAACATGTAAAACATGCTCGCTGAATTCTAAAATATGCTTGAAAAAACACGATAAACCTAGCATGCTTACTATGCGCATTCAATCACGAAAACATATAATATGTTTATCTACGTAATTAAACATACATAGCATGCTTCTGCATAATTTAAACATCCATGACATGCTTTGAACGATAAAAATAAAATAAATTAGTTCATCGCGCCCACTCGTGGATCTTGTACTTCGCCTAATTTATTACATAAATTTGCAAAGTCTGAGATCTTCAAAATCTCAGCAGGCCTCGCGTGCATGGCGAGGACGGATTCGTCAAAAGCGAATTTGGGCTGAAAATATGAAAGCGGGCGAACGATGGATCGACCGGATCGGTCAAAATACGGAACCGGGTCAAAACCGGTCTGGGCGAAAAATCGGGTTTGGGCCAAAAGCGATTTGGGTCGGCCTAAGATAGGTTGGTCTGCGCTGGGGCACGCCCGTCATGCGCGCCAAAGACATTCCACCGCCCTATCTCGCGCTCGCCGGAGGCGGCAAGAAGCTCGCGCCTTGCCCTGCCGAGACTGGCCGAGACTCGTCGCGCCATCGCCCGGCCGTCCGCGTCGAGCTACCGAGGGCTGCCGGCGAGACCGCCGAGGCCGCCTGTGTTCTCGGGAACGACTGTCGAGGCCGCCCAGTATTGTCGAGGGCACTGCGCCTTTGTCGAGATATTTGCAGCCGAGGGCGATACGCTCTGAGGGCGCTGTGGCGCCGCCGAGGGCTGCGTGCACCGCCGGCGTTGCTACACGTGTCGGGCGCCATGCGGCGCTGCCGAGATACTGCGCGACCGCCGGCGTTGCCGCGTGTGCCGCGCGTCTCGTCTGCCGCCGGCGCTTGCTGCCGAGTTTCTACGCGCGACACGCTGCCGGGCCTGCGTGCCGCGCGATAGGAACTGCGTCTGCGAGGTCGGGCGCCATGTCACGACCCACCGAGGCTGCTCGCGCTGCCGCCCCTCCTGTTCGCCCGTTGATGCCGAGAAACACACGCCAGTACCGAGAGGTGTGCTGCGAGCGCCGAGCACGTCCGTGTGCCGCCGCCGCACACCCGGTCTGCATCGGTTTTCGGTAGCCTCCGTCGTGTCGTGCGGCGGGACTCCATCGTCTCGTTCTTCGTGTTCTTGACGTTCCTCTTTCGTATTAGATTTACAAGAAAAATCCTAATCGAACCACGGATTTTATCGTGGTGAAAACAAAATCCGACAAAAATAAAGCGAGCCACGATGAGCAGCGGATCCACAATTAATTAATTGCGCATAATAATCAAGCGTGAATTAATCCAATGAGGCAGTGCGATCTGGGCTCGATACAAATTGAAGGAAAATCGATTTTAACCTCTCCCAGGATCTTTCTTAGATGTTTAATTCACCATACATTGATTATATACCTAGCATGCATCTATATAATTAATTGCAACACGTTGGTGTTTTCTCGTGTTTACTGCGAATTTGTCGAGGCAAGGATTGGATCGAGACTCGTGCTTTGATCTTACGGGTCGTATCCGATTGCTAAACTCAATGTCGATTGAGGACAATCTATGGAAATCTGCGAAGTCGCCTTCTTCCTTCTTGAAAGTTTCGAAAATCCCAACCTTGAGAAGAGTGGTTTTCAATAATTTGACAATAAGGATTAGAGTTTGATTTTGTATCACCTTATATTTATAATGCAACCCTAAAACCTATCATGATAGGATTTCTGCATATCTTATGAATATAATAATATCTCTTAAGATAGAGAGGATCAAAACAGAGTCCCAGAGGCACTCTGCAAGGAGGTGGACGAATTTCATCAAGTAACAGGCCTGGATGGGCCAGCCCAGGTATCAAATGCAAAGAATAAAGATGACCCTCAAATAAATTAATTATCTTATGTTCAGCCCAGAACATAAATTAATTCATAAACATTTATTCATGTCACTAGAGAATAAATGCTAACTTACCGCTTTATTTCCGAAATTGAGTCGAGCTCGCACTTAGACTTAACGAATCCCCGTGTTTAAAATATCATACGTCCATTAATTATTTACAGCGTTCTCACTGCTTAAAATAATTAATTACTTTAATTCATTAAATAGTATCACTCAACCTTATTATTGTACTTGAGATAACTCAACATGCAAGGGTTAGTACAATAAACCATTTGAGCTCCTTAAGGGGACGTCATCATCCTAAGCGGATACGGTGACTTGACACGGGTAACTAACATGACACACAAGCACCGCCACCACCCAAGATGCGAGAGAATCTCGGGTTATCTCATGTAACCCTCACCCATAACAAGTCAAAGTGATGGTCGAGAACTCATACTCACCTAATACCTTATCGAGGTTTAGATCAGCGTAAAGTCACGAGATCTAGGTTCTTCACGACGGTCGATAGAAGAACTCATCTCACGTTGATCCATCAATACGTCGAGGCGTGCCGGCATAGACAAGCAACTAAGTCAAGTCACTTCTTATCTATACCGCGGCTATACCGACAACTCGTCCTCAAGTCCTTTTCAGGTACTTTAGTATATACTTTACCGCAGTCCAATGAGCTTGTCCAAGTTTAGACTGATATCTAGCTACTATGCCTACCACATAGCAGATATCGGGTCTCGTACATAGCATTGCATATTTGAGACTTCTACGGTGAGCGTAAGGAACTTGTGTCATCTCCTCTATCTCCTTTGTAGTCATGGGTGGCGCTTCCTTAGATAAAGGAACACCATGCACGAAGGTAGCAATCCTTTCTTGGCGGTGTGCATGCTAAAATGAGTAATCACGATATCGATGTAAGGCGCCGAGATAAGCTCGACATTTTCCTCTTGCGATCTCGGTAAACCTTGATCCCAAGAATGTACTGCATCTCCTAAGTCTTTCATTTGAAAGCGATCGGATAACCAACTCTTTCGTGCGATAATGACTTCACATTGTTGCCAGTAGAAGGATGTCATCTCGTAAAGTGCAAGAAATCTACAACATCGTTCACGTCAAACGATACACACAACTTTAGCTAGACAATGGGTAAATCCATGGGACTTTACCACCTCGTCAAAGCGTAAGTTCCATGATCGGGAAGCTTGCTTAAGTCCATAAATGGACTTCTTAAGCTTTCATACTAGATGCTCTTCACTCTTCACCACATAACCTTGAGTTCTTGCATATAGATGTCTCTAGCTTTTTCAGGTAAGTTTAGAAAAGCGGTTTTCATATCCATTGCAAACCTCAAGGTTTAAGTGGGCGCTATGGCGGAAGAATTACGATGGACTTGAGCATTGCTACGGTGAAAAGATCTCGTCGAAATCGATGCCCTCGATCGAGTGTGCCCTTTCATGCAAGCACGGCTTTAAAAGCGAAACCTCTCCATCGAATCTCTCTTCCGTTGTACACCCACTTACTATGTATTACCGCGAAATTCAGGGCATAAAATTTTCGAAAATGAGAAGGATTATTACGATGGAAACAAAAATAAAAATAAACGTCGATAGATGCCGATTTTGAATAAATCGAAATTTCTCTTGAAATTTTCGAATGAAATAAATTTTAAAAATAAATAATTATGTTTTTAAGTATATGTGGGATATTATTTAGCCAAATATTACACTAAGGAAGAAAAAGAAATATTTTCTTTATTTAATGATGATTCTCGAAAATTAAAGAAACATAGGATTAATTTGTGATCTAATATAAGATCACTTGATTTTATGTGATGAGATGTGATGCTTATTTTGTTGTATATGACAAGATTATTATCTTGTATAATTATGCATGGATCGAAAATGACATAAGAAGGATAAGCTAGGGATTTAAATTGAAAATAACATTTTAAGATAAGATTGCTATGATATTTTTATAAAAAGATAAAATAAGGTTATGACTAAGCAAGGATAATGCTTATCTCATAAAAATGTGTAGTAATATGATAAATATCATAGGAGATAATATTTTGGATCTTAGCTTACATAGTTTTCGAAAATAATGTATGATTTTATGTGAGATATTGTAACAAATAATTCATTTAATTACACAAGCTTTAATACTTAATAAATATCATGAAATCTAGATCAATCTTATCTCCTAGATATTATATAAGTTTCGAAATTTATGAATTAGGGTAAGGATGGAGAAAAATTATTTCTTAGCTACAAAAACCCTAGTTTTCGAAAATTTGGGAATTTTTCTAAGAATTGTTCAAGAAATTTATTTTATAATACAAGATCATTATCTTTGTGTAATCCTTCATGAAAATAATATTAGTTATGAAAAGAATAAAGGTTTGATAATTTAATTTTTATTTCTAAATAATAGCCGATAACTTCACTTTAGTACAAAAAAAAAATTGTTCTTAAATAATTTTCCTATGATTTATTTTATCATCTAAGATCTATATTATGTCACATAGCTATTAATTGGAAGAAAATAAAATATGTAGCATATATTATACGTGTTGGCCGAAAATTTTAAAATATAGGTGTGAAAATGAGAAAATATTATACTCTTAATAATGATGTGTTATGATTATAATGATAAGATATTATTAAAAGATAAGATAAAGTATGTGTTCAAATGATACAAGTAACTAAAAGCTTTTGTCTTGTAGTAGTTGTAATTTTTGAAAAATAATGTGAACAAATGTGAACAAATATGAAAAAATGTGAACATATGTGAAAATGAGAAAATTCAAACTTTAGGATAAAGATAAGATATGATATAAATTAATTCTTGTAACTTAGCATAAGATGTGATAAAAATAATTTTGTCTCTTATTTAGACATAAGTACCTAAAATGTGTATATTATGTGAACATAGGATATTTTTCATATCTTTGTAACATTATATTATATAATTATGATGAAGATATATTATTTATGATAAGATAAGGAGAATTATTAAATTTACAAGTGGATATATTATTTTGGACATTATGGCCGAAAATTTGGACTTGAAATAGGTTAGAAATAATTTTAGTATTCTTTAAAAATGACATCTAATCTTGATAAGGTTATAAATTAATTAAATAAACTATAGGATAAGATAAATATTTGTTCCATATACAAGTGGGTAGGGACGAAAATCAAGGGACATTAATTAGGAGTTGTAATTTTTGACCTTACATTAAGATATTTTCATAAAGTAATGATTAAATCATCTCATAATTTCTATAAATAGGAGACCACCCCTCTCATACCATATAACCGAAAATAAGCAAGAAATAGAGAGAAAAATAGAGAGAAAAAAATAGAGAGTGTTCTCCAAAGTGCTCTTCAACCTTAAATAGAAAAACGTCGCCGACGACGATCAAAACCGATAAAAAGGTTAGAAATCATACAACCTTTTATTATACATGCAAAAATGTTAGAAATCCATATATGACATGTTATGTTACATATTCTCAAAAATTATGTGACGTATGAGAATTTTTGCTACATGTTTAAAGTTGTTTATTAAATATGTTTATATGATGTTTGTAAGCATGTATTATGATTTTAATACAAAGTTAAGCATGCTATAAAATTTTATGATATGACCGAAAATATGTAGAAGTCATATGTTGATGGAAATGAATTTTTAATTGTTATTTTGAGCATGAATTAATGATAGTTTGTAAAATTTAAGTATGTATGAATTAAATCATAATTTTTGGAAAAATATGAAATAATATGACATGATGATTTCGAAAATTACAAAGTATGAAATATTGATGTATAAGTTGTGTATGATGAATATTATGATATATTATGGACATATGATGATAATATATGTTATGTCAAGTAATTAGAATTTTTGAATTTTTTTTTGAATAATTATTTAAGATGTTCGAAAAACATAAAATGAAGAGATATGATGTCAAATTTTCTATGTCTAATGTTATTTGATATTTCGATCCCAAAATATGTTTAAAGGTATGTTATGATTTTATATGGATTTTTAGAAGAAGAATAATATGCTCACATTGAAATAATTGTTAAAAAGACGTAAGACGCTGAAGTACGAAGTGATATGTGAAAGTTAAGTCATACATGTGAATATGTTGAGCATAATTAGTTGTTGTGTGAAAGATTGAGATTTATAAGAATATGATTGAAAATCGATAGAAAAAGAGTATTTATATGTAAGATGATAGTTGTATAAGTTAATATTAAGGAATACATGAAATAACGTCGAAAATAAATTGATTAAGGTATAAACGTACGAAGTATATTGATACGTTAGTATGTAACGACGTTAGTGATGAAGTTAAGGTTCATAATCTACTCGAAAAGATGTGAACAGAAGGAAAGGATATAAAGAGGAAGTATTATCTCTTTACGAGACAAAACAAATATAATTGACGTGATATAGTTGTTAAGTGCGATAAAGAAATCATTGGATGATTTTAGAGTTAATGTTAGTACCTCCGTTATTAGGATCAATGATTTTCAAAAGCATAGTAATATGCTAAAATCTCGTTCTTATGTTGATAAGGTTATTTCGAAGTTGAAAGGAAATGGAAAGTAAACACTGTGACATAAGAACTTTAAGTTCTCGAGGTGGGCTTTCTTACCTAAAACAAATTATGAGCTTTCTTGGAAAATGAGTTTTACAAAAGTTTACTTTCTTCGCTTTTCTTATCTGCAAATGATGAGATACGATATTATCGCTTAAAAATATTTTATGTTTTGTATATGTCCATTCGGGTTGCACGGGCAATGACGGAAAGATACAATTTTGATCCTAAGCTAGAGGAGATGGGAAATCCTAGCTAGGATTGTGTACACTTTAACCACGAATCGCGGTTGCGGTCGGTTGAATTTAGCCTCTGAACCACGGTTGCGGTCGATCGTGCGTCCGGGTGAAGGAGGCCTCCTCGACAGCGTTATCCATAGCCGACTTGGAATATACGTTGTAAGAAAATGTCGGCGGGCGACTTTGAGAAAAAGGATGAAAATGTTTTAGTAAGCGCAAGGACTTTTCAAAGTAAATCCTTGTGTCTTCTTGTGATGAAAGCGATCAATATTTTGTAAGGAAAAAGTAAAATTTTTTGGCATGTGTCCATTGGGTACTTTGTACTCGACCGCATGTTTGTTTTAAATGTGCGAGTTGGTGATGATGGAGCGGAGGCGGGAGTTGGCGAAATCTTTTGCAACTAAGTATGGAGCATTTTGGTTCGCCTTGAGAATGCATCTTCACATGCATGTCTCACACGTTTATTTCCGCTGCCAAACTCTTGAGACTCTTTTATATTCTATAACCATGTTAGTTCTTGAATATTTTGTTGAAGGCTTTGTAAAAGCTACCGTTTTGTTGGAACCTTTGAAACTATCCTTTATATAAACTATTTCCTTTTATCTTTAATCTCGTTGATGCTTTGCAAACATCTATGTTTCTTCGTAGATGAAATAATTTGAACACCTTATTCTTTTAATGTTTACTTAGCCCAAACCCCAAGTCGTAGTCCGATAAAGTAGTAGCCAAATCGGGCTGTGACAGAGTGGTATCAGAGCAGTTTTTTTGCTTTGAACCTAAAATGTTCTTTCTATCCAAAGTCTGGCTTGAATCACTAGACTTCTATGAGTTAGTCAACACCGCTCAACGCTCCAGTTCATCACGCTCAACCGGCAAGGAAAAGTGGTTTCAAATGTTTCAAAAGTGAAGGTATGATTTTAAAGGTTTTGGAAGTTTATGTTTATGTCACAGTTTTGAGAGGAACTTAAGTAATGGGAAAGTTTTGAAAAATGGACATGCCGTTTGAAAATGGAAGTGAAACAGCTTTGAATTTTTATAATTCAATGATTGATGAAACCACTGGGTGGTTTACTTGTGAATGAACTTGAGGAAGTTAAAGCTCATACCCGGTTGGTATGTGAGTATTGATGATGGGCATATATAGAGTTATATGTCAGAAAGTATGAATACAATGTTGTTTATGAAAAGTGATGAAGATATGAAGTTTGTTTTTCAAAAAGTTTGTTTTCAAAAAGAACGTAGATATGCTCTAAGTTTCACGATCATTTTTATGAAGAACTTAGATTGAACGAGATCCTAAGATTTTCTCTATGCCGTAGTACTTGATGAACCCTGAGGACTTGAGAACTTAGAAAACTTTTAAGTCCGACTTGACGAATGTGAATTTGGAAGGCTACATGGAGGAATGGAAGCTTCGATAAACGAATGTCACTTGTGACATGGGCATGGTATCTTCATTTGAAATTCTACGCGACAGAATTTTAAATCAGCTATTGCTTATACGAAATAATCTAGAACGATATGCGAATTAAGATAATGAACGTTAAGTAAAGAATAAGATAAGTGTCTATGAATTTGTGTTGTAAGATATGCACAAATTTATGTTTTAAGATGTTTAGATCATTAAGATATCCTTATGATTTAAGTTTTCCTTATTCCTTTTAAGTTAAAGTTTAAGTCTAAGTTGACTTACCTAGAACTATCTGTTTCCAGATGGCAGGAATGGGGATGTAATAACCCGAAAAATTTAAAAATTTTATTAGTGATGTTTAAATCACTTATTTGTGGTTCTTAGACCTTAATTATGGTTAAGGTAACCAACTAAGCAATTAGAATCGATTCGGAGATCTAAAACTAGAAATCAAAAACTAGTGACTAGTCTCTTGGATTAGGGTTTTGAATAGCACTGAACATAGAATGAAAGATAGAGAATGAATCTTGACAAAAGGTTTCATTTCTAGAATCATCTCGTGAAAATATGTGAGAAGCGAAGAATGAGAATTTTCGGGCATACTTGCGGTCGATCTTAAAAGCACTATTCTGAGCGGATCAACTTCGGTCCGTGCTAACCATGATAATTAATGATAACAATTAAAATCATGAAGGAATATATTATTATGAATTTATAAATTATAAGAATCAATTTACGAAAGAAATTCTGAAGAACAACGACAGCAGGAAAATATCTAGGAAAACCCTAAATTGATCCGAACGATTGAAACTTGAACCAAGGGTCTAAATCAATAAAATATGATTTATAAGACTCAAATAAATTATGAAAGCTGAAGAATTCAATAGAATTTCGAATGAACATAATTTAATCGCGAATCTTGTTTTTCGCGATAACTCGGAATTGACTTATCGAGCGTCGTCCGAACTTCATGAAATTTTATAAACATTGAAATAAGTCATTTAAAGGATATTTAATAAAATAAAACCTTAAGGTTCCAGAAATCAATCGAAAGCGTTAAAACTTAAAGAGTCGGTATTAACATGCCAAAGCAGGTAATTTGACCAATCCTTCTCCCAACTACCACCAATACCACCCCAAATGAGTAATGACAGACCTTTAGGCTGCCAATACAGTGTGTGAACTGTCCATTACAGCCTCACAACCTTTGGAACATATTTTCTCTCGTTTTAAAATTCTTTTTGTTCTTCACACTTTGTGGCCTTTAATCCTCCTTCTCAAACCCTTCCAACCTCCAAATAATTATTCTAAGACCATAAAAGGTAGTACTCATCATTCTCTCCATTTGTAATGGAGTAGAAATTTTCGATTTTCTTGATTTATTTCACAAAAACCTAGTTTCTCCTCAATTTTTTTTGTGACTTTTGTACCATCAAATGCTCTCAAGACATGAATGAAAAATTCTTAGAATGATGTTCTAAGACTGTAGTTAAAATTTCAGAATTTTTGGAGCATGTTTAATAATTTTCTATTTATGCTTTATTTCGTTTTATATGTGATAAAGCATGTTTTTGTGAATATTAATTGATATTGTTGCTTGTTAATGTATAAGGAGCATGTAGAATAAATATCATAATTTTTAGAATATTTTTGAAATTTTCTTGTATTTTGATTTTATTTGTTGGAAAATAGTTGAGGTATAGTGTTTAATATATGATATGAACATCATATATTAATCTTGAAATTTTTGAAACACTACTCCTATTTTTAAAAAATGGGCAGAATATATTTAAGTATTTTATAGCCATTGTTTGATTTTATTTCTTGAGAAATAGTTGAGATATAGTGTTTAATATATGATATGAACCTCATATATTAATCTTGAAATTTTTGAGACACTACTCCTATTTTCCCTTTGAATACCGAAAACTATATGTATATATCTAAGGATTTATTTGATTTCATTTGTTGAAAATGATAGGATATGTTATGTGTAGAAATAATATGAACCTAATATGCATTGTTGGGAATTATTGAACATATATGTAAAGTATGTGTGAGGACAAAAGGAATTCCAAGCATTTGGTTCATATTATAAATATTAATTGATGTTTAATGTTAATATTACATGTTATTGCATAATATAAACATGTTGTGAAGGAATGAAATTTATTGAGTATGTATATATATGTGTGATTACCGAAAATATATAAGGGTGAAAAGCATGGGTTTAAATTTTAATGCATGATATGAAATGATATTTCATGTTTAGTATATGGTATAAGCATGTTATAATTTTTGTGGAATTTATTGAACACCAAAGCTCATTAAATGGTGATTACCGAAAACTATATGTTTTAACCTATGATTTGAAATTTTATATCATGATATTGAGTTGGTAATTAAACTCTATATTATGATAGGAGTATAATATGATTTTATTGGAATTTATTGGATACATATGCTAATTGTTGCTAATTATAGAAAACGTAACAAAATGGCTAAGTATGGGTTTACTTCTAATGTTAAATAATGCTATGATAGTGAAATTATAAGCTTAGAATAAATGGTTGTGATTATGGTGAATGAATGGAACATTTATGCACACATACACAATGATTGTATATTATGTTAGAAATTAGGGTCTTCTAATGCTTTAGTATAGTTTATGTTGTGTATGGTATTGTTGGGTGTTGAATGTTTATGTTTATGTTGTCTGACAAACCAAAACCCCAAACATAAACAACATAATACTATATGTACGATAATCGAAAAGAAATCGACCAATTTTGATAACAGAATGAATCAGCGAGAATCGAAGTTAGACATAAATTAGGGTTTGTAACTATTAAAGGATACTCAAGCGTGAGTTTCTAAGTTAGAAAAACCAAAAGCCGAGCTACAACGTTAATACTCAATAACGACAACCCAATACAATATTAGATTGGCGTTAAAACAACTCGATAACGAATAACGATTATCGACTTATATAATCTCGACGAGTTAAGAGAAACAAACAATGTCGTAATGTGTAAGCAAAGATTAGAACATAAGATGTCGATCCTTATGTCCCAAAAGTCGAGTTAATATTCCCAAAGCACTTCGTTTATTCTTAAGTACTTACTTACATGATAGCATGTGCTCACTTGAATCATAAGTCAATACTCTCTTTTATTTGCGGGCTAATCGACCAGTCGTCGAGCATAACCTACTATGGCGTAACTATAATTGTTAAGTCTAGTTAGTGGCTTGAGAATATCCTAATATACCAATCACAATTTGATTACCGACAATCTATAACGTAATAACGTTTACAATAAAACTAAGGTTAAGAGTCGATGATAGACTCGGAATATGTGATTCATAATTGAAGTTCACCTAAGAACGATGAAGTAATATAGCTTGGGAATTGGGAATGCAAGATAATAGAAATTATCTTAAAATAATCACATGAAATCATAAAGAAACCCTAAGTGGGAACTTTAAGTCATAATTTATAAACGACCTTTGATCGATAGAAAGAATCTAAGAAAGGTTATTTTCTTATGAAGGGTTTGATAAATGCGTAGTCGACGAGGAAAACAACACACCCTACTCATTTGGACTTACTAGCTTTGGATTAGCGGTGGGCTTTCTTGAAGCGAAAATTTTATGCATATCTCAAAGCATGTTTTACAAAGCTTTATGAAATATTATCACATGAAATGTTATTAAGCGCGAATGTTTATGTTTTGTTGTTATCCTATCGAGATTGGTATATCCCATGTGGTATGTGAATGTGTTGGTCCACCAGCGTTAAAAAGGGTAATGATCGGATCCGACTTAGTTAAGGACTAACTCGGATTGTGTACACGTGTGACTGTGTGTTAAGGTTAGCTACCTCGACCGGTCACGGCGACTATGTGTAGGTGGCCACCTCCATAGTGCGTGAATGAATGAATGAATGAATGAATGATCAGATATGGAACAACGTGGATGAAATAGTCTGGCCGGACGCTTTTGGAAAAATGATAAAATGTTTGATAGGCATGAGTCTTTTAACTAAAATCCTCATGTGCTATTGTGGGCAGTTCAATAACTTTTGATAAAGAAAATGTTTTCGGCAATGAGTCCACTGAGTACTTTTGTACTTAGCCCTGCATCTCGTTTTGATGTGCGGGTTGAGCAAGATCGATGATGAGTGCGGTGGTGCGAGTGCGATTGTTTTGATGCTTTATTAGAAGGTTTCTAGAACCTTGGGCATGCATCGTCATATGCATGTACACACGTTTATTCCGCCTAACTCTACTATTATTTTGATGTTTTGATTATAAGCGCTTTCATACAGTATTGAACTTGAGGTCATACCTCGTTCCTTGAATTGTGCCACGATTAGGTTATATTTGAACCTCGAACCTTTTGTGAGTCATACGTGACTCGAGTTGGTGATGAATAGCTTATCCCTTTTTAGTCTATCGTTGTTGAGTAGTTAATTGGTTAATGCATTGATTAATTATGTTTATATCCATTGCTTTATCATACGGTGGCGATCCATAAGATTAGTACTTCATTGGGAAGTCGGGTCGTCACGAGGGAGAATGTCTGGTAAAGTCCAATCACAAAGGCTACAGACTTAGAGCTCACAAGGGAGTATCGACTCTTTTACTATAAACTAGGCACCGACTTAGGACAATTCTTGGAGGAGTTCTTACAACTATGGATGGATGCTCATACTCATGGAGTAACAGACCTGGATGGAATCCAGCGACTTATTCGCCGTTTGCCAACAGACTGGCAGGGCTATGCAAGGGAGTATGTCTTCTATAAAGAAAATTCAGAGGTTCTGGCGGATCTACCAGAATTTGTCAGTCAGCTCAAATATACATACGATGTATATGGCACAACACCTATGGGACCTGGTCTTTTTCCTAAGCTGGATGCATAGCATGATAAGATGAAGAAATGGTTGTACCAAGAAGTTCCATACACCGGGCCGAGATATGTCCCGTCGGTTGTACAAGAAATAGACGAGAGTGGTCAATGGACAGGATCTTACCGCCCTAGAGGACTGTGGGAGCTACCACTGCCAACACAACCCCATATGGAGATAAGAGCTACCACATGGAGACAAGGGCAACCCGACTCTTTAAAGGATTTTGATCGCTCTTTGAAGGATTTGGATCGTCTTATACATGAGGCAAAGGTATACCTAGAGACAGGCAAATTTCCGAGCAAGGAGTACGATTCTGACGAAGGGCACTCAGGTGCATAGAATCCTAAGATGATATGAGACTTATATAAATAGTGGGTAGTGTAGTGAGTATGTATAAAGTAAACGTAGTCTTGAAACATCTCATAGTTAGTATGTTTAGTGGTGTCAAAGTTTTGATGTAAATAGGACATCACGTTATGTACTAAATCGGTTAGAAAGATTAATGAATGGAAAAGTCCTCGTTGAGGCATTTTGATGCTACATGTTGCGTAACTTTTTGTGGAATGATATCGAGAGCACGATATGTTGATATTTCATGTGTATAATAAAGTTATGTGCTAAGTATGGGTTAAACTTGACAATTGTTTTGTTTAAAACATAAAGAATGCCTCCTAGAAGAGAATTGAGACGTAGAAGAGGAGAAGGAACTCCAGAACCGGAACATCAACAAACACCACCACCTCCTCATAGAGTAGAGGAATTGTTCCTTAAACAAAATCCACCCTCGTTCAATGGAACTGGAAGTCCAGAGGTAGCCGAGCAATGGGTAAGGGCTATAGAGAAAATTTTCAATTTCTTGCATTGCACGGATCAAGAACGACTCTCTTGTGTTACTTTTCAAATGATGGGATCCGTCGACTTTTGGTGGGAAGCTAGGAAGAAAATCATGACTCCTGAGTAAATGGAGGAATTTACTTGGGAAGATTTTAAGACGATGTTATATGATAAGTATATCCCGAAAAGCTATAGGAAGAAACAAGAGATTGAATTCTTCAATCTTAAACAAGGAAATAGGTCGGTGACAGAATACGATCGAGTATTTTGTAACATGGCAAGGTTTGCTCCAAATCAAGTAGATACTGATGAAAAGATGGCTGATAAGTTTAGATCTGGATTAAGGCATGAGATTAAGATGTCTCTTGCCATTCATGGAACAATGACCTATGTCGAAGCTCTAAGTAGGGCTTTAGATATAGAAGAAGCACTACCGGAAGAAAAACTGGCACTAGCCCAAGTGGATAAAGGAAAAAGGAAATGGGAGGAAAATTCTAAGGGCAATTACTATAACCGGGCCGAAAAGAGGCCATGGCAAGGTAATCAAAGGCAACAATGGACCTTAGGACAAGGACAAAATCGTCAAATGACTTATGGGCAAGGTGGAAATACCCAACGACAACTAGCTGGCCCTCAATGTCCACGATGCCATAGGCAGCATGTTGGTCCTTGTGAAGCTGGACGTGTGAACTATTTTAGATGTGGTCAACAAGGGCACTTTGCAAGGGACTGCCCACAACAAGTACAAGGGATAATAGGTAGACCAAACCCACCGCGACAAGCTCAACCATTAAGGGCAATGCAGCAACAACAACCAAGGGATTTTGCTATCAACCAAGAGCAACTTGAGAATAACCAAAACAACCCGGCAGGTATAAATACGCTTTCAACATACTTGTGATTATATTATCGATATGGGAATTTCAAGGCTCCGATATTATAAGATTAGACACGAGTATTTTAGAACTTAGCACGAAATAAGATGAAGGAATACGAATTTTCTTCACCCACGACAGAAGTTACGACGCCAGTATGTGTTCGTTTAAACTTAGATTTGGACATAGGACTTACCATCTTTAAGAATCGATAGATTTGACGTGAACGGTTAGTTAGAATTCTTGAGTAATAAGATGCTACGAAATTTAGACCATAAGAATAATTAGACTTAAAGATTGAGGAATGAGTCAATATGAATAAAAAGATCATACGACGATCAAATGGGTACGAGGCAACAACAATGGAAAATTGAGAATACGATGTGGAGAAAGAATCGAGAACGATATGAGAATACGTAAATTTCGAGGACGAAATTTCTTTAAGGGGGGTAGAATGCTATACCCCGGAATTCTGGGCATAAAATTTTCGAAAATGAGAAGGATTATTGCGATGGAAACAAAAATAAAAATGAACGTCGATAGATGCCGATTTTGAATAAATCGAAATTTCTCTTGAAATTTCCGAATGAAATAAATTTTAAAAATAAATAATTATGTTTTTAAGTATATGTGGGATATTATTTAGCCAAATATTACACTAAGGAAGAAAAATAAATATTTTCTTTATTTATTGATGATTCTCGAAAATTAAAGAAACATAAGATTAATTTGTGATCTAATATAAGATCACTTGATTTTATGTGATGAGTTGTTATGCTTATTTTGTTGTATATGAAAAGATAATTATCTTGTATAATTATGCATGGATCGAAAATGACATAAGAAGGATAAGCTAGGGATTTAAATTGAAAATGACATTTTAAGATAAGATTGCTATGATATTTTTATAAAAAGATAAGATAAGGTTATGACTAAGCAAGAATAATGTTTATCTCATAAAAATGTGTAGTAATGTGATAAATATCATAGGAGATAATATTTTGGATCTTAGCTTGCATAGTTTTCGAAAATAATGTATGATTTTATGTGAGATATTGTAACAAATAATTCATTTAATTACACAAGCTTTAATACTTAATAAATATCATGAAATCTAGATCAATCTTATCTCCTAGATATTATATAAGTTTCGAAATTTATGAATTAGGGTAAGGATGGAGAAAAATTATTTCTTAGCTACAAAAACCATAGTTTTCGAAAATTTGGGAATTTTGCTAAGAATTGTTCAAGAAATTTATTTTATAATACAAGATCATTATCTTTGTGTAATCCTTCATGAAAATAATATTAGTTATGAAAAGAATAAAGGTTTGATAATTTATGTCACAGTTTTTGAAAAATAATAATAGCCGATAACTTCACTTTAGTACAAAAAAAAAATTGTTCTTAAATAATTTTCCTATGATTTATTTTATCATCTAAGATCTATATTATGTCACATAGCTATTAATTGGAAGAAAATAAAATATGCAGCATATATTATACATGTTGGCCGAAAATTTCAAAATATAGGTATGAAAATGAGAAAATATTATACTCTTAATAATGATGTGTTATGATTATAATGATAAGATATTATTAAAAGATAAGATAAAGTATGTGTTCAAACTGAACAAGTAACTAAAAGCTTTTGTCTTGTAGTAGTTGGAATTTTTGAAAAATAATGTGAACAAATGTGAACAAATATGAACAAATGTGAACATATGTGAAAAGGAGAAAATTCAAACTTTAGGATAAAGATAAGATATAATATAAATTAATTCTTGTAACTTAGCATACGATGTGATAAAAATAAATTTTGTCTCTTATTTAGACATAAGTACCGAAAATGTGTATATTATGTGAACATAGGATATTTTTCATATCTTTGTAACATTATATTATATAATTATGATTAAGAGATATTATTTATGATAAGATAAGGAGTATTATTAAATTTACAAGTGGATGTATTATTTTGGACTTTATGGCCGAAAATTTGGACTTGAAATAGGTTAGAAATAATTCTGGTATTCTTTGAAAATGACATCTAATCTTGATAAGGTTATAAATTAATTAAATAAACTATAGGATAAGATAAATATTTGTTCCATATACAAGTGGGTAGGGACGAAAATCAAGGGACATTAATTAGGAGTTGTAATTTTTGACCTTACATTAAGATATTTTCATAAAGTAATGATTAAATCATCTCATAATTTCTATAAATAGGAGACCACCCCTCTCATACCATAATAACCGAAAATAAGCAAGAAATAGAGAGAAAAATAGAGAGTGTTCTCCAAAGTGCTCTTCAACCTTAAATAGAAAAACGTCGCCGACGACGATCAAAACCGATAAAATTGTTAGAAATCATACAACCTTTTATTATACATGCAAAAATGTTAGAAATTCTTATATGACATGTTATGTTACATATTCTCGAAAATTATGTGATGTATGAGAATTTTTGCTAATGTTTAAAGTTGTTTATTAAATATGTTTATATGATGTTTGTAAGCATGTATTATGATTTTAATACAAAGTTAAGCATGCTATAAAATTTTATGATATGACCGAAAATATGTAGAAGTCATATGTTGATGGAAATGAATTTTTAATTGTTGTTTTGAGCATGAATTAATGATAGTTGGTAAAATTTAAGTATGTATGAATTAAATCATAATTTTGGAAAATATGAAATAATATGACATGATGATTTCGAAAATTACAAAGTATGAAATATTGATGTATAAGTTGTGTCTGATGAATATTATGACATATTATGGACATATGATGATAATATATGTTATGTGAATTAATTAGAAGTTTTGAAAAAAATTTGAATAATTATTTAAGATGTTCGAAAAACATAAAATGAAGAGATATGATGTCAAATTTTCTATGTCTAATGTTATTTGATATTTGGATCCCAAAATATGTTTAAAGGTATGTTATGATTTTATGTGGATTTTTAGAAGAAGAATAATATGCTCACATTGAAATAATTGTTAAAAAGACGTAAGACGCTGAAGTACGAAGTGATATGTGAAAGTTAAGTCATACATGTGAATATGTTGAGCATAATTAGTTGTTGTGTGAAAGATTGAGATTTATAAGAATATGATTGAAAATAGATAGAAAAAGAGTATTTATATGTAAGATGATAGTTGTATAAGTTAATATTAAGGAATACATGAAATAACGTCGAAAATAAATTAATTAAGGTATAAACATACGAAGTATATTGATACGCTAGTACGTAACGACGTTAGTGATGAAATTAAGGTTCATAATCTACGCGAAAAGATGGGAACAGAATGAAAGGATATAAAGAGGAAGTATTATCTCTTTACGAGACAAAACAAATATAATTAACGTGATATAGTTGTTAAGTGCGATAAAGAAATCATTGGATGATTTTAGAGTTAATGTTAGTACCTCCGTTATTCAGGATCAATGATTTTCGAAAAGTATAGTAATATGCTAAAATCTCGTTTCTTACGTTGATAAGGTTCAGCTCGAAGGTGAAAGGAAACGAAAATAAACACTAGTGACATAAGAACTTTAAGTTCTCGAGGTGGGCTTTCTTACCTAAAACAAATTATGAGCTTTCTTGGAAAATGAGTTTTTCAAAAGTTTACTTTACTGCTTTTCTTATACTACAAATGACGAGATACGATATTATGCGCCAAAATGTTTTATGTTTTGTATATGTCCATTCGGGTTGCTGGGCAACAGGAAAGATGCAATTCGGATCTAAGTTAGAGGAGATGGGAAATCTAGCTAGGATTGTGTACACTTTAACCACGAATCGCGGTTGCGGTCGGTTTAATTTAACCTCTGAACGCGGTTGCGGTCGATCGTGCGTCCGGGTAAAGGGAGGCCTCCTCCGTGGCGTTATCCATAGCCGACTTGGAATATCGTTGTAAGAAAATGTCGGCGGGCGACTTTGAGAAAAAGAATGAAAATGTTTTAGTAAGCGCAAGGTCTTTTCAAAGTAAAACCCTTGTGTCTTACTGTGATGAGGGCAGTACAATATTTCGTAAGGAAAAAGTAAAATGTCTTTGGCATGTGTCCATTGGGTACTTTGTACTCAGCCCTGCATGTTTGTTTTTAAATGTGCAGGTTGAGCTGATGATGGAACGGAGCGGGAGTTGAGCGGAAATCTTTTTGCAACTAAGTATGGAGCATTTTGGTTCGCCTTGAGAATGCATCCTCACATGCATGTCTCACACGTTTATTTCCGCTGCCATACTCTTGAGACTCTTTTATATTCTATAACCATGTTAGTTCTTAATATTTTGTTGAAGGCTTTGTAAAAGCTACCGTTTTGTTGGAACCTTTGAAACTATCCTTTATATAAACTATTTCCTTTTATCTTTAATCTCGTTGATGCTTTGCAAACATCTATGTTTCTTCGTAGATGAAATAAGTTGAACACCTTATTGTTTTAATGTTTACTTAGCCCAAACCCCAAGTCGCAGTCCGATAAAGTAGTAGCCAAATCGGGCTGTGACATACTACCTATGGCTTCCTTGCCATCTGGTAGAGGTATCTTTTCGTATACATCCATAGCTGTTATGGGCTCAATTTCTAAGTCCATAGCGGTGTGCCATGATCTTGCATCAGTGTCTTGTATCGCCTTACTGTATGTCCATCTGGTAGAGGTGTCTCGTTTCATGGGACTAAATCCGAAGATTCACCGATGAACATAATCGCTCGGGTTGACGAACAACTCTTCCACTACGACGAGGCGTTACTGGCACAATGGCAGCAGTGGATGCGATAACACGTGGTTCTATATCTTACACAACTTCTTTGGATAGGTGCCAACATGCGATCGGTATCTCGGTGGAACTCGACTCACTTCAATTTCTTGAAGTATTTGGTGTCGATCTCTCCCACTAGACACGACATCTCGTACCTTTGGTTTAATCGGTGGCGAAATACGATCATCTTATAATTCTTGAAGTATGATTTCAACTTTGGATTTCTGGTTTCTCATATGATCATCTTCTAAGAATCGGGCGTTAGTGCTAATAACGACCTTCTGATCCTTAGGACTATAGAAATAACCACCCATCGTTCCTCTAGGATAGCCAATAAACAGTCTTGCTTCAGATCTAGCCTTCAACTTGTTAGCTTTCTTGTTCAGCACATGTGCTGGACTGCCCCATATCCTTATGTGGTTTAAACTTAGCTTGCACCCAAACCATAACTAAAGGTTTGATGTAGATGTAACATAATTAAAGGTATTATGCTTGGCAGAAATAGTATAAAGAGAATTATATAAAGTGCCTCCACAGATAACTTCGTTATTTCTTATGATAGAAACACCGCTATAAAAAACAACTGAATATCCATGAATAAATAGTTTGGAAACGGAAATAAGGTTCCGCCAAAAATCCGGCACATATAAAATGTCTTTTAATACTAAAACTGTTCTATCAAAGCATAAAAAACATCTCCAAGCTGCAACGACCTCGACTTTCGCCGCGTTGCCCATGAAGATCGTTATCTCGCCATCATGCAGCTCCCTTGTCTGCAGGAAACCCTGCAAGGTGTAACAAACATGATCAGTCACACCCGTATCTACTACCCATGAATGAGTAGAACAAGTCGCTAAACATGTTTCCGTTACTAAAGCAAATGACGTACCTTGAGCCTCGAGCATAGGGCATTTAGCCTTCCAATGCTCAGTCTTGCCGCCCTTGAAACACTTGCCCCTCTCCTTTGGCTTTTTCAAGCCTCCAGTGGCAACCAAGTTCTTGCTCCCTTGGTTCCTTTGCCTATACTACCTTTGGCACCCCTTTTCTTCTTCCATTTTCAGCGGAAAAGTTGGGCCCTTAGATGTACTAGCAAGGGCATGTGCTCCTTTTCCCATGACACCTTCCACGGCCACGAGATCATTAAGCAAGCGACTAAGTGTATACTCGGTCTTGCTCATGATCACGTTCACGCGAAATTCTCAAAGACTTGGGCGGTGTGTTGAGGATGATATCGACCTTGGCCGCCGTCAATACCTCATCTAGCGATCAAGACTATCCATGAGATGAGTCGTGTGGGAGACATGTTCATGAACCGAACTTTCTTCTTCCATCCCACATGAGATTTCTCTCATTGTGTGGGCGGTTGTCGATCCATTGCCCAAACTTACTCTCGAGACTTGACCATATTTGATCGCGTCTACCATTGGTGATGTTGCGGTTGCAAGCTTTTGGACATAGTAGTCATCATATAGCATTTGGCCGTATTATTTTACTTATGCTAAAGTGCGCTTGACTCTCATTTGCTCGTTAGTCGATCGTCGGTAAGGGCATCGAGGTTTGGGAGTAGTGAGCGAACATGTGTTCTTGATGATAAGAACATATTCCATGTTTCGTTTCAATTCGATAAAATTTGGACGGATAGAGAATTTTGTGCGAGCATATTGATAATCGGTGTAAGAGACATATCGAAAAACAATGTAAACACATAACCATACGATCGCACATGATTCGTAACAATAATATTGTAACCTTTGATAAAACAATATTAATTGAAACCTCCGATTGCCCAAAGAATCACATGCGAGCCATGCGTGTGGGCGTTTACATGAACCCTCGAGCAGGACTAAAATATACATTTTAGTCGTTTAATTTCAATCCATGTCAACTTATCCTTATGACAAATGAAATTAATGATTGGACCTTACTAGACCACATCACTATCACAAGAAGGGACTTCGCGTGAAGTTGTACTTAAGGTGATGTCTAAGCAATTAACATAATTTTAACAGCAGAAAATGAATTCTTAGAATTGGCATACTCACTCGGACCATGCCGCTTCCAATCCAAATTCTTTTGTCTTCTCATTTTAAATCTATCTCTAGAGAACTTATGAAAATCGCATATGCAAGCCACGCGTGTGGACGTTTACACATGAAACTCCCACTTCTCAATAGATTAAAATGTTTTATTTAGAAATCTCATCTAACAAACTTATGACAAACAGTGCAAGCAAGCCACACGTGTGGACGTTTACTCACAATGTGTATCACTTTTTTTAGAGGTTAAAAAGTGGAGGTCTTGACATCTTAATTTTAGAAATTAATATGTCGGGTTTCTTGCTTAGTCTTTTTTTTTCAAAAGGTTTGTCCATGCAGATCATGTAATCCTAGCATGCTTTCTATAGAACTCAACATGTAAAACATGCTCGCAGAATTCTAAAATATGCTTGAAAAAACGAGATAAACCTAGCACGCTTACTATGCTCATCCAATCACGAAAACATATAATATGTTTATCTATGTAATTAAACATACATAGCATGCCTCTGCATAATTTAAACATCCACGACATGCTTTGAACGATAAAAATAAAATAATTTCGTTAAATCACAACCCACTCGTGGATCATGCTTCTGCCTCATTTATTACATAAATTTACAAAGTCTGAGATCTTGAAAAATTTCAAAAGCAGTGCGGACGGATTAGTGGCTGGATTTGGGAAGAAAATTTGAAAGCAGGCGAAGCGATTGGATCGGGTGGGTCGAATCAAAAATCTGGGCCGGGTCAAAAATTTGAATCTGGGCCAAAATTGGGTTTAATTTGAAAGCAGGCGGGTCGACCCAGATGGGGTGGTACATGCGCTAGAGCATGCCCCATGCACACGCCCTTGACCATCCGCCGCTATTTCGGCCGCATCGCCGCCCAAGATGCACCAAGCCTGGCTTTGAGAGGCGTCACCCACCGAGCCTCGCCGGGATCATGCACCATCGGCCGCCCGCTGACTCATTTGCCGAGGCGTGCCGAGCAACGTCGCAGCGACTGGCGAGAAGCCCTGCGCCGTGCGCCGCCCGTCCCTACCGAGGCTCTGGGAAGTATGCGCGCATCATCGCCGAGGCTCACCAAGACTCACTTGGCTGCCGATCCTGAAGTCGAGCATTCTTTGTGACTCACCGAGGCGCAGAGCGCTGGTATTTGGCGGCCAGCGACTATCGGGGCGTCGAGACTTCCACACGATAAGCGCCGCCTGCGCAGCCTCGCCCGCCCATTGCCGGGGACCCGCCCCGCTATCAAGAGGTGCTGCAGCGACTGCTGTGCTCGCCTGCCGTCTTCTGTGCGACAGGCACCCCGCTAAGTTTGTCGCCATCTCACGACCCGCCGGGGATCCGTCTGACGCCGAGCCCCGTCCGCCCTGTGTCGCCCGATGTTGTCGGAGCCATTCGTCGAGACCCGCACGTATATGCCGAGAGGCGTGCTGCAAACGTCGAGCACGGTTAGCGTGCCGTCGCCCGCACGTCCTCGCATCGTGCGGTGGTTTCCGGTGTGTCTTCCATCATCTCGTTCTTCGTGCTTTTCGTCTTCGTTCTTCTTTTACAAGAAAAATCCTAATCTAACCACGGATTTTCTCGTGGTGGCAATCCGACAAAAAATTAAGCGAGCTACGATGAGCAGCGATTCATAATTAATTAATTGCGCGTAATAATCAAGCGTGAATTAATCCAGCGAGAGCCAAGATTACGATCCTGCGCGATACCAATTGTAGGGAAATCGATTTAACCTCTCCCGATGATTTATCTTGGATGTTTAATTCACCATACATTGATTATGTACCTAGCATGCACCTATATAATTAATTGCAACAAGTTGGTGTTTTCGTGTTTACTGCGAATTTTTCGAGGCAAAGTTGGATCAAGACTGGTGCTTTGATCTTACGGATCTGTATCGATTGCCTAAACTCGATGTCGGTGAGGACAATCAATGGAGAGTGCTATGAAAATCGTCTTTTCTCCTCACGCTAGAGATTTGAAAATCTAACAATATGGAATAGTATATTTTAAAATTTCTTCTCTTAGGATTAGCTTTTGATTTTCTCTACCTTATATTTATAATGCAACCCTAAATCTATCATGATAGGATTTATACATATCTAATAAATATAATAATATCTCTTCAGATAGAGAGGATCAAAACAGGGTCCCAGTAGGACTCTCATGTGAGGGGGACGAAAATTCTCTTAGCTCCAGGCCTGGATGGGTCAGCCCAGGGATCAAATGCAAGGAATAAAGATGGGCATCAAATAAATTAATTATCTTATGTTCAGCCCAGAACATAAATTAATTCATAAACATTTATTCATGCCACTAGAGAATAAATGCTGACTTACCCCTTTATTTCCGAAGTTGAGTCGGGCTCGCACTTAGACTTCATGAATCCCCGTATTTAAGATATCGTACGTCCATTAATTATTTACGTTACATTGCTTAAAATAATTAATTAATTTAATTCCTTAAGTAGTACCACTCGACCTTATTATTGTACTTGAGATATCTCAACTGCGGGGTTTAGTACAATAAACTTTTTGAGCGCCAGGGGCGTCATCATTCTAAGCGGATACGGTGACTCGTCTGAGACAACTAGCATGACATACAAGCACTTGCCACCACCCAAGATGCGAGAGAATATTGGGTTATCTCATGTAACCTCACCCATAACAAGTCAAAGTGATGGTCAACAACTCATACTCACCTAATACCTTATCGATGTTTAGATCAACGTAAAGTCACCGTGATCTATGTTCTTCACGATGGTCAGATAGAAGAACTCATCTCACTGTGATCCATCAATACGTCAGAGACGTACCAGTATAGACAAACAACTAAGTCAAGTCACTTCTTATCTATACCGCAGCCTATACCGACAACTCGTCTTCAAGTTGTCTCAGCTGTGATTCTTTTTATATCTCATTAATCTTGACCAATCATACAGACTTTTGTGATCTACAACACACTGTATGATCTAACTTATATACATGTAACAATCCCAAATTCGATTAAAAAATGTATATACATGTGACAATCCCAAATTCGATTAAAAAATAATTTTACTACATGTTCTCATCTTAAACATGCATGATGATATTCGTAATTACCCAAAATCATTTAAATTTATAAATAAAACTTGTTACAGCAATTGGTTATTCGTTTCAACAAAAACCTCATTATGATAAATTAAAATCAATAATAAATAGTATAAACAATAAAATCTAAGAAAATAGAGCAAATTCAATTTAGGCATGTCGATTGTATTCACACATTTGGTATTTAGATACTCATATTTGTCACGAATTTGATTAAAAATGAGTTCTTTTTCTCGTCTCACACCCATACAATATTAACTACTTGCTAATTACTTGGAACTATTAAATTTGTAAATATAAATTATTACAAATTTGATTATCCATCTCAACAAAAATCTTTATATTAAAAATGAATAATAAATAGTAAAAAGAAAAAAGATGTAAAAGTGAGGAAAATTCACATAGGCACGTTGATAAATGATTGGACGGTTTAGAATTGTTATACCTATAAACACGATTTTATTTATAAAATATCTAATAATCAAATATAAGTTGTTATAATAATTGGTTGGTTGAAATTATAGTTCGAGACACTCATAGTCGTTGGTCATATTAGTGCGAGATGATGAGCCGAAATGATGGGACTAAGATTTAGACATATGGACATATGCGAAATGTATACATGTTCTTGTCCCAAACACATTTAGTAATACCCGCTAGTTATATAAATATGTTTAAATTTATAAATATAAGTTGTTACAATAATTAGTTAATTGTATCAATAAAAACTCGAACGTTGTAGAATAAATATTTGTAATAAATACCAAAATATTTAGAAAATAGTTAAACATAATTTCTCTATATAATTAAACATAAGTTGTTAAAATAATTGATTATTTGTATGAATAAAACTCAAATAATATTACAATTTTAACATTAATAATAAATACTATAAATAACAATAAATGTGTTTGTCCTATGTTCGATCTGGCGATACTTCTGAATTTAATATACAGGTGTCCGTATCATTTTACATAATATAATATGAACAATATACAATTGTTTGTCACAACTTCTTGTCGACATGTATGATATAGAAATAAAGTTATTTGCCTAATTTGTTGTTTTGGATATTCGAGTATCATATGATCTAACACATATATAATATATGAATCATAATCTATTTGGCATAGTATATTTTCATTCTTTCAAATGTATGCAAGATAAATTGAAATACATTAATTTACTTATAGATACTTTAGTTTTAGGTCAACATATTAAACATATTTTTATGCTACATGTATGCATACTTAATATAAACACATATATTTTCATAAATATTGATAAACTAATAAAATCTATGATATAGAATTAGAAAATATACATTTATGAAATATAATAAGAATATTGAGAAATGTCGATGTATAAATATAAATTAGAAAATATATGCATCCGGGAAAAATCTATATATATATATATACATATATATATATATATATAAATATATATATGTATATAAATATATATATGGGAGGGTTTACGTGAGAACCATTTTATTGTGAGAGCGTGAGAACCAAAAATGATTAATTCATTTGAAAATTGATGAATCGTTGGGAAAATGGCGAATTCAAAAATAGATTTTTTTGCTCATGGGATTCAAACCCGGGTGAAAATTTTTAATTTTGAAATTCAGTAAATTTCTCAACGGATTCATCAACTTTCATAGCGAATTCATTTGGTTCTTAGTTTTTAGGATAAAGTGGTTCTTATTTGAACCTAACTAACTAACTAACTATATATATATAGGGGTTGGATCCAGTGAGAACTCATCTTTTTGAGAACTTGAGAACCATGCATATGGCGTTGAAGATAATGCACAAAGCGGTAAAAGGCGTGCATAGCGAAAACTTTCTAAAATTGTTGCACAACAATTTTAGAAAGTTTAGATTGCACTAACTTTCTACCGTTTGTGCATCATCTTCAACGTCTTATCGTGATTATGATTCATAAAAGATATGATTCTCATTGATCCACTCCTATATATATATATATATATAATTTCAACTAACAAATTTATAATTAAATAAATAAGTGATTGTTAATAATTAGTAAATATATAAGAAGATCAAATATTATACATTCACCATATTTCATCCAGTACATAAAAATACAAGAATTCGTGTAATATTTAATAATTTTCACTCTCATAATAATGAAGATAAAAATGAATTATTTGGTGACAAATATAAAAAGAATCATAACAAAACAAATATGGTCATATCCATGTTCCTGTTTCTATATAGGTACATGATATATGTATACTAATCTAATAAATAAAAACTATTGTATTGTAGATATTAAGTTAATTAGGCCCAACTTAATTTGAATAATTTATTTTTGGCATTTGTAAGGTATTATATGCAATATTAGTTAATCTAATATTTCTTTAATCACAATTTTACTTATTGCGTGTAATGTATATTATGAGCAACTAATACTCATTAATTGTAAGATTACATACCTTATTTACACAATCCATTTATACATTAAGAAAGTACATATTGGAGAAAAATAACAATAAAATTTTGTGGAGATGCCACATAGGATTGAGAATCAATATGATATCTGCAATGTGAAATGGATTATATAATTAATAGATATGCATAGGTGTTATATCATACTTGTATATTGACAATTATCAATCAACAATTAATAGCGGACGTTACTGTTGGATTTGTATACTGAAAGCAGAATGGTTGAGCATGTATACAATGTTTCCTGTTATCACTATTACAATCTCCTATCTGAATTGTTTACTTAATTGCATATGTATGTCCCTTTATCTAATACAAAGTTAGATCATACGATTGTGTGGGAGATCACAAAAGTCTCGTATGATTGGTGAGCTTATTGAGATATAAAAGCGATCTGGTGAGACAACTTGAGGGCGAGTTGTGGGTATATCTTGCATTATAGATAAGAAGTTACTTGACTTGATTGCTTGTCTATGTTGTACGTCTCGGCGTATTGATGGATCACGATGAGATGAGTTCTTGTCGGCCGTCATGAAGAACTAGATCTCGGTGACTTTACGTTGATCTAAACCTCGATAAGGTTTTAGGTGAGTATGAGTTCTTGACCATCACTTTGACTTGTTATGGGTGAAGGTTACATGAGATAACTCAAGATTCTCGCATCTTGAGTGGTGGCGGTCTTGTATGTCGTGCTAGTTACACATGTCGAGTGTAACAGCCTTGACCCAAAGTGCGGATTAACGATGGTGATACTAATGACGGGGAATAACGGCGGAGCAATAACTAATTATGGAATTGAGAGGCATATGATAGACAAACTCCCAAGACTTCATACCATTTACTATAACACACATATCGTACATATGAATTTGGATCATTTAGACTCTTTAGCGAAAGGGTTTAACTGATTTGAAGGTAATAAGGTTCAAATTCAAAACATAACTTATATAACTTTGCAGCGGAAACATGTGGAATGCACATATGGCGATGTGAATCAAGTTTGACTATCGTGACAATGATCCAGTGCCGCCAACACACCTCCGTCCCATTTCACCAACTGCGCATTTAAAAACAAACATGCGGTGAGTACAAATAATGCACTCGGTGGGCTCATTGCGAAAACATTTTCTTTAAATTACATCGTCCTCGATAAAACACGAGGTTTTAGTTGAAATAACTTCGTGATTACCAAAACACTTTATCCTTTCTTAAAAGATCGCTGCGGAGCATTTCTCTTTGTATGATCCATATCGTTCTATATAAACATCATTATCTCATAAACTCATCTAGATAGAAGAAGGTGGCCACCTTCAGCGCGATGACCGGCCGAGAATTTTCCTTCGGCATACTTTCTTTCTCGTGCACGTAACCCTAGCCGAGAATTTGCATCGGCATAGAGTCCGATGTCGATTTTCTCATAAGTTGGGGCGACCGACAACTTAAGTAATTCTCGTCGGTTGGGAACCACCCAAAGAATCAAGTTAGCGAACCAACATCTCATATTCTTTCAATGGTTGGCTAACCATTATCTCGATAGGATTCATACATAAAACATAAACACTTTGGGCGGTAATCGTTTCATCATTTCTCAGCGATACTATAAATAAATACTTTTCATTTCATGAAAGCAAAGTAAATAAAAGGGTTTCGAATAAAGCCCACTGGAATGTACGCTTTTCAAGAAAGACTTTTCTCTTAACGTGAATGATCAAGAGGCAGCGTCCGACCTTTACGAAGAAATTAATTGATCGTTGGTCGCGTTTTCTAAAATGTCGAAATCATCGATATTACAATTCTTTCTAATCAACTCGGTACGTCTTATATGTCTTAGCAACTCTAGTCAACGTAAATCGTATTCCTACTAGACGTATCACATCACTTTGATCACGTATTATCGTATTTCGTGTAATTTTGACTTTTTAGTCAATGTTTGACTTTTTAGTCAACATTTTGACTTTTATTTAAACATATATATATTTTCCAAATTCTATATATATAATTCTCAAATTTAATTCGATTTTCAATCCTAATATCATAGGTCTCGATTTTTCACGTTTTCCAACAACCATACTCAATAATATGCATAAATATGATTAAATTCACACGTAGCACTTTATGTTCAATCTTACGTCACTTAAATAAATATTTGACGTAAACATAGTATTTCATGTTCTAAAAATTACATAAAATCATAGTATGTCTAAAACATTATTTTAGAACATATTATGTGATTATACCTTATAAAAAATAAATTTATAACATAAATACCTATAACCTATAGTTTTCGATATTTATGAAATAATTATCTTAGACTTGTGCAAAAATTCTCATAAATTCACATAACACTCTATTTTAACATAGGATCAATAATATGTAATCATATTGATCATATAAAATTTGTACATCACTCAATTTTAACCTAATGTTTTCGGTAATTTTGAAAACCTAATTAAACATTTTCAAAATTCTAATTAAATCACATATCACATAATCACTACCATATAACCTCACTATAACATAATTTTTATCAATTATGAACTATTCATTAAAATCTACCAAGGTCATGTTTCGAAATTTTGACTTAGGTCAAAATAATTTTTATAAATTCCAATAAATTCCTACAACCATATATTATGAATCTACACCCTTAATATGCTATAATAACACTTAAACATGAATTATATCTCATCATTTTATTTTTATCATAAACTTTCGGTATTTATATATTTATATGCTATAATTTTCCAAAATTTTCACATAAATTCATATAAGCATATTTAATACTCTAGATCATGATTTCATGCTCAAATCGATAATTAAAATCATAATCATCAACATATGGCAACCTCATGGTTTCGGTGAACATGTAAATTTGATATCATGCTTGATTTTGTAATATAATCATAATATAAGCTTAGTAATATCAT
This sequence comes from Salvia rosmarinus, assembly GCA_036937905.1. Classification (NCBI taxonomy): domain Eukaryota; kingdom Viridiplantae; phylum Streptophyta; class Magnoliopsida; order Lamiales; family Lamiaceae; genus Salvia; species Salvia rosmarinus. Next base: position 67,216,098 of record CM072815.1, on the reverse strand, counting down.
ATAAACATGATTTCTAAACACTTAGCACATGAACATAATATTTTGAAAATCATAACATAAATTAACTAAGCTCATAACATAATATTTCATGGATGAAAATAAAAAAATTCTAGCATGTATACAAAGCTCGTAACGTTTCTAACCTTTTAATCGGCGTCGATTTCTAACGGTAGTGTTTATTTGTTCTAGGATTTGGTATGAAAAGTTGATGAACTCCCTCTCTTTTCTCACTATATTTTTCGGTACTAAGGTGCTAAAAATAAGAAATGGTGGAGCTCATCTTATATTTATAGAGTTAATCCACTTGTTATCAATTATTACATAAAATAACAATTATTACACCTTTAATATTTTTCAAACTTTTCGGCCACCTCCTTTGGCATATGACAAAAATTTTAATCTTATCACATATACTTTGATATGATACCTTATCACTTAATTAATACATGTCACCATCCTTAGCATAAAACAAAATTTTATCACTTAATTCCCCTTTGTGAAGCTCTCGGCCACCTCCCTTAAACCATAGGATAAATTTTATTTTTTTATACAATCATATACTATATTAATATTATAAGATAAGATCATATTTGAAAAGTCAACAATTTCAACTATGACTTCTATTTTGGTTTCACATTTGTTCACATTTCATTTTCAAAATTTTCGGCCATCCTAAGGTAAGGATCATAGATTACTTGTTCAAATTGAATACTACCACTACTTTAAACCTAATAATATGATAAGATCATATCTTATCTTCACACAATTCAAAACATGGCATAAAACAATTTAATCACATAAAATATGGTGCAATTTTCGGCACTTTTGGGTACAATTGTCACCCAACTTGTGCAAGTTGCTATAAAACTCATATTATCCATAATAATATCATATTAATATAATAATTATGATATATCATCAATTGGATAAGAATAAAATTAATTTCACACTTGTGAAACCCTAATTTTTCGAAACTATAGGGATGATTCCAAATATTTTATTTTCTTGTATTAAATAGCTAATACATGGTTATGTGACATATTATAAGTCCTAATTGATGATTTAAATCATAGGAAAATATTTAGAACAATTTTAGATTACAAAACCCTAATTTCGAAAATTAGGGTTTTCGAAATTAGCAATATTGTTCCATTTCCATTCCTTAATTCTCTAGTATTATTTTAATGGTAAATAATGCTCTTACATCATAAAATAATTATAGGAATTTAAATAATATAATTCCATGATCATTTGACTATGTTATCGACTTGTCTCTAAACGTAGACATTTGAAACATCTCAAAACGTTACTATTTGATTTACCTCTAAAATGTTCACAATTAAATTGGAATCACTTTATTCACTTCTATAATAATAGGGAATTTGAATTCTAGGCCTCGATGCTCAGAAAATATCGTAAGGCTTAACTGTCGAATTTTATCGACGTTAGAAATATACGTTCGAAGGAATATTCGAAATTATATTCCTTAATTCACTAAGGGTCAGTGAATATCATATATAAATCATCAAATTATGCTTAGTAAAAATTGAGCATTGACTAATTAAGATTTTAATTATCGAAACTAAAACCCTAATCACTACAAAAAAACAGGCGAATAGCGACGGAAAATTCCGTCGCTAATCATGTCGGATCAATCGTTAGTTTGGATCGTGAAGAATTAGCGACGAAATAAAGGGGTCATTTGGAAACACAGTAAGCAATCTTTTAACGGCGAATTTCGTGCATCGCTAATTATTAGCGACGGATTAGCGACGGAAGTTTGATCGCTACTCGACAACCTCCGAGCGGTCGTGTTATTTACAATCCGTCGTTAATCGACTCTAAGTCATCGTTAATATCGACGGATTAATGGCGGAATAGCGTCGTAGTTAAAAATACCGTCGCAAATCCGTCGTTAATTCGGCGACAATCCGTCGGCGATCCGTCGTTATATAGCGGCGGACAACGTCCGTCGTTAAAATTATGATTTTTTTATTTCAAGTAACCAATCCGTCGTTGAAGCGTCTCCGGTCCGTCGCTAAATCATAAATTAAATCGTTAAAAGCGTCGCCGATCCGTCGCTAAATGTACTGGCGTATAGAGATTCAATTTTTATTTTGGACGATGGTTTACAACAAACAACAAACTGTTTTCAAACAAACACAATCGAAACAAACCAATTCTAAATGATAAACATTATCATTCTAAATCGAGCGACACAATTAAAATAAAACAATTTCACGTCATAATATCAAACAAACCAAATAATTCTAAATCATACGATAAGTTTACAAACAAAATGTTTTGTTTCTTCATAAATTCATGTCTGACCCAAATATGGCGATGGTGGGGAAGCGGGGGCATGAAGCGCTCAGGGCCTCTTCTTGGCAGCATAGCCAGAACTGAATCGTGGCAGAGCGTCATCTCGCTCTCGGCTCAACTTGCAATCGGCCTCAGATTGCTCTCGCCTCCTTGCAATCGACCTCGTATGCCTCGCGTTCTTGCGCTGCTTTCGACTATCAATCGGCCTTGTATTGCTCGCTGGCTCGACTGCGATCGGCCTCGTATACCTCGCGCATTCTTCTGCCGCTCGACTATCATTCTAGCCTCGTATTGCTCGCATTTCGACTTGTAATCGGCCTCCATCTCCAATAATTTGTTGATGATAAGCTATCGAGAGGCAGCGCTCGGATGAACTCGCTACGTGCGGCCTTTTGCAATCAAAATAAGGATAAAATGAAAATGTATCCATTATTTTACTATAAAATCAAGAATGGGTCTAGTCTACGACGCATCCGACATCGAAAGTCGATCCTTTTGTTTCCTCGTTTTCTCTAGATTCTTGACTACACTCGTATACGAACTCAAAGCTCTTCGTATTGAATGACTACCTCAAACCATCTTCCTCGTATTCAATTACATGCGAGTTGTCATATTCCTTCAATTTTGCTAAGATAAGCATATAATGTGGATCATCCCTCCTCCTTTGGAAAGAAATTGTAATGATAGTCTTCATTATTGTATCTTAGCTTTTCATTCGACCGCCATCTTACGCTCATCACATATTCTTGGCATATGACACGTAGCGCTTGTCCATCGTGAACAAGCGACATTCTTTTGATATTACGATTCATCGCGGGATAATGATTGTGATTATGAGCGACATCAAACTCATCCTTCTTGCTTGAACAAGAAGTAAGGATGCTCACGATCGCTTGAAAAAGAAGTGAGGATGCTCTTAATGCTGCTCATAATAACAATCATTATCCTACGATGAATCGGATAATATAAAAAATCTTGCTTGACAGCGGCATGGACAAGAGTACGTGCCATATGCGAGAATATGTGATGAGCGAAGAGGATCTAAGTCGAATGAAAAGCTAAGATATAATAATGAAGACTATCATTACTATTTCGATGAGGAGGAGGATGATCCTCATTATATGCTTATCTTAGCAAAATTGAAGAATATGACAACTTCGTACGGTAATCAATAGGAAAGATGGTTTGTGTTGCCATTCAATCTGAAGGAGCTTTGAGTTCGAACACAGTGTAGTCAAGAATCTAGAAAAAACGATAAACAAAAGGATGGACCTGTCGACGATGCCTCGTCAAGGAGACTAGACCCATTCTGATTTTATAGTAAAATAATGTCAAAATTTTCATTTTATCCTTATTTTGATTGCTATTATTTTTCTACGCAACAATTAGAAATGAAATGATCAAGATCAAGATCATGATATTTTATCAAACACCACATATGTCAGCTAATTATACACTTAATAACTCAAAACATCTTAATTCACGATTGAACACCACGTATACATTTTTACTTATACCCGATCTTCCACTAAGAGAACTTCATGTGATCTGATTTTTCCTCGTTTTCATGGGTTATAAATAAAAGTGGGTGCATTTTAATTTTACAAATTATAGCAACAAGCAAACTCATACAATTTTGAAACTTATAAAACATCTTATTCATATAACAATTCTAACAAAATTTCGTGAGTAAGTTTTATAAAATTAATCGCCATTTGATTCCCAATTCAATCAAACTCATTCAAATTTCACCAAATCATCACCATATGCCTAATTATACACTTAACAACTCAAAACATCTCACGAAATGATGAATTTATCATCCCAATTCACATCAAGCTTATCAATTTCACAAGCCCAAATCACAAGATTAACATTGATGTATCATTTTCACTATCAATTCGGTAAACTCAATTCAATTTTCACTATCAATTCGATGCATCATATATAATATTTTCACTATCAATTCAATACATCATATAATTTTTCACTAATCAATTCAATGCATCATATCTGATATTTTCAATAAAATCAACAAATATATAACAAAATAAAAAAATGAAATATAAATAAAAACCCAAACAAACCAACACAGACGACGGCGGGGAGGCGGGGGGCGGCGGCAGGCGGGGGCGAGGCGAGGGGAGGGAGGCGGAGACAGGTGGACAGCGGCAGCAGCAATGGCGAGGCTCGGCGGCTGGGGGGGTGTGGGGTGGGGTGGGGTGAAAGGTGATGGTGGGGTGGGGTGGGGCGGGGCTAGGGCACGGGATGGGATCGGGGGTGGGCGGCAGTGGCGAGCCTGTGAGGGTGGGGTGGGGCATGGTGGGGTGGGGTTGGTTGGGGTGGAGTATGGTAGGGGAAGGGTACAGGGGTGGGAGATCGTATGCAAGGTCGGGTCGGCAGGCGGCGGGAGTTGGGTTGGGGATTTTATGGGGGGTTTAGGGATCGATATGAAATTGGGAAGAAATCCCGTCTGTTATTAAACTTTTAGCGGCGGATTAGCAGCGGAATAGTCCGTCGTTATATTTAAAATCTTGTAACGACGGATTAACGGCGAATAATGGATTTAACGACGAATAATTTAACGACGGACACGTATCCTCGTTAATTAACGTACATAATATAAAAAATAAAAAGATTTTACATTAACGAAATTAATTAGTCGTTAAATTAGAGAACTATTTTACGACGAACATTCCGTCGCTATTATTATTGGGAATAAATAAAATTAGAATTAAAATTAACGACGGATTGTATCCGTCGTTAAAATAAATTAAAATTTTTTAGAAATAATCCGATTTTTAACGACGGTTTAGCGGCGAATTGGTTAATTCGATTAAAAATAACAAAAAAATTAATTTTAACGACGGACACTATCCGTCGTTAAATTTAACGACGGAATAGAGGCGGAAATGCGTCGTTAAAACTTCGCGAGAATTCCCCACCATGATATGTCGATCCGTGCAAAAAAATTCCGCCGCCAATCGGACGATTTCGACCCGCGTTATGAGCGTCGCTAATCCGTCATTGATTCACGACCGCATTTTATCCGTCGCTAATCCGTCGCTGATCGGCTGTATTTTTGTAGTGAATTACGATTTATATTATCGTAATTAAGTGTTAAAAATACGGGATATTACAATCGAGTCACCGTATCCGTTTAGGATGATGACGTCCCCTTAAGGAGCTCAAAAGGTTTATTGTACTAAACCCTGTAGGTTGAGTTAGCTCAAGTATAATAATAAGGTTGAGTGGTACTACTTAAGGAATTAAAGAGATTAATTGTTTTAAGTCGTCGAGCATATAAATAATTAATGGACTTGCGATATCTTAATCTGAGGATTCATGAAGTCTAAGTGCAATCGACTCGACTTCGATAATAAATGGGTAAGTCAACATTTATTCTCTATTGACATGAATGAATGTTTATGAATTAATTTATGTTCTAGGCTGAATATAAGATAATTAATTCATTTGAGGCCCATCTTTATTCCTTGCATTTGATCCTAGGTCGCCCGTCAAGGCTGGTCTTTGCGATAATTTTGCCCCTTCTGGTAGAGTCCCATGGGACTGTTACGATTCTCTTATATCTAGATAGATTACATCTAATATCATGAGATATCAAATGATATTATTCTAGATATGGTGTATCTTACAAGATAAGATTGTATTGATTAGATATGCAGAGATCATATCCTATTAGGATTCTAGGGGTGCATTATAAATACAAGGTGAGAGAAAATAAAAAATAACTATTCCATATAGAGATTTTCGAAAATCTCAATGCTGTGGACGAAGGAAAAATTTTATAGTATTCTCCATAGATTGCTCTCACTCAACGTTGGAGTTTTGGCAAACGGGATGCAGTCCAAAAGACCAAAGCACGAGTATCCTCCCTACAATTGGCATCAGAGCTTTGGGATCAGTATCTTAGCTCTGTTGGATTAATTCACGTTTGATTATTACATGTGCAATTAATTAATTATGGATATGTCGTTCATCGTGGCTCGAATGCTTGGTTTTTTGTCGGATTTGTTTTTCACCACGAGAAAATCCGTGGTTAGATTAGGATTTATTTTTTGTAAATCAAATCTGTAAAATGAAGAACGAGATGAGACGATGGAGTCCCATCGCACGGCACGAATGGAGGATCATCGGAGCCGGACCTGCAGTAGCGAGGACGTGTGGGCGACGGCACGCTAGGCGTGCTCGGCGCTCGCAGCACGCTAAGCGTCTGCGTAGATATTCTCCGTAACAGGCAGCAGATGGGCGACCGGGTTCGGCAACTTGCGCGAAAGGCTTTGGCGGCACTCGGGTGGCGATGTCGGCGGTTAGGCGACGGGCAGCGGGCGAATCGCACGGCAGGCACGTTTCAGCGTGCGAACCAGCGTGTGGGCGTTCACACACTCGGCGCTCGTGGTGACAACACTCGGCGTTTCTCGGTCGGCCCGGCGCTAAATGCTCAACAGGCGGGCACGTGTTTATCGTGCGAAGCTCGGCGGCTCGGCGACGATCGGCAACATCGATAGTCGATAGGCGGCGGGGCTGCGATATCTTGTGATCACCTCGATAGCTCGGCAACTCGGGTGGTGAGCGGCAAAGGCGGTAAGGCGGCAAGGCGGAGTGGGCGATATGGGAGATAGGTTCGGTGGTTGGGCGTGCGCATGGGCTATGCACTAGCGCACGCTGCACAACTCGGGCCGACCGGGCCGTTCGGCCTGGACTGCTTTTTTCGACACGAATCAGTTTTCGACTGACGGGCCGATTCACTATTTCGGTCCAAATTTTTTTTTCCGACCCAAATCTATTTTTGACGAGTTCAGTCCGTGCCCGGGCATGCGAGGCCCGTTTTGAGATGTTTGAAGATCTATATTTTATAAATTTATGTAATATAATAGGCAAGGAAGTACAGGATCCACGAGTGGACCGCGATGAATGAATTTATTTTATTTTTATTGTTCAAAGCATGCCCTGGATGTTTAAATTATGCAGTAGCATGCTATGTATGTTTAGTTACATAGATAAACATGTCATATGTTTTCGTGATTGAATGCGTATAGCAAGCATGCTAGGTTTATCGCGTTTTGGAGCATGTTTTAGAATTCTGCGAGCATGTTTTACATGTTGAGTTCTAGAGAAGCATGCTAAGATTACGTGATCTGCATGGAAAACCTTTTGAACAAAAGACTAAACAATTAACCCGATGTACTAATTCTTAAATTAAAGGCGCCAAGACCTCCACATATTGGTCTCTAAACAAAGTAGTGCATGCTGTGAGTAAACGCCACAGCGTGACTTGCTTGCTTTGTTTATCATAAGTTTGTTAGGTGAGATTTCTAAATAAAACAATTTAATCTATTGAGAAGTGGGAGTTTCATGTATGGCGCCCACACGTAGCTTCAGATGTGCGATTTTCATAAGTTCTCTGAGATAGATTTAAAATGAGATGATTAAAAGAATTTGAATTGGGCGGTATGGTCAGTGAGTATGTTAATTCTAAAATTCATTTTCCGCTATCAAAATTGTGTTAATTTCTTAGGCATCGCCTCAAGTACAACTTCATGAAGTCTCTTCTTGCGATAGTGATGTGGTCTAGTAAGGCCCAATCATTAATTTCATTTGTCATAAGGATAAGTTGACATGGATTGAAATTAAGCGACTAAAAGGTATATCTTAGTGCAGTCGAGGGGTTCATGTAGCGCCCACACGCGTGGCTTGTATGTAGGATTCCTTGGGGATTGGAGGTTTCAATCAATATTGTTTTATCAAAGGTTACAATATTTTGTTACAAATTATGTGCGATCGTATGGTTATGTGTTTCACATTAGGTTTTAGATATGTCTCTTACCGATTATCAATATGCTCGCTTTAAAATCCTCTATCGACTCCAAATTTTATCAGTGGAAGCGAAACATGGAGTATGTTCTTATCGCGAGAAGAACACATGTTTGTTCTCACTACTCCCAAACCCGATGACCTTCGACGCGTCAACGAATAGCGCAGAGTCGGCGGACTTTGGTATAAGTCAAACAATGTCAAAAGCTTGCTTTGCAACATCATTCTATGGTGACGCGATTGAAATATGGTCAAGTCTCGAGAGTAAGTTTGGGCAATCGGATCGGACGATCGACCCACACAATGAGAGAAATCTTGGCGTGAAGGATGGAAGAAGGAAGTTCGGTCTATGAACATGTCTCCCATGACTCATCTCATGGATAGTCTTGATCAGTTGGCAGGAGGTATAGACGACGAAGCCAAGGTCGATATCATCCTCAACACGCTGCCCAAGTCTTTTAAGAACTTTCTCGTGAACGTGATCATGTGCAAGATCGAGTTTACATTTAGTCAGTTGTTCAATGATCTCGTGGCCGCGGAGGATGTTATGGGAAAAGGAGCACATACCCTTGCTAGCATATCTAAGGGCCCCAATTTTACATTGAAAAGTAGAAGAAGAAAAAAGGGGTGCCAAAGGTGGTAGAAGCGAAATCGGTGGGAGCGAGAACATGGTTGCCACGGAGGCTTAAAAAGCCAAATGAGAGGCGGTGCTTCAAGTGCGTAAAGGCGGGCATTGGAGGCTAAGTGCCCCATGCTCAAAACTCAAGGTACGTCATTTGCTTTAATGCGGAAACATGTTTAGCGACTTGTTCTACTCATTCATGTGTAGTAGATCTGGTCTGTTGATCATGTTTGTTAACCTTGCGGGGTTCCTGCGGAAGGAGGCTGTTTGATGGAGAGATAACGATCTCCATGGGCAACACGGTGAAAGTCGAGGTCGTTGCAGTCGGAGATGTTACTTTATGTTTTGATAGGACTTTTTAGTATTAAAGTATGTTTTACATGTGCCGGAGTTTCGGCGAAACCTTATTTCGGTTTCCAAACTATTTGCACATGGATATTCAGTTGTTTTTTATAGTTGTGTTTCTATCATAAGAAATGACGAATTTATCTGTGGTGACACTTTATATCATTATCTTTATACTATTTCCGTCAAGCATAATACCTTTAATTATGTTGCATCTATATCAAACAATAAGAACATGAAGTTTTCTTCGCTAGATGACACCACATATCGTTGGCATCTTAGATTAGGTCACATCAATCTAAATAGGATCCAAAGATTGGCTAAGAATTGAGCGTTGGATGATATTACAGTTACTCCGTTCCTAGTTTGTGAATCATGTATAGAGGGAGATATGTCGATCGAACCCTTCAAAGCGAAGAAGTATAGAGCCAAAGAAGTGCTGGAGTTAGTCCATTCTGACCCGTGTGGACCAATGTCCACACAAGCTCGTGAAGGGTACAAGTATTTTATCACTTTCATTGATGATTACTCAAGATATGGATATGTATACATGCTTTACCGCAAGTCTGAATGCTTTGAGAGGTTCAAAGAATTTAAGGCGGAAGTGGAGACGAAGCTAGGTAAGAGTATCAAGTCATTACGGTCTGATCGTGGTGATGAATACATCAGTAACGAGTTCATGGACTATATGGTGCAGTGTGGGATTACATCCCAACTCACTACACCGAGCACACCACAGCAAAATGGTGTGTCAGAGCGAAGAAACATGACTCTGTTAGAGATGGTTAGATCGATGATGAGTTATGCAACATTGCCTATTTCGTTCTGGGGGTATACCTTAGAAACAACGGCATATTTTCTCAATCTAGTACCCTCCAAGTCAGTCGATAAGTCCTCTTTCGAGTTATGGTTTGGACGCAAGCCTAGTTTAAGCCATATAAGGATATGAAGCGATCCAAAGACATGTTTGAAAAATAAAAGCGCCAAGTTGGAGGCTATATCGACCAAGAGCATTTATTGGATATCCTAGAGGAACAAAATGTGGTTATTTCTATAGTCCTCACGATCAGAAGGTCGTTATTAGCACCAACGCCCGATTCTTGGAGGAGGACTACATGAAAATCACAAATCAAAGTTGAAATCATTCTTCGAGAATTAAAGATGATCGTATTCCACTACCGATTAGGCGAAAGTGCGAGATGTCGGTATACAGTGGGAGGATCGGCACCGAGATACTTCAAGGGGTGAAGTGGATCGAGTTCCACTAGGGATACCGGCGGTACAAGTGGCAACCTACCCGACAAGTTATGCAAGATAGAGAATCACATATTCTTGCATCCATCGTTGCCATTATGTCAGTAGCGTCTCGTCGTAGTGGAAGGGTTGTTCGTCTACCCAAGCGATTTATGTTAGTGGGCGAATCTTTGAATTTAGTCCCGGAAGCGAAAGCGTCAGAATCGATCCATGGACCTACAACGGTGATCTGAGACATAGATGCAAGATCATGGCACACCGCTATGGACTTAGGAATTGAGTCCATAACAGCTATGGATGTATACGAGAAAACACCTCTAACACATGGCAAGGAAGCCATAAGTAGTAAGTGTGTATACAAGAGGAAGAGAGATTCAGATGGAGAGGTTTCGGCTTTCAAAGTCAGGCTTGTGATGAAAGGGTACACTCAGATTGAGGACATCGATTTTGATGAAATATTTTCGCCTGTAGCAATACTAAAGTCCATCAGAATTCTTCTAGCCATAGCAGCTCACCTGAACCTAGAGGTTTGGCAAATGGATGTGAAAACCGCTTTTACCTTGAGGAAGGTAGAGACATCTATATGCAGCAAGCCGAAGGTTATATGGTGAAGGGTGAAGAGCATCTAGTATGGAAGCTTAAGAAGTCCATTTATGGACTTAAGCAAGCTTCCCTATCATGGAACTTACGCTTTGACGAGATGGTAAAGTCATGTGGATTTACCCAGTCGCCTAGTAAGAGTTGCGTCATTGTTTGGATGTCAACGGTGATGTGGTATTTCTTGCACTTTACGTAGATGACATCCTTTTACTTGACAAAAATGTGAAGTTCTTATCAGACATAAAGAGTTGGTTATCCGATCAATTTCAGATGAAAGACTTAGGAGATGCAGCGTACATTCTTGGGATCAAGGTTTACCGAGATCGCAAGAGAAAAATGTTGAGCTTATCTCAGGCATCTTACATTGATACTGTGATTACTTGTTTTACCATGCAAACCGCCAAGAAGGAATTGCTACACTTCAGATATGGTGTTCATTTATCTAAGGAAGAGTCACCTAAGACTGTAAAGGAGATAGAGAAAATGAGACAAGTTCCTTACGCTTCCGTCGTAGGAAGTCTCATGTATGTGATGCTTTGTAAGAGGCCCGATATCTGCTATGCGGTAGGCATAGTAGCTAGATATAAGTCTAACCCTGGACAAGCTCATTGGACTGTGGTAAAGCATATACTCAAGTACCTGAAAAAGACTCGAGATCATAGGCTAGTTTACCAAGCAGATAGTCTAATACCTTTGTGTTATTTAGACTTGGATTTCCAAGCTGACCGTGATGAGAAAAAGTCTACCTTAAGCGATGTGTTTAACTTGGGAGGTGGAGACGTATCTTGGCGGAGTGCAAAGCAGCGATGCATTGAAGACTCCACCATAGAAACCGAATATGTTGCTGCATCTGAGGCTGCTAAGGAGACAGTATGGTTCAAGAACTACCTCATGGATCTAGATATGGTACCTAGCTTTCCCAAGAGTATCATATTGTACTGTAATAACTCAGGTGCAGTGGCAAACTCGAAGGAACCACCGATCCACAAGGTGACAAAATATAGAGAGAAGTACCATGTCATACGAGAAATCGTTAGGCGGTGACGTGTTGATTGAGAAGAATGGTTCTGTAGATAACCAAGTTGATCCATTCACGAAGAGTCTGCCGTAAAAAGTCTACGATGAGCATGTTCGAGAACTTGGATAGCGTGAGATGACCCCCACTTAGAAATGAAACTTTTGTATAAATGAGAGAAGAAAAGTGATAGTGTTGTTTGAAATAGTTACTAGAGAGATACATTGTACACTAAAATTTTGCTTTAGTATAAGTGGGAGATTGTTGGATTTGTATACTGAAAGCAGAATGGTTGAACTTGTATACAATATTTCCTATTACCATTATTACAATCTCTTATCTGAATTTTTTACTTGATTGTATATATATGTCCCTTTATCTCATACAAAAGTTAGATTATACAGTGTGTAGGAGATCATAAAAGTTTGTATGATCGGTCAAGCTTATTGAGATATAAAAAAGATCACAGTTGAGACAACTTGAGGATGAGTTATCGTTATAGGCTGCAGTATAGATAAGAAGTGACTTGACTTGGTTGCTTGTCTATGTTGGTACGTCTCTGATATTGATACCAATTTGATGTTACCGATTTATGCTAATATTGATGGCAGTCAGTATCATCATTCATCTGGTATTCGTCAGTCTGGTTTACCAATTTGGATAACTAGTTTTTCCGTCAGTTTTGACCTTAGTTAAAACTTATCAGTATGGGTTCCCCCTTGAACCAATACTACTGTAGTTGGTCAGCTGATATTTACTAGTTGTGTTCGTTAGTTTGGCACTTATCATCGTCGACGCTCGACTCTTCCGGGTTCGAATTTAGTTTTTCGCACAATATGTTGAATCTATCTTTAGCAAGCAGCTTCGTTAGAATGTTAGCACGTTGAATATCATTGTGAATTTTCTCAACAATGATGTCCTTCTTTTTGATGTTATCTTAGATGAAATGATGTAGGACATCTACTTGCTTGTATATGGTATGTAAGACTAGGTTCAGAGTGATTGCTATAACATTGGAGTTGTCGTAGTAGATAGGTACTTCATTTGTTGCGACTTAATAATCTCTCAGTTGTTGCTTCAGCTAGAGAATTTAAGAATAGCAGCTTCTAGTGGCCGTGTATTTAGCATCGGTTGTGGATGTTGCGGCTAATGTCCATTTCTTGGAAAGCCAAGAAATCAGTTTGCTTCCGAGAAATTGGCAAGTCCTTGAAGTTCTTGTCTAACCTACAACCTACAAAATTAGAATCAGAGTAACCCTAATGCTCACAATTATCATCACCTGGATACCACAAACCCATGTTAGTGTGCCTTTTAGATATCGTAGTATCATCTTAGCTGCTTCCAGGTGAGCCTCACTTAGATCAGCTTGATATCTTGCACATACTCTTACTGCGTATGATATGTCTGGTCTGCCTGTAGTAAGGTAGAGCAGCGAACCAATGATTCGTCAATATTTGTTGCGGTTCACTGGTTTGCATTCAGTGGATGTTTCCACCTTCTAGTTTGAATTCATCGGAATCTTCACGTGCTTTGCTTGCTGAACTCCGAATTTGTTTATCAGCTCCTTAGTTTACTTGGTTTGACTTATGAAGATGTCTTCTGTTGCTGCTTCACTTGTAGCCCTAGGAATAAGTTCATCTCTCTCATCATGGATATCTGAAATTTCTCAGTCATAACATCAATAAACATCTTACATAATTTCTTAGATCTTGATCCAAAGATGATATCATCAATAGAGATCTGAACCATGAGGATGTCGTCACCATCCTTGACAGTGAAGATAGTCTTGTCTACTGAGCCCTTCTTGAACCTCTTTTCTTCCAGGTACAATGACAGGGTATCGTACCAAGCTCTGAGAGCTTGTTTGAGTCTATAGAGAGCTTTCTTCAGCTTGTAGACTTTGTTAGGACCTTCAGTTTTAAAATCAGGAGGTTGTTCCACATACACTTTATCTTTAAGGATGTCATTCATAAATGCATATTTCACGTCCATCTGACAGACTTTAAATCCCTTACGTGCAGCATAGGCTAGGAATAGACGAATAGCTTCTAATCTTGTAACTGGAGCAAAATTCTCTTCTTAATCAATTCCTTATTCTTTGTTATACCCTTTAGCCACTAGCCTTGCTTTGTTCCTGATGATATACCCATTTTCATCCTTCTTGTTTTTGAAAATCCACATAAGACCAATCACTTTATGATTGTCAGGTCTGCCAACCAGCTCTCATACTGCATTTCTTAAGAACTCGTTCAGTTCTTCTTTCATTGTGTTCGTCCAGCTTACGTCGTTAAGCATTTCGAGAACATCCTTAGGTTCAACTTGAGAGTAGAAACAATTGAATAGTGATGATTCTGTGTTGGTCAGTTATCAGCAACGTTGGCTTGGCCAGCAACTGATCTGCGAGTTCTGACTTTATTTGTTGGTTCACCAAGAATGTTGTCAGCTGGGTGAAATTCAACCCATCTTTGATATCTTCGAACTTTGTCTGGTGCTGGAAATGGATCGACAGTAGGGTGATCGATACAAAACTAATCACTTGGGGGTGATGCTGAAGGATTCTCTGATGCTGGTGTATGTTGCTGACAAGTTGTGTTGTCAGCTGACTGATCTTTATACAGTGTGTAGAAGATCACAGAAGTCATATGATTGGTTAAGCTGGTTGAGATATAAAAAGGATCACGTCCGAGACAACTTGAAGATAAATTATTGGTTTAGGTTGCAGTATAGATAAGAAGTAACTTAACTTGGTTGCTTGTCTATGCTGGTACGTCTTGACATATTTATGGATCACACTGAGATGAGTTCTTCCATCTAACCATTGTAAAAAACCTAGATCTCGATGACTTTACGTTGATCTAAATCTCGATAAGGTTTCAGGTGAGTATGAGTTACTGACCATCACTTTGACTTGTTATGGATGAGGGTAACAAGAGATAACCCAAGATTGTCGGCATCTTGGTTGGTGGCAATGCTTGTATCTCATGGTGGTTACATGTATCAAGTCACCATATCCGTTTAGGATGATGACGTCCCCGTAAGAAGCTCAAGAGTTTTATTGTACTTTACCATGTAGGTTGAGTTAGCTCAAGTATAATAATAAGGTTGAGTGGTACTACGTAAGGAATTAAAGAGATTAATTATGCAGTCAGAGTGCTATAAGTAATTAATGGACGTATGATATCTTAAATACGGGGATTCATAAGTCTAAGTACAAGCCCGACTCAATTTTGGTAATAAATAGGTAAGTCAGCATTTATTCTCTAGTGTAATGAATTAATATTTATAAATTAATCTATGTTTTGGGCTGAATATAAGATAATTAATTCCTTTAAGCCCATATTTATTCCCTATATTTGATCCTTTGTCTTGTCCATCAAGGCCTTTGACTGTGTAATTTTCGGCCACCCCTGTAGGAATCACATTGAGATTCTATTTTGATTAACATATTATTTATTTAATAAATCTCCTACTCTAGAATGATATTATTAGATATCAAGAGATAATTATTTTAGAAATGAATTATCTTCAAAAAAGAAGATAATTATTATTTATTAGATGTGTCAGAATCTTATCCCATTAAGATTCTAGGGAGGGTACTATAAATACAAGGTAGGATAAATCAAATTATCCCTGGCAGTACTGTGATTTTCGAAATCAGTATTCACCACCATAGGTGGCGAAAATTTTCAGTGTTATCCATAGATTGCTCTCACTCATTATTGGAGATTAAGCATCCGGGACACAATCGAGAAGATCAAAGCTGCAGTATGTTATTGATCTATTGTGACGTAAATTCGTAGATAAACACGAAAAAATTACCGGTATTGCAATTAATTATATAGGAACATACTAGAAATATAATCAATGTGTGGAGAATTAAACATCCAAGATATATCATTGGGAACACGGATAAATTCATGTTTCCCATCAATATATATATATATATATATAGAAATTCATGAATTATTTTTCCCCAACTCTTGAATTTAGATGTAAAAATGGTCATTTATGAGAAACAATTTTTGAGATTATTCTAATTTTATAAATAGACAAGAATAAAAAAAAAAATTAACAAAAACAAAACAATTTTATTTATTTTTTATTCTAATGACTACTTTTTATTCTTTTTAATATTAAAATAAATATTTTGATAGATTTAACTCCTAAAGGTTTAATCCTTGCATATTTAAATTAGATTAATTAGGCAAGGCCCATTAAAATTGTCGCCAAACTATTTAGGTCAGTTCGGTTTACAATAAAATGCCTCGCTCCACCTGAATTTTGCGAGATTCGTTTATTTGTTTATTAATGGTGTTATGCTTCACCAATAGATACACGAATCATAAATTTAAACTAGTCACTAATTATAGAAACTTTATGTCGGAGTAGTGCTTATGAGATAATAGTTCACTAAAAGTACTTTATCATAGTAAAGTACCAACTAAGTAGGAGCATAGATAAAACTGCGTGTTCTTGGCCTGAAGGGGCATATATAGCAACTAAGTAGGGGCATAGATAGCAATTTGATGACGAGTTGTCAGTATAGGTTGCAGTATAAATAAGAAGTGACTTAACTTGGTTGCTTGTCTATCTTTGACGCCTCTCGACGTACAAGCATAGACAAGTAATTATGCCGATAAGTGTTATATATATACGGACCGAGCAAGTATACTATCGGTCGGTTATTACCTCGTTCTCGACGATGCGATATCAAGTGGTACCGCTATTGATACCGGTTTGATGTTACCAATTTATGCTAATATTGATGGCAGTTAGTATCATCCATCATCTGGTATTCGTCCGTCTGGTTTACCAGTTTGGATAACCATTTTGTTCGTCAGTTTTGACATTAGTTAAAACTTATCAGTATGGGTTCCCCCTTGAACCAATACTACTGATAGTTGGTCAGCTGATATTTACCAGTTGTGTTGGTGAGTTTTGCACTATCATCGTTAGCTTCTGAATCTTCTAGGTTCAGCTCTAGTTTTTTCGCACAATATGTTGTATCTGTCTTTAGCAAGCGGCTTGTTAGAATGTTAGCACGTTGAATATCACTTTGAATTTTTTAACAATTATGTCCTTCTTTTGGATGTTATCTTAGATGAAATAATGTCGGACATCTACGTGCTTGTACTTGGTATGTAGGACCAGGTTCGGAGTGATTGCTATAAAATTGGAGTTGTCGCAATAGATAGGTACTTCATTTGTTGCAACTTAATAATGTCTCAGTTGTTGCTTCAGCCAGGGAATTTAAGAAAAACAGCTTCCAGTGGCCATGTCTTTAGCACCAGTTGTGGATTTTACGACTGATGTCTGTTTCTTGGAAAACCAAGAAATCAGTTTGCTTCTGAGAAATTGGCAAGTCCCTGAAGTTGATTTCTTATCTAACCTACAACCTACAAAATCAGAATTAGAGTAACCTGAATGCTCAAAATTATCATTACCTGGATACCACAAACCCATGTTAGGTGTGCCTTTTAGATATCGTAGTAGATCTTAGCCGCCCAGTGAGCCTCTTAGATCAGATTGATATCTTGCACATACTCTTACTGCGTATGATATGGTTGGTCTGCTGCTAGTAAGGTAGAGCAGTGAACCAATGATTCGTCAATATTTGTTGCGGTTCACTAGCTTGGCTTCGATGGATGTTTCCATCTTCTAGTTTGAATTAATCGGAATCTTCACGGGTTTTGCTTGCTGAACTCCGAATTTGTTGATCAGCTCCTTAGTGTACTTGGTTTGACTTATGAAGATGTCTTCTATTGACCACTTCACTTGTAGCCCTAGGAATAAGTTCATCTTTCTCGTCATGGATATCTTAAATTACTCGGTCATAACATCAACAAACATCTTACATAATTCCTTAGATCTTGATCCAAAGATGGTATCATCAGTATAGATCTGGACCATGAGGATGTCGTCACCATCCTTGACAGTGAAGAGAGTCCCATCTACTGAGCGCTTCTTGAACCTATTTTCTTCCATCTACAACGACAGGGTGTCTTACCAAGCTCCAAGAGCTTGTTTGAGTCTACATAGAGCTTTCTTCAGCTTGTAGACTTTGTTAGGACCTTCAGTTTTAAAATTATGATGTTGTTCCAGATACACTTCATTTGTAAGGATGCCATTCATAAATGCATATTTCACATCCATCTGACAGACTTTAAATTCCTTATGTGTAGCATAGGCTAGGAATAGAGGAATAGCTTCTAATCTTACAACTGGAGCAAAAGTCTTGTCTTAATCATTTCCTTATTCTTTGTTGTACCCTTTAGCCCCTAGCCTTGCTTTGTTCCTGATGATATACCCATTTTCATCCTTCTTGTTTTTGAAAATTAACTTAAGACCAATAAGCTTATGATTGCCAGGTCTATCAACCAGCTCTTATACTGCATTTCTTAAGAACTCGTTCAGTTCTTCTTGGATTGCGTTAGATCCGACTTACATCGTTAAGCATTTCGAGAACATCCTTGGGTTCAAATTGAGAGTAGAAACAATCGAATAGTGATGATTACGTGTTGGTCGATTATCTACAACGTTGGCCCGCCAACAACTAATCATGATTCGACTTTATTTGTTGGTTCACCAAGAATGTTGTCGGTGGGTGATCTTCAACCCATCTTTGATATCTTGAACTTTGTGCAGTCTTTGAACTGGATCGAGTGGGGTGATCGATACACAACTGATCACTTGGGGTGATGCTGAAGGATTCTCGATCTTTGGTGTATGTTGTCGACAAGTCGTGTTGTCACCGACCGATCTTTATCTGATGTGTAGTAGATCACAAAAGTCATATGATTGGTTAAGCTGGTTGAGATATAAAAAGGATCACGTCCGAGACAACTTGAAGATAAATTGTTGGTATAGGCTGCAGTATAGATAAGAAGTAACTTGATTTGATTGTTTGTCTATGCATGTACGTCTTAACGTATTTACGGATCACAGTGTGATGAGTTCTTCCATCTAACAATCGTGAAAAACCTAGATCTTGATGACTTTATGTTGATCTAAATCTCGATAAGGTTTCAGGTGAGTATGAGTTACTGACCATCACTATGACTTGTTATGGGTGGGGTTACATAAGATACCCAAGATTGTCGGCATCTTGGTTGGTGGCACTGCTTGTATGTCGTGTTGGTTACCTGTATAAAGTCACCATATCCGTTTAGGATCATGTCGTCCCCTTAAGGAGCTCAAGTGTCACACCCCAAAATTCAAATAAACGAAAAATGGGGAAATGACGGGAAACCTTACTTGTCCAAGAGAAATAGGGAAAATAAATCCCAAAAATTGTCAAGACTATATTCTCAAGAAAAGAAAATACTAGATAATGTCATTTTAGATAATAACATAATGCTAGTCCCCAAGATCAAAAGTTTAATTTCATACTCTGATAACAACCACAAAAGGACATCAAGCTAATGAGGAAAGAAGAATTATGAGTTTAAGCTCGACATAGAACGACATTAGGTAATATAACATAGTCTTATGTTTTGGAAGGTTTAGAAGACTAGATAGTGGCTAGTCATTCAGCGGAATTTAAGATTGTGGAATAGAACCATAGCCTCAACTCTGCCCCGTCAGCATCAACCAGTAAACCTGAAAAATATTTGAAAAGATTTTTGGGCTGAGTACTAATGTACTCATTGGGTATGCAACTTTTAAAACATTTCACAAGATCAAAACAGTCTATCCAATATCTCGACATGACTTAGAAGGTTTCAAAGCTAAAAACCACTTCGAAGTTATGTAAAAACAAATCAATTATTCATATGGCGTCAGTGTCACACTCTCTTGTTACTCTTATCATTATACATTCATTTTCGATCCGGGGTAACACCCTTAACGGATCTCGATCCCATGAACATAACCACCGTCGGATCCTGGTTGAAACCATTCACTTGGTGAAGCCATTCATTTGGCCATTTCGCATGTGGAGATCAAACCACCGTGATTCGAGCCCGTGCGCACAACCCTTACTAAGTGTGTTAGACCGACTAAGAGCCACAATTGTTAAACAAGAGCATTAAACAGAGCAGGGCGTAAAAAAAACATTTATATTAGATGAACAATTCACATTATAGAAATATCAGAGCATATAACTCAAAATACTTTTGTAAAGTAAGCCTACCTTGATATGCCAAAGCCTAAAGAATTAAGCTTGCGAACACGAACACGTCTCAGGAAAAGCAACGCTAATCTCCTTGGTCAACAAAACCTACAAGATAAGCTAATCTTAAGAGGTCTCATAATACTAGCCTTAAGTCTTAGTAAGCGAGACTACCATTTCTTGATTCACTACGATCGGATTTAAAAATTTCAAAGTAAATGGAAAGATCAAAATCTCATTAAAGACACCAACAATTCACTTGCTCGACTTCTACTTTGAAAAGTTAATTTGATTTTGAAAATCAAATTATAAAAAATACTTTTATTGCAAAAGTATATAAACTTTAGTTTATTTAAAATAAACTAATTTCATGTCAGTAAACATATAAACATGTAATACATATACGTAATAATACTTATTATGAAATTCATAAATCATAAATTTATAAATTAAGTAATTATTAATCCGGAAATAATTATCTCAACAAGTTTAAATTGATTATGATCCTTCAATAATTTATTACCCATTTTAAAAAATTGGTAAATCTCAATACATGTGCTTAGCATAATTAAAAATATGTTAATTAGATCACAAAAATAATTAAACAAACTTACATAAAATTCCATAAAAATAATAGCCCAAAACAACATTAAAAAAAAATAGCACAACCCATGGTGTTATTAAAATCAAGCCCAACCTCTTAATTAAATCAAGAATCATCATTGACTCAACTAAAAGAAAAAAGAAAGAAAGCCCAAAACAAACCCATTTCATCCATCTCTATTCCCCCTACCCTCTCACTCTCTCTCTCAAACCAGAACACTCCCCATTTTTCTCTCATATTCTCTCTCTCTGTGTGTAAACTCACGCGCGCACACACAAACTCTTCTTCTTCTCCCCCATTCTCTCGGCTCTCTCTCTCTCTCTCTCTCTGTGTAAACTCACGCACACGCACACATCAAAACACACAAACTCATTCTCTCTCTCTCTCAAAACTCACGCTCACACACACATCACAGAGAACACATACACACACACTCACACTCTTCTTCTTTCCCCTCATTCTCTTGGCACTCTCTCTCTCAAACCTTTAAAAACATAAAATCCCCCTCTCTCTTCTCTTGTAGCTGCTGACTCCGGCGACCTCGTGCCGGAAGCCATCGCCTCCTCCTCCTTCCAGTCTCTCTTCCCCAAAATCCCAAAAACAGAACCCTCATCTCCCCTACTGAAAAAGTGAACCCATCCTCCCCTTTTCTCGCCGCTGCAACCGTCGATTCCGGCGACCACCACGCCAACCAGCTAACCACCCATATTCCTCTCTTATTCTCTCAGCGATTGCCGACGTCGAAGAGCCGCCTTGGTCTGATCTCTCCCCTTCCTTCGATGGAACACGTAACAGTGAGAGTCGCTATCGTCGTGATGTCCCTATCCTCGATCATCGTCGCCGCCAGAGATGACAGCGGCACGACCGTGGATCTCCCTCGTCCCTTCGACTCTCTCTCTTTCCCCATTTTCTCGCAAAAAAACTCATCTGAAAACCAGATCTACATCTCTTTATCTCTCTTCCCTCTCGACGACCACCGCCGCTTTCTATCCCTTGGAATCCGTTGAGCAGCGCCGCTGCTTCAGCCCTCCTCTCCTACCTCTCTCTCAGCCACCGTCTACATCCTCCGCACTTTTTTTCCCTCGCCGCGGACAGCAACGGGGATCAGTGACGCCGCTGCCCCGCGTCTCCACACCACCACAACTCACTCACAGCAGCAACACACGACTTATACACACCCAAGTACAACGGGAGGCATTAGGCAAAAGTATAAGTTTTTATCTTTTTATTTACTTTGTTCTGATGACCAAGTTTTAAGCTACTTAGCCTTATATGTAAACATAAATGTATACGTCTTCGAATTTGTGGTTTATTGTGTGCTTGTATGCTTCCGGTGTAAGAGTGTCATTATGTAGAGCAGAGAATTAATGGTTTCACCTTTGGGAATTATGGAATGAAGTTTTGCTGATGTTTGTTTACTGCATAAAATAAGCATAGATGGATTATTACTTGTTGACATTGTGAAAGAAACAAAGTGAGAGATTTGCAGGGATCTAGGCAAAACCTTGAGAAATTAATGAATTATGATGTCGCTGTTTTGTTCCGTAGAAAATGAGTTTTGTAGAAAAGAAAACTGGAATTTGATGTAGTAGTTGGTTCGATTTTTTTTTTCTTTTGGGCAGAGTTGCAATGCCAGAGCCCATTTTATAGGGAAAATGTGATATCGTGGCAAAAAAAAAAGAAACCATAAATTTTAGTCCCACTTAAGGCTAATTAATCAATAATTATAAATTGATTAATTTATTTATCAAAATATCTACAAAGAAGGGGAAAAAAGCATTGGGCTTCTATATTCATATAAAGAAAGGTCCAACTACTAATTTAAAAGCCCAATAGTTAATTTATATGATTAAGGATTCAATTATTTAATAACCTTAGAGGTCCAACAATTGATTTAAATTATAGATGGATCTAACTATATATATATATATAGGTAAATATCAATTTAAATCTTGAACTATACATGTTTTATCAAAAATATCATAAACTTTCAAAAATATCTATTAAAACCCCAAACTATCATATTTTGTATCAAAGATATCCTAGTTTGGGGTTTTAATGTGTATCAAATATGATAGTTTGGGGTTTTAATAGATATTTTGAAAATTTCGCGATATTTTGATAAAACACGTATAGTTAATTTAAATTGATATTTATCCATATATATATATATATATATATATATATATATATATGTATACATACCACTTGACCCGACTTATAAAAAAATTCTCAAATAGCTCATCAATTTTAATCTCATGCAATTTAACATCTAAATATAGAAATTAATTCACATTTTTACAATATAATACTTAATTTAATACGAAATCGTAAAAATTAAATGAAACAAATCTTTTGTTGGAAAAAAAATAATGCGTTCTTAAATTTTCTCCGGACGAGAATCGACTTAATAAATTCTAAGTTCAAAATTCATCGTAAAATTCTAATGAGGAAAAACAGGATATTACATCAAGAGTTTTATTGTACTAAACCATGCAGGTTGAGTGATACTACTTAAGGAATTAAAGAGATTAGTTATTTAAGCAGTTATAGTGCTATAAATAATTAATGGACATATGATATCTTAAATACGGGGATTCGTAAGTCTAAGTACAAGCCCGATTCAACTTTAGTAATAAATAGGTAAGTCAACATTTATTCTCTAGTTGAATGAATAAATGTTTATAAATTAATGTATGTTCTGGGCTGAATATAAGATAATTAATTCATTTTAGATCCATCTTTATTCCTTATATTTGATCTTTTGGCTTGTCCATCAAGACCTTTTATTGTGTAATTTTCGGCCACCCCTATAGGAATCACACTGAGATTCTGTTTTGATTAAAATATTATTTATTTAATATATGGGAGAAGTTTATAAGTAACCAAAAGAAATTGTGGGAGAAGTTTTATATCCACACTCATAAAAACATGAGTTTTATAGCCATTTTGGCTTTAAAAGACAAAATTGTCCCTGGGCCCACCATTTAAACTCTCCTATCTCCTCTCTCTCTCTCTCTCTCTGCCGAAATAATAACACCTCTCTCTCTCTTTCTACCGAAAAATAAAGTTGGAATTGAATGAAATTAAATTAAAGTTGGTAAACATTAATTGTAAAAAGAGGTTGGTAAACATTTAATTTGTAAAATTGCTAGAACAAATTGTTACATTACAAACGAATTCATTTGTAACATTACAATTTCAAAGAGAAGAAGGGAGTAGAAAATAATTAATAGAAGAAGTTGTTACTGCGTTTTTCAATCAAGCAGTGGAAATCGAGCATTGCTAATGGATTAAGGTAAATTAAATCCATATAGAACTTTTTACGTGTTCTTGAGTACGGTTGTACACGATTGATGATTTCTGACCTAAATATTTTTTTTTTAATACTTTTATGTTATTGGAATGATAAATTTCATGTTTGAAGAAAACAAAATGCGTTCTTGAGTACGGTTGTACAGTATAAGTATTATCGTCACATATGTTATTTGTGTTGATTTTATGTTAATAAAGTGATTAATTTAATATTTAGGATCATTTAATAAGTTAAATTTAAAAATATGAGATGTTAACAATCGAGCAGGTACAAGACACGGCTATATCGCTGCATCGATGAATTTCAAACCGTGCACAAAATTCATCGATGCGGGTTTATAAGTCGTAGACGGTCGTGCACCGTGCTGCGACCGTGCATGGTCGTGCGCGGTGCACGATCGTGCATGGCCGTGCATCCGTGCACGACCGTGCATGGCCGTGCATCCGTCGTCCTATGTATACGATCGTTATCTTTATATCTTATTTTGCAACAGATGTCTTGGCAACGTCTTATTATCGTCATAGTGGTAGTTGGGGTAGAGCGAGAGAATATAGGCGTGACGAGGTTCTCGTATACATGGTCAGAGAAGATTTCACGTGCTAATTTGCTAAGAGAGATTCATGAGCAAGTAGGCAACAATGATGGATCGATTATATGCTTTTCTATACAACGAGCGCAAGTGATGGAAGAAGAATAAAAGTATCGTTGGCCGACACGATTTGTTCCGATTGATTGTGGAACAAAAGGATGATCCGATTGTGTATGTGATTGAAAAGGGCAAGCGATGCGCAACCACGGTACACAGAGACACCGGTATTATATGGTTCACAACGATCTACAATCTTGCTTGAGTCTAATGTAATATGTACTGGTTTAGCTATACACGAAGATGAGCCGTTGTCTTCGAATGAGGAGGAAGACGAGTGGTGTATTCGATGAAGAGGAAGACACGAACCGGCGTAGAGATATATTTGATTCATTCACTCTTGAATTTGGTGCTTGGATTCGACAACCGGGACATCTTGATAAGGTTATCGGACAACGCAACTTCACTTTCGAACAGCGGCATGATGGTGAGGCTCATGCTACAACTTCACGAACCGAGAGAGGATGATACGGACGCATGAGTTACGCATGGCGGGTTATTCCACTACTTGATTGTGACAAAGGCATTGCCATTAGATTGGGTCGAACCTTGTGGAGCCCATCTGACCAATTATGCGTTGATTCGATATTTAAGATGAAAGATGACTTGGCGATAGCGATGTGGATTGTACCACTGGAGAATCATGTAGAGTACGTGGTCGATCGGTCAAGTAAAACACGTTTGGGGTATGTTTGCAAGCATGACAACGGTTGTCCTTTTAAGCTACGAGTCAGTCGAGGAGGGCAACGATATGGAGAGTAATTAAGTTGAACAACGATCATACTTGTCACTTGATTTGAATCGCCTTTGCTCCGACGGTGCTCGCTAAGATTGTTGGCAAGTATTTTGCACGGAAAATGGTCGATGAAGGTGTGGTGCGGTCGAAAGAGATGATTGGAGAGATGCATCGACAGTTTGGCATTGAGATGGATTACGCTTTGCTCTCCGATCAAGAAACGCCGCTATAGAGATGACATATGGCGATTTCGAACGGTCCTATCAATTGCTTCCATCATATTTGCATCCGTTGAGAGAATCGAACCCCGGACACTATATGATATTGAGACGGCTCATGATGGCTAATTTTGATATTTGTTTCTTGCTCTTGGACGTAGTTTGCATGCTTTCAAGCATTACCTACTACGGTCGTCGTTGTATGATGGACTCATCATAAGGGAAAGAACAAAGGAATTTGTTTTGTCGCTCATTACGAAGGATGGAAATGAAGGAATCTTCCCGCTTGCTATTGGGTTACGTCCGATTGAGGATGAGGAGTCATGGACTTGGTTTTTATCTAGGCTGCGTTAGTGCATTGGTCATCCCGATGATCTCTTAGTTGTGTCTGATCAACATAAGGGCATCGAAAAAGCTGTGGAGTCCGTGTATCCGAACGTCGCGCATGTGTTGTGCTTTTACCATTTGCAGAAGAATATGGCGCGATTTGGGTCGCATGTTTGTACAATTATCAAGTCACCGCATATGCCTATCGATCAGAGGATTTCGAGAGATTCTTTTCTGCTGTGGATGTTCTAAAACCGGCAGCACACCATCATCTACTCTCCACTGGGGAGCATAGGTGATTTAGGTTGAAGTGTCCTGTACGACGCTATAGTTTCATGACTTCGAATGCGGCATATAGTTTCAATAGTCGGTTGTTGTGGGCTCGACGCTCACCGTTTGCTCGTTGCTTGAGATTTTTCGATCTATTCTTGAGAAATGGTTTGACGACGACGAGCCAGTGCAGCAGACAAGGTCCGATGAGTTGATTGAAGTAGCGTCGAGCTACATGCCTGCCGATAAGGGCGTCGATTGGTTGTTCGTTCAACGACGACACACATGTTTAAAGTCAAGAGGAAAACACATCATCGTGGTCGATTTGCGAGAATGGGACATGTGAATGTCGTGAGTTCGATTTGGACGAGATCCTTGTTGTCACGCTTTGTGCCGCTATTAGGTACGGTATTTATCTAAACGTAAAGTCCAACTCATATGTTGTGGTTAATTTATTTTGTGATTAATTTCTTTTTTAGGCGTCTTTGGTTTACAAGTCACTGACTTTTTAGCTCAGTATTATAGACAGTCTGTTTTTACGGTGATTTATTCTTATCAAATTGCATCTGTATCACATCCCGGTGCATGAATTGTACGGACGCATCAGACGCTTAAATTATTCGACCTCCAATCATCACACGTCGGTCAAGGCCCTAGATTGAGTAGGATGCAATCGGTTGTCGAGGGTTCGTCAAGATCGCGTCGTCAAATATGCACACGCCGCAAGCGGTCAAGGCCACAACAAACGCTCATGCACATCATTTATCGCCATTAGTGATGAAACATGTGTGGAAAGGACACGACGAGGAAAAATGTAGTATTTGTCGAGTGAAGAGCATACAAGGAATTTGTGTCCTCAACGACCTCGTGAGTAAGGATATTTTTATATGAAGTGATATTCGTTGTTTTTGGATTGATTATTTTGGATTGATTGTTGTTGGATTTTGTTGAATTATGTTGGATTGATTGTTGTTGGATTTTGTTGAATTATGTTGGATTGTGTTGAATTGTGTTGGATTTTGTTGGATTTTGTTGGATTTTGTTGGATTGTGTGGGATTGTGTTGGATTATGTTGGATTTTGTTGGATTATGTTGGATTTTGTTGGATTGTGTTGGATTTTGTTGAATTGTGTTGGATTTTGTTGGATTAAAATAAAACTAATTTTAATTAAAATTAATTTAATTAAATTAATTACGATTAATTAAGATTAATTAGTTAAATTAAATTAAATTTAATTAATTAATTAAGATTAATTAATTCCAACAAAAAACCAACATAATTAATTAAATTAAATTAGTAAATAATCCAACAACAATTCAACAAAAACCAACAAAATCCAACAATTCAACATATTCCAACAAAAACCAACATAATCCAACAATCCAAAGACCAACAACAATCCAAAAACCAACAACAATCCAACATAATGCAACAATCCAACAATCCAAAACTAACAACAATCCAACAATCCAAAAACCAACAAAATCCAAAAAAACCAACAACAATTCAACAAAAACCAACAATCCAAAAACCAACATCAATCCAAAAACTAACAACTATTCAACAAAAAACCAACAAAATCCAACAACAATTCAACAAAAACTAACAAAATCCAACAATTCAACATATTCCAACAAAAACCAACAACAAGACCACAGTAACCATATCCAACAAACAAAAACAAAAATATCACTAATACTGATAAAAATACTACAATATCCGTCATAAATATAAAAAAAGTCGAGAAAACTAAACAAAACGAGACAGTAGCCATATCCTACGAGCTATCGATGTACGCTGAGCTAGTATATAACGCCGACTGTTATGTAACCTCCGAGGCATACCTGTGATGAGGCGATACATATAGAGGCATGCAAAGACACCGCAACTCATTGAGTCAGTCTGCCTGTACTGCTCATCATCGGGCACCTCCGCCATTGTCAAATACCCATTATGTGGCGTCCTCAATGGATTGTTGCTCCAAACTTCAGCTACCCTCATCAGTCGAGGGAAAAGCCGAATAATGGGCAACATCTGGTAACGTCTCAACGCCTGAGAGTCAGGGTTATACGCCAGCGAGTCGTACACCTCAAGAGTCCACGCAACAGTAGATATGCGAACGGTGACCCAGTGATTTCCCCCGACGTTATAAATGGCTAGTATCTGCAACATTGATAATTTTAAAGTTTACATTCAATTTGATAGAAAAATAATAGAAATGAGGTAATAAATTTACCATATCAGCGCACAACCACGGTCTGGTATGCTCTGCAGCATCGCTCCCTTGTACCATCGCTATCAAGTCATCGGGTACTTGCCATCGTGGATAGGTGGTCTTTGATACCACATTATAGCCCATAGGATCACTTGGACGAAGCAAGGCGAACTCACGCTGGCGTTTGCTAGATAAATGAATAAATTTAGTCGGAATAATTTATACCGTAATTGGATGAGTTAAAATAAATTTAAGGACATTTCAAACTTACATAAAATCCAATCGGTGCTATAACGCATCGAGCGTCATTGATCGTGGGTAATAATACATTGGCAGGATGTTGTGGGTTGATTATTTTCCAATGTATATACAAGGTGTACAACTCCATAACCTAACACACACATAAAAAAAGAACACCATTAATTGAATTATAAATATATAAACAAAATTTGAATAAATGTTTGTAATAAAGTACCTCTTAGTGAACTCGTAACTGGGTGGGTGATATGATCGAGCAAAGGTCTTGAGTCATAATATCTTGATTCAAATTAGCCACGACATAAGCATCCGGGCTCGACCGCTTAAAGATCTCAAGTCCTTGGTCGCGCCCTGTGGGTACTATACTCTACGGAGCCGGATGTGGGGTCTCCAATAGGGGTGACTATTAGGGTATCGGGTATCGGTGCTGATACCGACCAAAATTATCGGTATCGGGTGCCGATTACCAAATCGGTCTCGGGGTCGAGTTCGGTTTTCTCGGTTTATATTCTCGGGCATCGGGTATACTGTTTGTGTCGGGTATACCCAATACCGAGAATAAATTCGAGGCCCAATTTATGCGTCGGAACATAACCGTGGAATGGATTCATCCTAATAAAATAAGGGCCTCACAACTATGCATGAGTCGTTTCTTTTAAATAAATGGAATGGGCCTAAACATATAATTCAACCTATTGTTGAGTACATCCGAATTTTTATTATTGATTGAAATTTAACAAACTATGTTAATATTTCCAAATTTACCTTATAATTGAATTTTAATATTGTTTTCTTATCTCATGTCTTTGGATGTTTTAAAATTTAAATTAAATTAAAACAGTTTCATATTAAAGCGATGCATTTCAAAGTTCTGCGCATTTTTTATTACATCTAGTATTTCTAACACCTTTTATTACTATTATTATTATTATTATTATTATTATTATTATTATTATTATTATTATTATTATTATTATTATTATTATTATTATTATTATTATTATTATTATTATTATTATTATTATTATTATTATTATTATTATTATTATTATTATTATTATTATTATTATTATTATTATTATTATTATTATTATTATTATTATTATTATTATTATTATTATTATTATTATTATTATTATTATTATTATTATTATTATTCACTTTATGATTCATGCTAAATTCTTTATTCTCTCATGAATTGACTTTCTGTCTTAAAAAACACTATACAATTAATTTTATTTTTGTATCATCGATAATATTTAAATGTACATTAAACGGCATAGGTTGAGACTTGAGTATCACCTAAAAATAAAATATAGCAATCTTTTTAAGAATCTTGAAATAATTTATTTCTGTAAAAACGATTGATAAAATCATTAGAAATCGAAAACATTGTGATAATTTTAATTTTATTAAAATCATTTCAATCCTTAACGGACCATCTTTTATAATTAACTTTTATTGTTAATTTTAACTCCTATGATAATTTACTGCAATAACAGCGAAAAGAGTAAAAAAAAATAATCAGATCAAAGCTTGCTGGTTCAAGGTTTCGAACCCACGATCAACCGGGTATTGAAGGGGTGAGTCCAACTTTAATACCAATAAGCTACCCGCCACAATGGATATTGATATGTGAAATTTATATATTATATATGCTTCACATAATAATCGGTATTCGGCACCGAACACGAATCGGATACCCCAGTCGGGTATTCGGCACCGAGTAAAATTTTCTGCCTGGTCGGGTGGCCATTTCTCTTCTAAACCGGGTCGGTATCCGATTTTTCGGTAGGTACCCGACCGACCCGATTAGCCACCCCTAGTCTCCAATGCAAGTGGTCTCCGTCTGAAGATCCCCACCATCGACGATCCATCACCCTCGTGCACGGCGGCTCTCATTTGCCGATCTCCGTTGGCTGGCGTGACTCGACTCTCGACGACCCGATCGTCGGTGGCTGAAAGGCCGGGCCCTCCTTTGGATGGACTGTCGTGAAGCGAGATAGTCGGTGGCTAGTGCGGACCCCCTCCTCCGGATCGACCTATCGTGAAACAGATCGTCGGTGGTTAGTGCGGGCCCCCTCCTCGGATCGACCGCCGTGAAGCGGATCGTCGGTGGCTAATGCGGGCACCTCCTCGGATCGACTGCTTGTGTAGCGGATCATCGGTGGCTAGCGCGGGCCCTCCTCATGCCTTTGAGACCGAGCGCCCGATCGACATGCTCAATAGCCGGCGAGCTCCCACGCAGATATAGGGTACGAGATCTACGCCTCAAGATCTCGCGCTCAAGAAATCCATGTTGCTCGAACACACGTCGAGCCACTCGAGCTACGAGGCCTCTCTCCGAATCGTCGTCCACAATGGCACGACGGACAGTCTCAGCCACAGCAGCAATGGAGGCCTCGTCTAGTCGAACACTCCTGGCGTGTTCGCAGCACACGTGGTCCGCTCGCACCTCCTCATGTTCACGACGCTCGATTGCGATCGAGCGCGCCAGTCGGCCTGGCTCAACAACCCGAGATGATCTCGGCACTTCAGCCTTCGGCCGCCACTCGCTGCATGACCGGGACATGCTCTGCCACCCTCCTGCGGGGCACTCGCTCACGCACAGGCAACTGATGTGGCTCAGGCGCAGGCTCGTCATGTGCTCCTCTAGCATGTCGCCCCGCAGGCACAAACCGAATAGCCAAAGGATCGTCCTCGAATAGGCTCAAGTAGTATGCCTCTGTCAACTCGGCCTCGAGCGGCTCTAGCACAGGATGACATAAACGCTACAAAAACAAAATACATACACATTATTGATTATAATGTATTTAATAAATATATAACAAATACTAAACATGAGATTAAAATTACCTGCTCGTCAAAAAATACAATATAGTGGGTCGGGGACTTCCATGTAGTCCACATCAAGCATCTCGGCAAATGTATCCGGTCGTCTCGACACCCACACATACGCCCTAAGTCGGGATGGCCTCATACGACCAAATCAGAAGGCCCGACACAGACCATAGAAATGGTACGTCTTCCTCAAAGCCGCCACCTCGCTCGGGTGCCTCTTGAGCACATCAATCCCGTGACTGAGCCCCTAGAACGAATAGGAGCCCCAAGGAGAACTCTGCCACGATCCAAATCCTCGCCAACGCCCAAACTCATGGCTCGATGGCTTCCTATCGCGCAAAGGACGACGAGGTAAGCTACTAATATAAAAGCCGCCTCAAGTAGTCTGCGGCATCATCACCCGATCGTTGTTTGATGAATCGGTCTGCGAGCTCAAATAGTAGTCCTCCGACCTCAAACAACCTATGGAACATGCCGGTGCCGGGAATATCGTGCCTCAAGTTCGGATCAAAAGAAGACGGTCCAAAGAGCAATCAGGAGACTAGGCAACCCAAAGATCCCAATCGTATATCGGTTCCACATACATGAAACCAAATCTCGAACTCCGGAAAACTAGGATCCACAACCTGTCGGGCCATCAAATTGTGCAGCGCATTATTTGTGCTTTCCCTCTCCGAGACGGGCAGATGCCCAAAGCTCTCTCGAATACGTCAATACATTCGCCGCTGTAGACATGTCCTCGCCCCGCTAACACATCAATTCGGATGTATTGGTTGATCGTCCGCATAGCCTTGCATATGCGGTCGTAACCACCTATAACTTGTCTGTAAATGCACAAGATTAATCAAGATACACTAAATGAAGTTCTAAGCAGACACGATTCAAATCGTGTACACGTGCTAACTGCTTATTGAAGATCGCGACACGGTTAGCACCGTATCGAAGACTCGCAGCAGTTAGCACCGTGTCCCGACCAACCGTGCGGTTCTTGATACACGGTGCTAACCGTGTCAAGATCAAGACACAGTTAGCACCGTGTCTCAAGAAGCGGCATCGGTTGGTCAGACACGGTGCTACGGTGTACAGATCTTCAAGACACGGTAGCACCGTGTTGACGAACCACTCTAATTTTCACAGAATTTCAACAACATAGCAATCTGAATTCAATTTCTAAGTTTCTAAACACACAAACTATCGAAATTTCATCACTATCGTGTCATTCATGAAAATTATCGTGTCACACATGAAAACTATCGTGTACATTCTAAAATTCTATTTTAAATGCACGATTACTCACCGGAGGTCAGGGCGCTCTAAATCGGTCCTCAAGCTCGTGGGCCAGTAGAAGGTCGATGGCGTGCTTGCGTGCACGGCGGCGATCGCTCCGCATAGAAGCTTCTTCCGTGTGGAGGAGCTCTCTCGGCCATTGCCGCTTGCTTGGCCGCATCCGGGAGTACCGGATCTCAGATCCGTATCACTCATGTTGTGCTAATGTGTGATTGAAAGAGTGCACCGGTTTCTTTGGGGGAGGGCCGTGAGTGAGTGAAGTAGTGAGAAGAGAAGTGGGTTTGGTGTGAGGAGAGAGTAGGCACACGGCAGTGAGAGAGAGAGAGTAGTGCACTACTGTTGTTCTTGGGCACACTTGTTGTTCTTCAATGTCAAGACACGATTTTGTTGTTGGGGAGAGTGTCGCTTTTCCTGGGAGTGAGTGAGAGAGAGAAGTGGGTTTGTTGTGTGAGAGAGAGAGTAGGGCACACAGAGACAGAGAGAGAGAGAATATTCACGCTTTTTTCTTTTTTTTCTTTTTTTTTCCCAAGGACAATTTTGTCTTTTAAGCCAAAATGGCTATAAAACTCATGTTTTTATCATATAGGCTATAAAACTCTCATTCCTATTGTTTTTGGTTACTTAAATACATTAACACTTAATATATCTCATACTCCAGATAGATATTATTATATATTAAGAGATAATTATTTTAGAAATGAATTGTCTTCAAGAAAGAAGATAATTATTGTATTTATTAGATGTGCCAAAATCTTATCCCATTAATATTCTATGGAGAGTACTATAAATACAAGGTATGAGAAAATCAATTTATCCCCGGCAATACTTTGATTTTCGAAATCAATATTCACCATCATAGGGGGCGAAAATTTTCAGTGTTATCCATAAATTACTCTCACTCATTATTGGAGATTAAGCATCCGGGACACAATCGAGAATATCAAAGTCGTAGTCTGTTATTGATCTATTGTGACAAAAATTGTAGATAAACGCAATTAATTATATAGGAACATACTAGAAATATAATCAATGTATGATAAATTAAACATCCAAGATATATCCTTAGGAACACGAATAAATTCATATTTCCCATCAATATATATATATATATATATATATATATATAGAAATTCATGAATTATTTCTCCCCAACTCTTGAATTTTGATGTAAAAAGTGTCATTTCTGAGCAATTTTTTTTTGAAATAATTCTAATTTTATAAATAGACAAGAATAAAAAAAAAATACTTTAACACAGAAAAATAACTATTTTATTTATCTTTTTATTCTAATGAATACTCTTTATCTTTTTAATATTAAAATAAATATTTTGATAGATTTAACTCCTAAAGGTTTAATCCTTGCATATTTAAATTAAATTGATTAGCCAAGGCCCACTAAAATTGTCGCCAAACTATTTAGGTCAGCTCGGTTAACAATAAAATGCCTCGCTCCACCTGAATTTTGCGAGATTCGTTTATTTCTTTATAAATGGTGTTATGCTGCACCAATGGATACACGAATCATAAACTTAAATTAGCTAGTCACTACTTATGGAAACTTTATATGAGATGATAGTTCAATAAAAATACTTTTAACATAGTAAAGCAGCAACTAAGTAGGGGTATAGATAAAACTGTGTGTTATCATAAACTTAAATTAGTCACTACTTATGGAAACTTTATATGAGATGATAGTTCAATAAAAATACTTTTATCATAGTAAAGCAGCAACTAAGTAGGGGTATAGATAAAACTGTGTGTTCTTGGCCTGAAGGTTCCATTTGGGACTCACGAGTAGGTTAATTCAAAATTGGGAGTTTTGAAGATCATAAAAATGAGGACTCAAATCCAAATAATTGATGAATATCATGTTTTATTGCAAAATTTCCATATCGAATCACAACGTATACATCATATGCATCACGTTCAACTACATTCATCCACATATATTTATATATATTTCCAAACCATCCACGGATGAGGCGGAGCAAGTTTGTTCATTGCGACGAGAATTGGAGGAAGGCTTCGGCCAACATGTGGCCAACCTTAACCGCGGATTCGGACATGAGATGCACGTGGTCACCTTGGAGCGGCAGCCCCTCTGAATCCACTTGCTTCAAATTGGCAAGCTTAATGGCCTGCCGACTTGCTCTCATTTGTTTTACGAATTTACCATTACCTGATGTCACTATCACCTACAACGACATAATAAAATAAAATAAGCGATCATATTAATTTTATGCTAAAAATATGACCCTTATATATATACTCATAATCTATTTGACATACCTGGACTACATGCAACGTAGGCGCCTGCAAGTCAGCTCGCACGTCAGCAATAAACTTTCCAAATTTTGTATTATACGTGGTAACATCCTCTAACACTGTCGTGTCAGACTCGCCTTGGTACCACATAAGAGCCCGGAGAGACCCTCCATCCTTGAGGGCGGCCTTAGTCCTCTCGATCATGTCATTGTACAACTTCATCCCGCGCTCCCACTCAGATATCTTGGTTCATCCAACGGCACAAGGGACCAAGCCAATCACCCCAATGTTAGGATCATTTGCCAAAATCATGTTGGCAAAGGACATCCTGTGCCCTATCCCGCACTTTAGGGTCAATGTCCACGTGGAGAGGATCATGCGCCTCCCACGAAAGCTTGGCGTTGAGCCGTAAGATCTGCGGGCTAGGCTTGCATTCGGAGGAACCACTTTGTTCCACTTACCGGATTCAATCCCGCCCGTCCGCCATGTTGCTTTGTCCGCCGGTATGAATATGTCCTTGTTTTGATTTTGGCTGCTCACTAATGTTGAGTGATAAATCTTGTGTGCGATATTTATGAAAGCGAGAAAGAACACGAGAGGCTTTTACGTGGTTCGATCAAAAGAAAGATCTACGTCCACGGAGGAGTGATTCCTCAATACTTTCACTATAAGAGATTACAATGAGTGTATCTAAAAGCTCGAGTATTCAAATAGTTGCTCTCCCCTCTACCTTCAACCTAACCTCTATTTATACATATTGTCAAGTTGAGTTTGACTCTGACTCTGATACCAAGTTGAGTTTGACTCTGACTCTGATACCAAGTCTTCTCTCATAAGGATTCTTTTAGATATGCATCCGAATCTTCTACGTCTTCAATTGCGATTAGAGTTCTAGTTGGTCGAGGAGTCTTCTTGGGCCGAACTCACATGGGCCGAGCTTAATGTCGGGCTCATTTATATTGGGCACGATGCTTGGGCCCAGAGTTGAGCCGTAACCTATCATATCCCCCAAAAAAAAAAGACGTAGAAGTGAGGTCGTGATGGAGGGAAAAGCGGTGGTTGGCGTCGCCGCCGCCGTGATTCGTAGTCTAGTGAGGTGGAGCAGCGTCCGCCGCCGAGGTTGAATGCCGCTGGCTTCATCCCGCCGAGACGCTCGCCAAGTCGATGTCGCCGCTTTGGCTCACCGAGGCGCTCGCCGCAGTAGTATGTCGCTTCGTGCCGAGGCGAAGGCTCGGGATACGGCGAAGAAGGAGGCTGGGGCTCTGACGGCGGCCGAGGTGGCGAAGGCCGAGGTCGGCCATTGGAGGGCCGAGGCGAGGCGGCGGCCATGTCGGGAGGGCGAGATGGCGAGGCGAGGCGAGGTCGACTGCGGAGGCCGAGGCGGCAGCCATGTCGGGAGGCCGAGATGGTGAGGCGAGGGCGGCCATGTCGGGAGGCCGAGATGGCGAGGTCGGCGAGGTCGACCTGCGGGGTCGGCGGCGGCCATGTATCGGGAGGCCGAGATGGCGAGGGCCGAGGCGAGGTCGACCTGCGGAGGGCCAAGGCGAAGGCGGCCATGTATCGGGAGGCTGAGATGGCAAAGGTCGAGGCGAGGTCGACATGCGGAGGACCGAGGCGAAGGCAACCATGTATCGGGAGGCCGAGATGGCGAGGGCCGAGGTGAGGTCGACCTGCGGAGGGCCGAGGCGAAGGCGGCCATGTATCGAGAGGCTGAGATGGCGAAGGCCGAGGTGGAGGCGGCGAAGGCCGAGGTCGGCCTGCGGAAGGCCGAGGCAGAGGCGGCGGAGGCCGAGGTAGGCCTACGCAAGGCCGAGGCGGAGGTGGCGAGCCGAGGTGTCGACCGCGGAAGGCTAACGTGGAGACGGGCGGCGCCGAGGTAGCGGCGTCGAGTGTCGACTGCGGAAGGCGAGGTGGAGGCGGCGAGGCCGAGGTCACCACGAAGGCCGAGGCGGAGGCGGCGCGGGCGAGGTGTCGACCGTGGAAGGCCGAGGAGGAGGCGGCCGAGGTAGCAAGCGAGGCGAAGGTGCTGCTCGGAAAGCCATATAACTTGGTTTTAGTCACAAATGTATTTAGGCTGTATGCCGAAGTGTATATCTTACAGATATAACTTGGTTTTAGTCGAAATGTATTTAGACTGTAAAATCAAGTGTATATCTTTTGTATATAACTTGGTTTTAGTCGTAAATGTATTTAGACTGTGTAATCAAGTGTATATCTTCAGATATAACTTGGTTTTAGTCGTAAATGTATTTAGACCGTAGTCGTAAATGTATTTAGATCAAAATCAAGTGTATATCTTACAGATATAACTTGGTTTTTAGTCGTAAATGTATTTAGACCGTAGTCGTAAATATATTTAGGCGTGTATCAAGTGTATATCTTCCCAATGAAGAGGTATAAATTGCACGAGATCCGATTTGGACATCGTTTGCATGTAGATGTTCAAATTAATGAGTAATCAGATGCTGCACGTAGATGTTCAAATTAATGAGTAATCTGTGTGCTTGCCTTGTTTGTCGAGAAATATCGAGAGGGTGGTCCCCTGGCGCGTGCTTAGTTTGAGTACCCACTTTGTAGGTGTGTCATCTTCGCAAGGGCGTCCCCTTTTGAAGGTAAGTTGTGTTTCACCCGAGGTGAGAACGGATTTTCGCATAGGTATAAGATATGACGAAGTAAATGACATCGTGCCTCTTAAGAAATAGAAAGAGGGCTAACATAATGCCGACGTGAAATAAAAACTATGTGAAATACATCATCAGATGAGTAATATGTCAGGTTCGGGGGATAAGTGCACCGGATAGGTAGGCAAGCTTATAGGCCCCTTTGCCGAGGTTCTCGTGGATGCGGTATGGGCCTTCCCATGTTGGATCCAACTTGTTAAGGCGACATCTATCGTCTCTTTGATGAGGGTATCGACTCCGCCTTTCTTCTCTTCGGTCCCGTTCGGCCTCACTGGCGTGTCTTGACGAATGACTTCGGTAGTTGTACCGAGGTGACCGACTCCGGGGATGTCGCCGGGGTGAATGATTATGTGCGGCCCGCTGAGGTGATTGACCTCGGACGTCGTGCCGATGTGACTATTCTCGGGCATCATACCGAGGTGATCGTTCTTGTATATTGCACCGAGGTGAATGTCCTCGGTTATTTTGGAGAGGTGAGCGATCCTGGGCGCCCGTGATTGCCAGTCCGGGCGTTCTTGAGGTTCCTGCTCCGTTCGTCCTTTGGCTCAGAAAGCTTTGAAATTGGCCGATGTTGGAGTTGAGAAATTCGGACACGGCTCTGCTAAGGACCTCATGAGATTGGTGAACCGCCTGTTCACCAGTGTTGAGGTCGGCTTCCCCCTCTTCGGTAGGGCGACGGTCCTGAGGGTGTATAGGTATGTCCTCTATGTAACCCTCAGGCGTGTTGTTGCTATCGGCAGCGGCGACTTCTTTTCCCCGGCGCTGCGTAACAGCCCGGTTGGGATCTTCATCCGTCTGCTGCCAAGACCTCCGCGGCGCTAATGATTGCACGAGTCCTTGCCATTGATTTTGTGTAAGCGAAGTTTTTGTTCAGATTCTACAGACGGCACCAATGATAAATCGGTGTGTGCGAGATTTATAAGCGAGAAAGAACACGAGAGGCTTTTACGTGGTTCGATCAAAAGAAAGATCTCGTCCACGGAGGAGTGATTTCTCAATACTTTTACTATAAGAGATTACAATGAGTGTATCTAAAAGCTCTAGTATTCAAATAGTTGCTCTCCCTCTACCTTCAACCTAACCTCTATTTATACATATTGTCAAGTTGAGTTTGACTCGACTACGATACCAAGTTGAGTTTGACTCGACCGATACCAAGTCTTCTCATAATGATTCTTTAGATATGCATCGAGAATCTTCTACGTCTTCAATTGCGATTAGAGTTCTAGTTGATCGAGGAGTCTTGGGCCGAACTCACATGGGCCGAGCTTAATGTCGGGGCTCATTTATATTGGGCACGATCTTTGGGTCGATGGTTGGTAGTATCCTATCATTGAGCATCCCAAAACTATTAACCAAATAAGGCAACTCATCTTTGGCCGGAACATAATGCAACGAAATTGATAAAGAGGCTAGTTTGGAGTTTTATTCTTTGGCCTCTTCTAAACAAAGCCTGGATGGTTTGGAATGAGAAGGCATCGGGATCTTTCTGCATTCTATAGAAGAGTAGGTCCGATTATTTCACGTATTGTTTGCAAATTATATTTCATCTCGTATTTTAGTGGTTGCAACACATGAGACGTGTATTCTGTTACTATTATTTAGCGGTAGTTCAAAAAAAATTATAAGGCACTAGTTATTTAGTATGAAGGGTATCGATCATTCGCCATTTTTTATGGGTTCTCATAACCACCACATTTTTTTTGGGAAGAGGGGCCATGATGTCAAATGCACAGAACTTTAACATAACTTTTCACCTCTGAAAATTGTAAATAAATGAAGTACAAAAGACAATTTCATATAGGAGACTTGCATAGAATACGTGTTTTTTAAAGGGAGCCCGCATATAGTTTGGATTAATTACTCTAATAATCAATTTTTAATTCAAAATTTGGAAAATAAATATTTCAAAATTTATAAACCCTAATTGAATCAGTGAATCCTAGTTAAGTATCTTAAAATTATACTAAAATTGAATAAATTAAAATTAAATTTTTTTTTCTTATATTAAGAACTACAAAAAATTGAGAGTGAGACAAATAGTGGGACACTAAAAGAGGGACATAGGATCTCATGTGTTTTTTATCTTCTTTTGGACGGTTTTACTTTTTATTGAGTCAACTTTTAAAGTAAGCTTTTGCTTATTTAGTTGATTTTGCATGGTGAGTTTGATCACCAATCCATATATTATATATGTTGTAAATGATGTACAGACTAAGTATAAATATGCATATGTACATCTAATCTATACAAATATAAACAGTGCATTGTTTATAAATGTAGATAGGCAAATATATTCCTATGATATATTTAATTTTAAGGAAAATTTTGTAAAATAATATAATATATATTTAAAAAATAATGTATTAAATATATATTAAATTACTACAAGAATATATTAATTCATTAATATATGCATTCAAATTTTATTTGATTTTATTTTTTCATCGTACGTTACACCAGAAATCTAGTTGCAGTTATGTTTTACTTTTCACTAAAAGAAGAAGAATTAGGTCTCAAAATTATTATAAGCATGCATTAATTAATAAGATATACATTAAAATCTATGAGATTTATCTTCCATCGCTATGTTAAAATTTATCCGGTTTTTACAGAACATGAAAAATAATAGTTTTTCAAATTTTCTGATATTAATTACTACATATCATTGTGATACAATTATTTAACTATAATAATTGCTTAATGTGAAGTTTATGGATTATGTATCGATGGAATATGGCCCAACCGCCAGCCCACCGACAGCCCAAACGAAAGTGGGCACTGGATGATAACGACCACGCGGTTAAGCAAAGGCCCATCCTCCAAACCCTAATCAGCGCCACCCCACAGCGCGAAGGCCAAGAGTCTCTATGGGCGAGAGGAGCAGTCCCTACATGCCGTAGGAAGAGTCCCTACATGGGAGGGATCGATCACGACGTGGGGTCCTCGGATATGTATAAATAGGAGTTAGATCGAAGGTAGAAGGGTTAGCAACTTGTTGAATACTAAGAGCCTTTAGGTACACTCACTGTAATTAAATCATAGTGAAAGTATTGAGGAATCACTCCTCCGTGGACGTAGATCTCATTAACGATCGAACCACGTAAAAGCCTTGGTGATCTTTACTGTTTACATAAATCTTGCATACTAACATATACTAGATTTATCATTGGCGCCGTCTGTGGGAACACTGAACAGAAAAGCTTCGTTTTCCTACAAATTAATGGCAAGGACACGTGCAACCGCCGTCGATGCTGGCAACAACCGCGCTGAGGACGACCAGGTGGTCACTCAGCGCCGCGGGAAGGAGATTGCAGACGCCGCAAGCGGTCACACGCCTGAGGGCCACATGGAAAACGTTTCCATACACCCTCAGGATCGCCGCCCTGACGAGGTAGAAGATGCCGACCTCATCGCCAGTGAACAGGCGGTTCACCGGTCTCACGAAGCCCTCGGCCGAGCTGTGTCTGAGTTCCTCAATGCCAATCTCGGCCAATTCCAAAACTTCCTTCACCAAAGGACAAATGGAGCGGGCACCTCTCGAGTGCCCGAACTGGCGAATACGGGCGCCCGAGGTCGCTCACCCCACCGAGGCGGTCAACGCTCACCTCGGCACGATAGCCGAGAACGCGTACATCAATCCGCCGCCAGAAGTCCATCACCTCGCCGAGATGGTCGCAACCATTCACCACCACGCCGCCCGTGAAGCCCCTCTCCACCTCGGCATGCCTCCCAGAGAGCCGAGCAGAATAGGAGAGAGGAAAGGCGGAGCCGAACTCCCCTGAGAGACGATGAGACGCCATATCGGTCTCCCACCCTCCGTAAAGAGACGACAACGATCTCCGGGGTTCGACCGCACGGAAGAATCATCTCCTTTCTCCATGGAGATTCTAGACACGCCTTACCCCAGTGATACAGGCACTCAATATTGCCGCCACGATGGCCTTGGGACCCTCCAACTTCCTTTTCGCCTACACTACCAACATGGCGAATCAAGGAATGGAGGATTTTCACATGTGCAAAATCTTCCCGAGGTGCCGATCTCCAACGCCCGACCGGTTCACCTCACTCCGCCGTAACAAGATACACCGCCTGTGACCTCATGGATCGCTTTAAGTGGCGCTCTATCGTAAGATGCCACCCCAAAGCAGCCTTCCTCCGACACGCTCACAATCCGCCCGTATGGACGAGACGATGTCGAACTTCGCCTCGAGGTTCATCAAAGAGTCGCTCAAAATTGATGATAGTAACGATCTCTACATCATCAACGCTGCTCAAGAACGGATCCGACCAGCGCCTTGAATAAAGAGATCACCCGTGAAAAGTCAAGACGGCTAGTCGCCTGGACCCGGTCGACAACTTCGTCGAAGGAGACGAGTCGGATCGGAAGAGAGAGATCCGGGACGCAGAGGGTGAGAGAAGAAGCCGACGACCGAGGTCGAGGCGCTGATCATCGAAGTGCCTTCGAGAGAATCAAGAAGGGCCCGATGGAGTCCCGGCTCGGACCTCGGCCAAATCCTGGCGGTAATGCACCTCGTCTGCTCAAATCGAGGGCGGAGATATTCGAGCTCCACGCCGAGCTCTTCCCAAAGCCCCCTCCTATGAAAGAAGGATCCAAGAAGAGGTCGACGGAGGAGTATTGTGACTATCACCGGGGGTTTGGTCACGATACCGAGGATTGCGTAAACAGGCTCAGATCGACGAGCTCGTCGAGGAGGAGCCTCAAGAAATACCTCACCGAGCCGGGCCGAACAAGAAAGGCGGGGAAGAATAACGGTGGCAACAATCATGGCCGACCTCGACGGCGACCCAACCCTAAGATGACGAGGACGAAGGTCCCAACGCTATGGAGCAGGTCTATGCCATTACCGGACTCCCTGTAGGGACGACGAGGTTGTCGTTAAAGAATGAAGCTCGGAGGCCGATCCCCGAGGAGCCGAGGAACAAGCGACTCCGGGATGGTGAGAACATCGTGTTCTCCAAAGATGACCCGGTGCCCAAGATCATACCCCACCAAGACGCCATCACAATACAAGCCGTGGTGGGCAACAAGAACGTCCACCGGGTCTACATCGACATCGGTGCCTCCGTCAGCATTATCTTCCAGAGCTGTCTGGATAAGCTTGAGGTCGGAGGGATTCAAGTGCGTCCCGCCCCATCCCAGTTGCGGAGCTTCACTCAGGAGGCGGTTCAACCCGAAGGTGTTGTTTAGTATGAATTTGTGCGTATTCTTGGTATTGTTTTGCATGTCATTTTCTATGGTTTGTCCTATTTATGCCGTTGGTTCGATTAATATTTATCGATTCGAACTTACCTCGTTCGTTTCAATGTTTTGCAGAAAATCGGTATTAAATAGGAGAAATTAGATCTTCCAAGAATCAAGTTTATTGAAGAGCATCTCGACAGGAGTTCGTAGGCGCAAACGGTTCACAAATCGGAGCTCGACGGGCGAGAACGGGCCAGCAACGGTCGCGCCGCGACGCGCGCCGCCGACGACGCGCCGCGCGCCTCGCGCCAAGGCCCGCGAAGCACGCCGCAGCGCTCGCACAGCGCTGCGATCCGCCTCAGCGCCCTGCGCTCGCCCCAGCCCAGCGCTTCGCGCTTGCATCTCCGTCCGGCTGGAATCCCGGCGCCTGCTGACCTTCGCATCACCGCCTGTCCGGTCTTTGGAAGCGGCGCCGCCACTCCAGACTTTCGCAGCGCGCCCGTCCGACGCTGAAGCCAGCGCCCGCCTCCTCCGCATGATTCGCCCCATCCGGCCGCTGGTTCCACCGCGCGGCGTGAGTCGATGTCAGGCGCGTCCGCGACAGCTCCGTCCGCCCTTGAGGCCGCTGCGGCTGCTCGCCTCAGAATCTCCTCGCCCCGTGGCTGCGCCCGTCCGACGCTGGAGGAAATTTCAAGACTATAAATACTGTTTTAACGCTGAAA
This sequence comes from Salvia rosmarinus, assembly GCA_036937905.1. Taxonomy (NCBI): domain Eukaryota; kingdom Viridiplantae; phylum Streptophyta; class Magnoliopsida; order Lamiales; family Lamiaceae; genus Salvia; species Salvia rosmarinus. Next base: position 67,172,402 of record CM072815.1, on the reverse strand, counting down.
ACCTACTTCTTCATATTTTTTAATTCGCCGTTTTCAATTTTCCACGCGATCGTTCTCAATTATTTTTCCTTGTAATTTCTTTTGCATTTGGGATTGATTCAAGACATTTGATCGAGAAACCATCAACCACATTTACGATTGTAAGACTTGTTATTCGATTTTTCTTCATTTGATTGTTGGATAATGATTTCTATCGATTTTAATTGTTTCAATCGTGAGACGAGCATGAACTAATTCCTTTCTAGGGTTGGGTGATTCAAATTGATTAATTGATGATTTGTTTGATTGAGAATACCAATTGAAACCTGTGGTTTATTGTTTAGTGATTGATCTCTATTGAATTATTTATGTTTCGTATTATCGAGAGATAGATACGTGCATGATAGGAATTTGGTAATAGATTAATCACTATTTTATTTGTATGTTTCGTATTATCGAGATAGATACGCTGCATCATAGGAATAGATCGATTAGAGGTTAGGAAACGGACTCTAGTAGTTTATATATTTGTGAAATTTGATAACCTAGGTTTAATCCACGAACGAAAGTCGAGTGTTTGGATTAAGGTTTCAATATTGCATGAATAGGTAAATTTCGATAAAGCAATAAATCGATTAATCAAGGCAAAGAACCCTAATACCCTAGTTTATCTCACACTCTTGAATTATTCCCCGTATGTTTGAGCTGCTTTGAACTATCGTTGAATCGCTTGCATGTTTATTTTTCATGTTAATCTTAGTTAATCATCACCCCAAATCAAGTTTAGATTTAGATTTATTGTTTTTATCGTAACACATCATAAGCCCCGTTAAGTCTTCCCGAGAGATTCGACTTGGTCGACCTTACCACGCTATAGGGACCTCGTGCTATTATGAAGCGACTAAGTAGAACAATTTGGTCGGAACAAATTTTGGCGCTGTTGTTTGGAAGGCTTTAGCATTTTGATTGTGTTATTTTCCCATCTATCTTCTATTTTGGTTTATTTTTATTTTTGTTTGATTCATTCTTCCCACAAAGCGCAGTAATCCGTTTTCTTGTCTTGTGTTTGTGTATGCTAGGTCGTCAAGTCTCAAAAGGAAGTTGGCACCGTGTTCGACAACATTCACGGGGTAGGAGAATTTAATCCTTCAACTCGGAAGAAAGCTTGTCCGAAAGTGAGGCAAAGAACAAGAGAGTACGAGAGTTTGGAGAGTAGATCTCAAGAGAGGAATCGTGCATGTAAGAAATGGAAGAAAATGGAGGAGGACATGAAGAAGGAAACCCGAGGATGCGTGATTTTGCTCGACCCGTCATTGGGGTGACAACGTCATGCATAGTTCTCGGGGATCCAGCCCGAAACTATGAGTTGAAGCCCATCCACTTCAACCTTCTTCCGTCATTCTATGGGATGCCTAGCGAGGATGCCTTGAACTTCATCCGGGAGTTCTATGCAGTGGTTCACACTTTTCCACTGAACGGGCTTACAGAAGATACACTGAGAATGAGGTGTTTTCCTTACACCTTGAAGGATAGAGCCAAGACATGGTTGATGTCTCTGCAGCCTGGTTCACTGACGAGTTGGCAAGCCGTGTATGATAAGTTCATGGGAAAGTACTACTCGAACCAGAAGACACAAGAGCTGAGGGCTCAGATAGCCACATTCAAGCAGATGGCTGGAGAACCTATGCATGAGGCATGGGATCGGTTCAAGTCATTACAAAGAAGAATGTCCGTGATCACCACTACCCTACCGAGCTCCTCAATAAGTTTTTCTATGATGGATCGACGATGGATTATCAATACATGATTGATAATGCAGCTGGAGGAGACATTGGAAACTATCTTCTTGGTGATGTTAGCGAGATTTTGGAGACGCTTAGCTGCAAACTCACAAAGGAGAAGTGCGGGGCGAAGACTGCTGCGCAAAGAAAAAGAGATTACGCCCAACTATGAAGTGACACAAAGAATCAGTGGCGGATCTCACTCGCCAAGTGCAGCTATTGAGAACAATGTAACCTCGAAATCGCCTCAATTCCAACAAGAACAAGCGATGCCGATGGAAACTTGTGGAATATGTGGAGAAGTCGGGCATGGAGCTAACATGTGCCAAAGAACAAGTGAGATGGCATATGAAGAAGTACAAGTTAATGCGATGCAAGGGTTTCAACAAGTGGTACCAAAGAGAAATCGTAGGCTATCCGTCGAGGCCCGACATGACCCCTACTCAAACTCTTATAATCCCGGTTGGAGAGATCACCTAATTTCTCCCGAGTCGAATCAGGGGACCAAGTCAGGTACCAGTTCGAGATAAAGAAATCAAGAACAACTTGAAGCTCCCAATAAACCATCGCTGAGGATTCTCTAAATACCTTCGTCCGTGCAAGCACTTTGAGATTTGAATCCTTGAGGCATCCGTCAAAAGAGGAGACTCAAGGGACATTGGCTACTCAAGTGGGACGGATATTTGGGCTCATGAGCAATTGGCACGACGAGATCAAAGGGAAGTTTCTAGCTAATCCGAACATGCTAAGGTCATTATCGCTATGGAAGTGATAATGAGAAGTGCAAGGGCGATGAAGAGATCGGAGTAGAAGATGAACAACCTCGCGGGGTTTATGAGCCAATTGCTCCATTTCAGAGAGTCACCGATAGTCGAAAAGAATGAGACGGGAATATGAAGAAAGTGGTAGGCGAAGAAGAAGAAGAAGAAGAAGCCCATTCTCGCACCAACCTAAACCAAGGCAAAGTGATCCGTAGCTTTACTCTTAACATTGCTTTTGGTAATGGAAAACTGCATCGGGATGCTTGATTTGAGGTTGGGGTTAATTTAAGGTCATTCTCTGCTTAATTCATTAAAACTTGGTGAGTTAAACCAACCAAAGATGCAATTAGAATTAGTCGAGGAACTATTCGCACCAAGGGTGTAATCAAGATGTTTTAATAAGAATGGGTAACCGTTAGTCTCAGTTGATTTTGTTGTCATTGATATGGGAGAAGGGAATGGAAAACATGTGAGTGGACATCCGTTGTTGTTAGGTAGGCCATTCATGGCTACAACAAATACCCAAATTGATTTCACTAAAGGATTGATAAGCTTGACTGTTTTGGGTACGACGGAAACATTCCGTGCTAGTAGTAAGAGTGATAATTCTACTGACTCTACTACTGCATCATGTTTTTCTATCACTGCACTTGATATTTTGGACGAGAATAAGGTCTTGCAGGTACAGATGCCTAAGGAAGAAGTTGAGAGTAAGACTGACCCCACACTCCAGGCTAAGTGTAAGAAAGATCGGGGTGAAGTACAAGTCGAGGATAAGTGGAAAGAGCCGCCACCTTACTCTTGAATATGGTTATCGCCAGCAGAGGCGCGTTGGATAACGAGAGTCTGAGCGAAGCTTCTCGCCGACAAAATTCAACAAAATGAGTAATCAATGGTCGGGTCATGACGTTAAACCTAGCGCTCGTGGGAGGCAACCCACGCTTGTTTCGCTTTGTTCTTGTTTTATTTTGGTTTTCTTTGTTTGTGTTTTCGTTTTTGTTTTGGTTTTCGTGGTGTAGGTTTCGCGTTTATCATTTTGAGTTCTAGACTTTGTAATCCGTGTGGTGAAGTCGTGATGCTCCAACTCCACAAGCGCACACTGTCTATTATAAGGAAGTATCATCCTCTATGCCCTTTTGTATTATATCGTTTGGAGCAGGGGACGATGCTCGGTTTAAAATAATGGGGATGATTATTCGGTTTGTGTGCGTATTCTTATCTATTTGTATGCTTGGTGATGTGCATCTATGCTTATTTTGATTTCTTGGAATCAAGTATCGATATGCTTGAGTAAGTTGGGATTCAGATTTGTGCAACTAAGCTCTGTGGTATTGGTCAAATTGTTTTTAATTTCCGAAACTTTTGGTGATATATGATTCGAGTGTAATGTGAATTGACGAGATTGTGATTGATAGAAAATGAATATGGGAGAATTGATGTGATTTGTCCGGCTAATGTTAGGGGTAGTGTTAACATTGTGGTTACCTATATACTTGTTTCTAAAAAAAAAAAAAAAATGTGTGAAAAGAGTAGAAAATAAGGAGAATGAAAACCCAGTTATTTGTTGAGATTGTTGAAATGGAGGATGGGATTACATCCCTCTTCTCGTAATTTGAGAAATGGACATGGAAACCACGATAGGAAACTCGAGTTCATCGAGGGTTCGCCTTTCGAATATTGTTCCAAAATCATAAAACATTCTATGTGCTTAAAAAGAAACTTGTTGCTAAAGGTGACCACATTAGTTAGTTCACCCTCAACGGAGAGTTGGGTCCGAGCGTAGATTACCCTTTATTTATTGGAAATCATTTGCCGTCCTAGATTTATTTCATATTATCTTTGAATGCGTAAACACCAAGTGTGGGGAAAGCAATAAGGTTTGATTGATTAGAATAAGAGTGAAGTTGCATGAATTATCCTTCCTATTCTTACTAGTATATACTTTGCTCGAGGACAAGCAAATGGATAAGTGTGGGGAGTTGTTTAGTATGAATTTGTGCGTATTCTTGGTATTGTTTTGCATGTCATTTTCAATGGTTTGTCCTATTTATGCCGTTGGTTCGATTAATATTTATCGATTCGAACTTACCTCGTTCGTTTCAATGTTTTGCAGAAAATCGGTATTAAATAAGAGAAATTAGATCTTCCAAGAATCAAGTTTATTGAAGAGCATCTCGACAGGAGTTCGTGGCGCAAACGGTTAACAAATCGGAGCTCGACGAAGGAGAACGGGCCAGCAACGCAGTCGCAGACGACGCACGCGCGCCGACGCCGCGCGCGCCCGCGCCTGGCGTCCGCGAAAGCACGCCTGGCCGCACAGCCGCTGCATCCGCCTCAGCGCCCGCGCCTCGCCCAGCGCCTAACGCTCGCGCTTGCATCTCCGTCCGGCGCTGGAATCAGCCACTGCACCTTCGTGATTACTCACCCGTCCGGCTGAAGCGGCGCCCACCTCACGCAGACGCGTAGCGCCCGTCCGGCGCTGAAGCGCCCGCCTCCTCCGCATGATTCGCCCCATCCGATTGCTTCGCTGGTTCCAGCCGGCGGGCGTGAGTCGAGTGTTCGGGCGCGTCCGGCGCAGCTCTGCCCGGCCTGGGCTGCTGCGGCCGATCCGTCTGAGAATCTCTCGCGTCCGCCAAGCGCTCCGTCCGTACTGGAGTGAAATTTCAAGACTATAAATACTGTTTTAACGCTGAAAAACCTACTTCTTCATATTTTTTTAATTCCGTTAGTTTTCAATTTTCTCCACGCGACTGTTCTCAATTATTTTTCCTTGTAATTTCTTTTGCATTTGGGATTGATTCAAGACATTTGATTGGAGAAATCCATCAACGACATTTACGATTGTAAGACTTGTTATTCGATTTTTCTTCATTTGATTGTTGGATAATGATTTCTATCGATTTTAATTGTTTGAATCGTGAGACGAGCATGAACTAATTCCTTTCTAGGGTTGGGTGATTCAAATTGATTAATTGATGATTTGTTTGATTGAGAATACCAATTGAAACCTAGGGTTTATTGTTTAGTGATTGATCTCTATCAATTATTTATGTTTATGTGTATTATCGAGATAGATACGTGCATGATAGGAATTTGGTAATAGATTAATCACTATTTTATTTGTATGTTTAGTGTATTATCGAGAGATAGATACGTTGCATCATAGGAGTAGATCGATTAGAGGTTTCGGAAGCGGACTCTAGTAGTTTATATATTTGTGAAATTTGATAACCCAGGTTTAATCCACGGAACGAAAGTCAGTGTTTGGATTAAGGTTCAATATTGCATGAATAGGTAAATTTCTCGATAAAGCAATAAATCGATTAATCAAGGCGAAGAACCCTAATACCCTAGTTTATCTCACACTCTTGAATTATTCCTGTGCGTTTGAACTGCTTTGAACTATCGTTGAATCGTTTGCATGTTTATTTTTCATGTTAATCTTAGTTAATCATCACCCCAAATCAAGTTTAGGATTTAGATTTATTGCTTTTATCGTAACACATCATAAGCCCTTAAGTCTTCCTCGAGAGATTCTACTGGTCGACCTTACCACGCTATAGGGACCTCGTGCATTATGTAGCGACTAAGTAGAACAATTTGGTCGGAACAGTGTCATTACCCTTCCGACATCAGTAGGACGTGCTCCCGTGTCGGTCACAAAGTCCATCCAATTCTTCCTGCACGAGCTCCTCTCCATACAACATTATCCTGGGAAGAGAATGGCTATACGCCACCAGGCCATCTCGCTCGGTGTACCACCACAATCAAAATACCCACCCGATTGGGGTGCTAACATCCGGGGTGACCAAATGGCAGCAAAAGAATGCCTATGAGTCTCAACCTGTGATGTAGCCCCGCCTCAAGCATAGCAATTTACATCCCGTGGCCGCCACCGGACGACTGACCGAGAATCTTCAACTATCGACGACGACCCTCCAAAGTTGTCAAGGTCGGCATCCAGGCCCGGTGACATTCGGCAAAGATGTCACGTAGCTTCGAGGGAATACAGGACGTGTTCGCATGGTCCCCACTCGACATGACCGAGTGTCGCCCGAGCTCATAACTCATTGCTCAACATCGACCCGCTACTAAGCCGTTCGTAGAAGAAAAGAGTATTCGCGATGCAGCGCGGCCGGTCATAAGGACGTAAGTGACTCAACCCGTAGGCCAAGATCTTGTTCAAGTCAAGTACCCGACCTAGATGGCTAATCCACCGTGGTCCGAAGCCGAGGAGGAGGTGGCGTGTGTCGACTACACCGACCTCAACAAACACCGCCGAAAGAATGTTACCCCCCCGACATTGATAAGAAGGTGGAGGCACCGTGGGCCACGAAGTCTTGACTTCCTAGATGCACAAAGCGGTACCACTAAACTCGATGAGCCCGGAGGACGCCCAAAGACCGCTGTTCATCATCGACTTGGCGTTTTGCGTGATCGAAAGATGCCTTCGACCAAGAACGCTGGCTACCTACCGTAGGATGGTGGACGCAATATTCAAGGACCACATAGGGAGATCGTCGAGGTCTATGTCGGCGACATCGTAGTCAAAAGTCGAAAACGGAGAATCGCTACCGACGACTCCTAACTATCCTCCAGCCTCCTCGTGTCGGCCAACCTCAAGCTCAACCCCGTAGTGTACCTTCATGGTGAAGACGGTAAATTCACGGGATGCTGGGTTTCTCGTGAGGGCTCAAGGCAAATCCCACTAAGGTGAAGGCGTGCTCGACATGCAGTGCCAAAGACCATCCGTGAGATCCACAAACTCACTGGTGCCTAGTCGCCTCACAGATTCTTATCTCGGCCGTCGAGAAGCAGCTTCTTCTTCAAGATCTTGAGGAGAGCTCCGAACTTCGCTGGCGGGAAGAACACTGTGTCGCCAGACACCGAAAGAATATCTCGCCGACCGCCGACCCGTCCGCCCAAACAAGGTGAAATCCTCTCTATATCTCGCCACCTCGGACGAGGCAATCGGTCTTGATCGTACGAGATGAGGTGGGACGCCAACTCCCATCTACTTTATTAGCCGCGCCTCAAAGGACCGAGACGAGGTACACCGGCCTCGAAAAGGTAGCACTGGCCCTAGTGAACGCTAAGCGGCGCATCCGACCCTACTTCCAAGCCCATTCCATCCAGGTACTAACCGACTTACCCTTGAGACAAGTCTTGTCAAAGCCAGAATCATCCGGACGTATAGCCAAGTGGGCACTGGAGCTCGACGAGCACGACATTTCGTACTCCTCAGCCGACCATAAAAGGCAAGCTCGCCGACTTCACGGTGGAGGCCAAGTTCCCGAGGTCGGCTCTACCAGTGAGGTCGCCCAACTCCCGCCCCCCGCTGGAGGAATTGCCTTAACCCACCGACGGTTGTCGGCAGATGACGTGGACGGAGCTTCATGCAAACGGGCTGAGCGGCATCCTCCTCCTCGCCCAGATAAACAAGAAGTGACCCACGACCGGCCACCTTCCCGACCACAAACAACGAGGTGGAGTATGAAGCGATCTCGGGACTCCGCCCGCAAAGGAATGAAGGTGGACAAGATCCGATCTTCTGAGATTCCTGTGTCGTGGTAAACCGTGTTCTAGCGAACACGAGGCCAAGGAGGATCGAATGAAGCAATACCTTGAGAAGGCAAAGGAAATGTCGACCTCATTCAGTATGCCAAGATTCATCGAATCCCACGATGAGAAAACAACCTAGCCGATATCCTCGATAAGTTAGTCTGCGTCATCAACAAATCCACCAAAGGAGGAAGTTCATTCCGAAGCATCGTGGAGTCCCACATCGGCATCATCACCGAGATAGAGCCGAGCGATGTCTCCCATAAGTGGCCTATCCGGAAGACGGCGACTACCTCAAGATCGGCTCGAAGCCAAAAAGATGATGGCGAATCCCGTAACCTCATACACGAGGGCGCCTCACCTGAAGTCTTACCTTCAACCCTTCCGAGGTGCCTCGGGCCGAAGAAGCCGACCACGTGCTCAATGAGATTCACGGAGGATCTTGCGGAAGCCACATGGGGTCGCGAGCTCTATCAAAGAAGACGCCGAGGTCGGGGATATTACCGCCTACCTCATTCAAGATTCGCCGAGCTCGTCACAAAAGTGCCAAGTGTCGCCTTCACCCTCCACAAGAAGCTACCCTGCACCGATCTAAGCGACTACGAGTCCATGGCCTTTCATGCGGTGAGGATCGACATCGCTGGTCCGTTTGACCGAGCACCGTGTCGGCCGATACTTAGTCGTAGCTGAGACTACTTCACAAAATAGGTCAAGCCGAGCCACTTTCTAGCCTCACGAGCGAAGGATTCAGACCTTCGTGTGGAAAACATAGTTTGCCGCCGTATACCGCATGTTACGATCTCGACAACGGCACGCCTCGTCGACAAAAATTTCAAGGAATGGTGTGAAGAGCTCCGGATCGAGCAACGCTTCACCCTCGCCGCACACCGCAGCAAATGGTCGACCGGCGACGAACGCACGATCGCATAAGGGTTGAAAAAGAGGTTAGACCGAGCAAAGGCGATTGGGCTAAAATCTCCTCAAGTCCTCTCGTCCCACAGACAACACCTCGGACTTCGCGCGAGAAACACCCTTTAGTTTGGCCCACGGGACCGAGGCCGTCATACCGGCCGAGATTGGCGCACCGAGCCCGCGCACTTTCACTTCAACGTAACGGAACGAGGAAGACCTGCGTGTCAACCTTGATGCTCTCGAGGAGAACACGAGCTCGCCTTCATAAACGAAGCCAAATACAAGGGCCGGTCGCACGATACTACAACAAGAGGGTAAAGCCTCCACACTCCAAGTAGGCGACCTCGCCCTACTAAATAATGAAGCCGAGAGCCGAGCGCCTTAACAAGCTAGATCCGACATGGGAAGGCCCATACCGCGCTCACGGGACCTCGGCAAAGGGGCTTACAAGCTAGCTCACCTATCCGTGCACTTATCCCCGAACCCGGCATATCATTCATTTAAGGAGGTACTTTACATAGCTTTGATTTCGGATCAAGATCATGTTAGTCCCTTATTGCTTTGCCAGTGCGATATTATTTACTCAATAAAACGTTTGTTTTTCGGAATAATATTTCACTGCCTCATCTTATGCTTATGTGAACATCGCTCTCAAGTCGGATAACACATAATTAACCTTCACAAGGGACGCCTACGAAGATGACAAACCCACTAAGTAGGGTACTCAACTAAGCTGCCGCACTCGCAGATTACTCATTGAATTGAACGTCTCGGTGCAAGGCATACAGACTACTCATTAAATTGAACGCTCTACATGCACGCATACAGATTACTCATTGTTGAAACATCTACATGCAAACGACGCCCACATCGGATCTCGTCAAATTATGCCCTTTATTTGAAAGATATACACTTCAGATACGCCTAAATACATTTACGACCGTAAACCAAGTCCTAAGCTATATTTGTACCTCTCGGGGAAAATATACACTTTGCATACTGATCTAAATACATTTACGACTAAATACAAAATCCTAAGCTATGTACACCTCACTCCGGCCGAGCTCCACCGCCAGGTCTTGTCAAGCCGCACCGAGCCCGAACAAAATCTCTAGGTCGGCGTGTACACTGAACGAACTCGTGCCTTCAACCCTACCGATAGGCCGAATCACCGCGGCCTACTCCGAGCGCTTCGCCGCGGGCTCTGAGGCATCCCGACCTGAATGGTGACTCGGGACCACCGCGACCGCCCGAAGCACTGAACCGCGCAGCGTGTCCCGACCCGGGATGCTCCTGAACCGAAAGCTACACCCGAGGTCGCACTCGACCTCGTGAACTCAACGCCAGCTGGGATCACGACTCACCGCCTACCCGCCTTTCCCGCCGACCAGCGGTCCTCGGGCGCCCCGACCGCCGAGACCGCCTCTAATCGCTTCCTCTCTCACCGACCCATCAATCAAGCACTGCATGATCGGCATAGCCGCCTCCTCCTCGGGTTCTTCTATGATTGGATCGGTGGAGCCCGCTGTGGACTCGCCGGGCCGAGGCATGCGTCGTTACGGACAATCTCGCACATCCGCATGTACTTCACAATGGAGTTCGACGCATCTTTAAACTTTTGTTGGGCCCTCCTCATCCTCAAAGACCATGCCCTCTCGCCAAGCTCGAACTCGATCATCAACCCGGATATGGTAGTTCCACCGGATCGGTGGATTACCTTCTCATACCGCGCGTCCTCCGAGATTTGCTCCAGCCTTCTCCCGAACCAACTCGAGCCGCTCCTCACATCGCATCAGCGTCCGTGGATCACATTGGCGATAAGTCCGCCTCGACCTCGAACAGATGATCCTTAGCTTTAGAGCCTCGCTCAACCGTGAGGCGGGCCACTGATCGGCCTCTTGCAACTTCTTCTTCAGTCGTCGGCGGATGATGCCGAGCCGACGTCCATGCCGCCAAAGCTCGTGGCGGCCGCGCACCGGCCTCCAAAACAACGCTTCATCCTTCTCACCAAGGCACCTCGGCCCCTTTAGCTTAGTCAACAAGTCATGGTCGAGCCCGAGGTATGGAGAAGCAAAGTGCTAAAAATAAAAGATCAACAAACATTTCAGAAGTTGCAACTTTTATTATTCATAAGTGAAAATGTTTACAAGGCTCAGGGTCCTATCGACCCCGGCAGTTCAACCTATTACATTAGGCCCACTGACCTCAGGCTCTATGCCGGGCTCGCCGGCCTCCACTTGCACTTGCTGCTGTTGCTGCGCAAGGCCCCCTTCGGAAGGAAGCTCCGAGCTCGGTTCCTCCTCCTCCTCGGCTTCCGCTCGCAACTCGGCAAGAAGCTCCTGGAGTTCGGGATCTTCGCCCTCCTCAGACCGGGCAACGGCCCGCCGGCCGGGGAGGAGCTGGACACCAAAGCTTCCAACACGGGAAGGACCCGACCCCGAGACCACCCGGCGTCACGCTTTATTCAGCGGTTGGCGACTCGACCCAACCATGCTTGACCTTGTCAAAGTCGGGCATGGCGGCCGCCAACCCTCCGGATGGTCCGACACCACCTGGGCTTGAGTACGACGGTCAGGTCGGTAATAAAAGCCGAGAAGCTCTCCGACTCGACGAGCTTGCCGGTAAAGGCCCCTCGCCAGGGTCCCCGATCGGCCAGCCGAGCACCTCTCGTCCATGAAGCGAAGCTTCACCCGGCCGCCTCCTCGCGAGCCTCTTCAAGCTCCCCAGGCGACCTCCAATGCCCAAGCCCTCTTCTTCGTGGCGGCCTCAAGAAGAACCCTCGCGCCTCGCCCGCCAAGCAGCACGGCGGCATCAAGATCCGCCGCGCAGAAGAAGCTCCGCCCGCCTCATACCGGGCTGAGCTCTCACGACCAGCCCGACAGTAAGTTGCAGTGTCCCCCAGAAGACGCGTTGCAGACCCCATCACCGAGCTCGATCCTAAAAAGCAACACAAGTTAATACAGATCGCAGCGGATAAAGCCGATGTGGAAGAACTTTATACCTTGGGAGGGGTGCGACCGAGGAGGTGGCACCTGCATCGAGGCGGCCCGAGTCTCTGCTCCATCTGCGGACTCGACTCGGCAGAGACCCCGCCATCGGTTGACCAATATCGTCAACCTTCTTTGGGGCTTGCATGTTCACCCACCCGCCTTTTTTTCTTTGGGAGCACTTGCTCGGTGATCATGGGCCCTTCTCTTCTGCGTCGGTTCGCACGATGACAAAAGAAAATCGCTAGCACAAGAAAATCAGATTTACGAGGAGTAAGAAGAGGAAGGTGCCCTCACCCAGATCGGACCTCGACCCTGGGGCCTTTGACCTGTGAACGCTCAGACCGGCCTTATTCAGGTCGTCCTCGGTGAATCCTACGGAGACTTCACCGAGCGTGTTGAGCTGGTCTTCTACGAATCCAAGGGGTTTCACTTTCGGATCCCTCATCCTACCCAACCCCCATTCGTACCTTGGGTACCCGTCAGCCCGCAAAAAGAAGTATTTACTCTGCCACTGCGACACTTTAGAAGGGGCAGCTACCCTAAACGGCTGCCGAGGTGAAAAATAATATACACCCCCCGTGGTCTTGACACTGAAAAAGCGCATCAAAACCTCAAAAGAAAATTCCTCGGCTATGCCGTAGCAGGAAAGCCCCATCCCCACTACTGACCTAATAGAGTTTGGGGTGAATTGGCAACAGAATTTGGAAATATTCCTAGATATGCGAAAAATGGGGCTAGGGGAATCTTAGACCGCCCCCAAGGCATCTACATACACCGTCAAAAAACCTCCCGGGAGCCAGAGCCCGGTCACGGGTCCCTGTAGCACCACCAGCATCCCGGTAGATGACACTCCCTCCCTACTTTGAGTATTCAAAACGGTCGAGACGATTTGACGTCCCCGACCTTATGCACATCCCACGCAGAAGAAAATGGTGGAACCTTAGCGCAAATGCCCAAGGATTTACCCGCAAAATCATAGCACATATAGTCCCTAATATCTACTTCACTATCGGAGAAGAAGAAGAGCGAAATATAAGTCATACTTACTTTTTAAATGGTGGGTTATCGCGTCTTGAAGTCGGGATGGATTTTGGAGAACTCGAAAGTCCGAGTTTCTTTTGCTCGAACGATGGGGAGAAGAAAGTGAACAGCTTTTATTAGGCCTATTTATAGTACGAATGGCGCCCAAATCGCCGTTTCAACTTCCCACGTGGCTGATTGCAATTTGATAAGGAGGAGACGCATGCGCACGCTGCCGAGCCCCCACCAACCGTCTGGCGCAAGTGACGTGATCAACGCTACCGACAACCGGTCCAATCGCAATCATCACTCGACTCCGGATCTCGCATCGCACTTATGTACGACGTCGCCACTCGAGTCGATCTCATCACCGACCTCGGTCCCCGGTATCTTCCGAACGGATATCGCTAACCACCGATCCCGGTATCTTCCGTAATGGATGTCGCTAACCGGCCGGTCCTCGGAATCATCCGTAATGATTCCATCCGGATCGGATCTCGGCATTACTGGGCCGACGCCGCTTTCGTGTTGGACCTCAACATCCCACCGCAGATATCCTCGTCCCGGACGGGACGACTCGATTCGGTCCTCGACAAACGGCGATGCCGAACGCTGCATCACAAACCCGCCGACCCCATCTCGGCCTCCAGATGCATGACCGCCGTCACCTCGGCATTTTCTCGACGGACATCGCCATCCAACTCGAGTGACTCGGCTCGAACGTGGCAACATCCGATTCGGTCCAGAAGGTAAACCGTCTACCCGGTTCGGATCCGAGCAAACCGATCAAACCCCGACATCAAAGAGATCGAAAACCTTCGACATCATTCACGGAGCAACATCCCACCCTCGAAAGCGCATTCTTCATCTCACCCTGCATGGTCATTACTCGACTATTCGTGGGTTATGATGGGATATGGCCCAACCGCCAGCCCACCGACAGCCCAAACGAGTGGGCCAGGATGATAACGCCCACGTTAAGCCAAAGGCCCATCCTCCAAACCCTAATCAGTGGCCCATCCTCCAAACCCTAATCAGCGCCACCCTACGCGCGAAGGCTAAGATTCCTATGGGCGAGAGGCAATCCTACATGCTGGAGGAAGAGTCCCTACATGGGAGGATCGATCCCGCCTATGGTCCTCGATATGTATAAACAGGAGTTAGATCGAAGGTAGAAGGTTAAGAACTTGTTGAATACTAAGAGCCTTTAGCTACACTCACAGTAATTAAATCATAGTGAAAGTATTGAGGAATCACTCCTCCGTGGACGTAGATCTCATTAACGATCGAACTATGTAAAAGTTCTGGTGTTTTTATCGCTTACATAAATCTTGATACTAACATATACTAGATTTATCATATACAAAAACGCACACTTTCGATTGGTAATGTCTAAAAATATATACAGATGCAAATATAAAAACCCTGTGATCAGTAAATAATTGTTGCTAAAAACGATTCTTTTTTTATATAATAAAATTTAGCAAAATCTAGTTTTGTGTCAACGATTTGTTAGCTTTCTTCCGTATTTCCACACAATTTGAATTCGTGTAGAATTGTTTTTAATCATTAAGATGGAGAACTAAACCAAAATATCTCTTTTCCATCACTAATCGAATCACTGTTCGCGATCAAGAAATTCCCTGTGGCCACCGGCTCTAAGGAGATTGGTACCTACAACAAGAATCACAGTAGAAAAACCATTTTTCTACTGTGTTTTATTGTATTCGTTAAGGCGACACTAAATATATAGATTTTGAAACAAATTAACAAAGAAAAGGAGATGTTGTACGATAAGTCATGGGTTTTGTCACCATTTAAATGCAACGGATTATGGTAAATTACATTGACTATAATTTAAGGATTTTTTAATAAAAATTATATTTATTTAAATAATTTTTATGAATTATCATTTCAAAGCTCAGCGGTATATACTCACTAAATTGTACAAATTCAGTACAAATTATATATACTTGGGCAAGTATATAATCGTATAACTTTCACCTATATTTTCTAGATAAAAAAATATCACTTTAACTTTTTAAGTATGAATTACCTCTTATTAATAATTTACAAATTCATTCTTCCATTTTTTTTAAATGTCATCATCTGTCAATTTAAATACTAAAAAGTTACGAAAAACTACTTCTGTATCATATTAATTACAAATATGGAGCAAAAAATTTATAATTGTTGGATAGCTGCTGTAGATTTAGCCACTGTCATAAAATCCGAATAGGATGATAAATATTTTACATGTTTTTTAGTGGAAGGTGGAGTGGTGACTTGTCTTTATTGATCATTTGTCTGGTGGTGTGGATAGTGTTGACGAT
Source organism: Salvia rosmarinus (assembly GCA_036937905.1). NCBI lineage: Eukaryota > Viridiplantae > Streptophyta > Magnoliopsida > Lamiales > Lamiaceae > Salvia > Salvia rosmarinus. The sequence goes on along the minus strand of CM072815.1, from coordinate 67,157,064 downwards.
CTTATCCGTGGCGTGTCCCTTCAATTTTTGTCCAACTCAGATTCTAATAGTTTTTCTAATTGGGCCTTTCTCTTTGGTGTGGATGGATATTCCCTATTTTTTTATAATCTTATTTCCTTACATCTATTTTCTACCTTTTCACATTAGGAATATTTGTAACTTTTTACTTATGATTTAGTATTCGTAATTGTAACTTGAACTGAGAATTTTGTTGTTGGAATATTCCATTTATCCTTAGGAGTTTCAAAAATTTGACTATGCACACTACTAAATTATAACGTTATTTGTCGTGCAATATTAATTAGCTAAAATTATCTGCTTTTTTAATCTCTTTTTTTTGTTAATTTGAAATATTTCTATCGCTGAAGTAATTTGAAGTAATTAACCTAACGTTTTTGACGTGATTTAGAATTTGAAACCCTTTAGAACTAAATATCTTATTTTTGTATTTTTATTTTATCAACGTCGCTTAGAAATTTTATCCATGTTAAGGACACGTCATGACATCTTGGTTGAGTGAGTTGTATCTAACAGATGTTAGACCACAATAAAAGTTCGATAGTTTGTGTGTGTGTGTTACCAGTGGTAGAGTGGTTAACGCCGGCGCCAAAGGTCTCTGTTCGAGTCCACCGCGACGCAGCCTTTTAAAAATTTCTGCATAAATTGACCAAAAAAAAAGTTCGATAGTTTGGATTATTTTGTATAATATCTATAGTTTGGATCATTCCTTGTAAATTTAGTTATTTAAAGGGTTATTGACATATAAATACATCAACTTTGGATCTAATTGGATTTTTTCATGAATTTTAAAAATTGTCACAAAATACACAAACTTAATTATTTTAGTGATTTATCACGATTTCAAATTTAAGCCAAATTAAATCTGACTTGACATCTCAAAAATTTATCATAGACAAAATGGTCAGTGATATAAACGACATCGTATAGAGATGATATTGATTGTTTTGATCCCAACTGGAATGAGACGATGAAACAAATGAGAAGACTTGATTTTTATAATGAGGATTGACGCGATGAATCCTAGAAATAAAAAGTATGATTTATTTTGATGGAACGAAGATGTTTTATGTCATCTCTCTACGATGTGGTTTATATTCACTAACCGTTTTGTCTATAATAAATTTCTTAGATGTCAAGTCGATCTAATTTTATTTAATTTGAAATCGTGGTAAAATCACTAAAGTTATTAAGTTTATATATTTCATGACAATTTTAAAGTCATGAAAAAACCAAAAATGCTTCAAAATTGATGTGTTTATACATCAATAACTCTTATTTAAATGTATTTGCCCTTATTTATTGGCCTACGGAGCACTTTGGCATTATGTAGGCTTACTTTGTGGCATGCTTTATGATTTGTACTAGCTTTGTTTGAGCTCTCTGCGTGGTCTTCTTTGTGGATGTTTTTCATGTTAGTCTTTTTCAGGTGGGAACACGATTTTTTTTATCCCCTTAGGCCTTTCAGGTCACGTACAACTTTGATTATAGAAAATCTGTCTCGTGTATAGTCTTTGTGACTTTACACAGGCAAAACTACCTCTCTATTCTATCTTTGTAATTTTAATAGGGGATTCGATGGTGATGATTGATGATTGTGGTTTGTTTTTCTCCGATGCACATGGCACCATGATTACGCTAAAGGTGGAGATTATTGCTATTTGCTGTCTCATGTCACACCCCGCCACAACTTCGCCTTGACTAGGGACAACCAACCTTGGAGAGAGCGACTAATCGAATGATGATCCGATGTTTGATTGATAAGGATTGTATTTACTCATATACAAGAGAATTCAAAAGGGTTGAGACACAAGATATTACAAGGAAATTGTCCACTATATATATAAGTCAATAAGATCAAGTTACAATGTACAGATAAGAACTATTTGAGTTCGAGTGAAAACATCTAAACCAAAGAACTACACAACACCAATACGTCAAAGGTTTATAGTGGAAGACTTGAAGTATGATATATGTTTGAAGACACACATCTTACACTATACTATAGTTAACAAAGCTCTCTACCATATTTTAAATCAACTCGCACATTTAGAATACATACTATACCGAAGACAAAACTAGACTCATGCCAAAAACTATATACTTATATACTTTTACTGAAAACTGCCTTATCACTTTTAAAGGAGTTAACCCTCCGTCAATTATTAAGATAATATGTACGATTTTAAATACATTAAAACTTAAAAATAAAATTATCCAAATATAGTGATAAATGTGTATTTACTTTATGCAAAAACGTGGGGGGTTTTAACTAAAAGTGCCACATACCTATTAAATAATTATGTAATCTAAAAGTGACTACAGTATAAGTTCTTTTTCTGTAATCTAGCCACCTCTCACGGACACCTATAAAGCCAACTCGCTCAATGACTCAGGATCATAAGTGTATACTAGTTCAAGCAAGAGATGCTATCTGACAAGGATCCAAAATCGATTAATAGAGAGCAGATAGGTATCATACATAAAACTGAAATAGTTATGGCAAGATAATATTTTAAGTAATTTCAGATTATGCTTTAAATGAAAATTTAAATTGTTATCTATGAAAATATTTTTCTATTAGTTTACTTTCATATATATGGGATAGTTCCACATCATCTATATCAAATGCCCATATTTATATATAAGAACAAAAGCCGCCCACCTAGTCAAAACTCATCGACAACAGGACTGTTTTTCATCTCCTTCTCGGCTTTATCTTCACGATTAACCTTCATCGCGAGGAACTAACTTGATAAACCAATCGAAAAGAAAGACCACACTCAAGAAGGAAAATGATACTTCACCCGTTCACGAAAAGTATCACGAAATTTCGATTTTGGACATCCACAAAAATATCTATTTTTCATTTTAATACATCATTCTACTTAATCTCCTTCTATTTTACCCTTAAAGTTCTCACTTTATCCAATCAAAAAGCATCTATCAACTATTTTTTTAAAACATATGTCGGTCAAACATATGATACTTTTCGTGGACGGAGTGAGTAACTTTTAATTTTTGGGCTTGCATTCGATTAGACTCTATTTCAATTCTTCGATACTTTAGGATGGGCAAAAAATGAAAATCGAATAATCGAATCGAATCAAACCGAAAAATCAAATTTGGTTCGGTTGTTATGTTAATCTGTTAAAACCGCTTTTAAAATTGATAATTCAGCTTTTCTATCGGTTTGAAAAAAATTAATTAGTATAATTCTAAATAAATAATATATATATATAAATATATATATATATATATATATAATATTATTTATTTAGAATTATACTTTAATAATTGAATATCCTATTCATTTCTCTCTCTCTCCCTTTTATATCAATATATAATATTTTTAAAATATAATATTATTTATTTATTATATAATACTATTAATTATTTTTTCCAAAATATTTTGTATATATAACATATAAAAATATTTTTATATATTATATCAATATATAATATTATGTACTCCCTCGTCCATTAAATTCGAGCATTTAATTCCGTTTTGGTCCGTCCACGAAAAATGTTCACTTTCCTTTTTTGGAAACATCAACTTTATATTTTTACCCTAAACTTATTTACTTATTTACAAAAAAAACCACATATGATCCACCTTTTTACACTCAATATCCATTAATATATTCATTTATTATCCTCATGGTACATCTTTTTATACTCACTTATTTTACACTCATTACAATTTATTAAAACTCGTGCCATCAAAATCAATGAACGATTTTGGTGGACGGATGGAGCATTTATTTTTGAAAAATATTTGTTTTTGTTAAAAAATCGGTTTAACCGAAGTTCGGTTCGGTTACCGAATAAAAATTTGGTTCGGTTCGGTTATTTTTTCCTCCGAATAATCGAATACTTACCCCTAGATAATTCATTGCAGCCTCAATTGTAAGATTGAAAAGAATCTACTTAAAGAAGACTTTATTGTGTGAAAAGATTCTATTGAACTTAGCTAAGTGTTGATTGATTACTGAAAAAGACTTTAGAAATCAAAGGAAAAGTTTGAAGTATTGCTGAAAATTCGATTGTGAAAACAACCAATTTCGTCGCCTCGCAGTCCATGCTCGATCAGAATCTGAAGGCAAGCCTTTAGAAAGGTGAGCTCTGATGGCAATAAATTATGATTACCTAGCTGACAGTTATTACAATTTTACCTAAGGGTCGTTAAATCATATTTTCTAATAATCTCAGCATGACCTACTCATTTATAGCCCATCCTCTCGAGTTCGAATCGTGTGATTTCTCAACACGTGATCTCGAAAGTCGATTTACTATGTCTGAACAATGAGAATTTACCTCTACTTGCAACATAATATTGTTCTATCCACTCAATCCCATCAGATTAACTAGACATGAGAAATTAAAAGGTTACAAGCCTTCTCAAACTAACAACTTGTACAAGATTATCTCAACCTCAATCCTAATAATGTGATATTCTAATGCTCACATTAGATACATATATAGGTCATAACAGTATTTTATGTATGCAATTGAATCACTTAATTTCATAAATGAACACTTAGTCTTGAGAAATCTAAGGCATTTCACCTCTTATGCTTGGGCCCTCTCAACTTATATGAGCATATGCTGCTCATAGATTCTAAGTAAGATCCAGCATGCTTCCTAAATACAAATAAGCACATAAGTTCAAGCGGATTTCAAATCCGACTAACAAAATTTAAAATTTTGAAACTTCAGAAAATACTTAGAAATTGAAACATTTGTGTTTTAATTACTATGAAATTTCCTACATGAACTACTAATCTTATGAGACATAATCACGCAATCAAAACACATAGATAAAATCATAAACTATACTCCTAGTTGACGTCATTTTTGGGAATTTTTGCTAGGCTTGTAATTGAATTCCTATTCATTCTTGAAATGATTATCTTAATATACATAAGAAAAATCATAATTACATAGAACTGTAGATTGAAATTATATAACACTTACTACTCGGCATAGATCACATATCCAAGCTCAATTAAGACAACAACAAAAAAATTAAAATAAAACCCAAATCTACAAGTCTATGCTTCACCACCTTGGGAAAAATTAGGTTTGATTCCGATCTAATCACCAGAATTCATAGCATGCTTAAATCAACACTTAGAGCATATATATCGTAATCGATTTCACATGAAAATCAAATCAGATAAACCCATCCTCAACCTCACACTCTTCACACGCATCTCAAGATAACTTTCGATTTTAATCTCGCTTCTTGAGTCCCATGGCGTGCAGACGGTGATAGGAACAACATACTAAATAAATCGAGATCAAATTTTACTATTTCTTTTTCAAAAAACTGGATTTCGGGCTAAAAAGCTCATATCATATTCTATTAAATATACATATTTATAATATTATTTAATAATATCAATTATATTTTATATAATTATATAATTATTTATTTTTACAATTACAAATATCAATTTTATATATTAAAAATCAGAAAATGATCTAAAAAACTTGCTCCTTCGAGCTTGGTTTGGGTTTCATATTTTAGGCCTGAAAAATTTCAGACGGCCCAGTTCAACCTGAAAAATGTAAAAACCCGACAGGCAGCTATGGCTTAAGGTTGTGTGTGAGTGTTTATCTAAAGCAAAAGTCAACTATGCTTATGACTTTAAAGGTAAACTAATTGTTTATTCCATTCTCCAATTTTGTTTTATTTTCACAAGCACAAGCTCACGTGAGTTTGAGAAAAATGATAAGAAAGAAATCCTTTAATTGATCTCAGTAATGTTATATTATAGTTCATTTAATTGTGTGGTCCACATTAGATGAATTTAAATACCAGTTTAAGAAACACAGTTTGCTAACTGCAACTCACTTTCAGATTTCCCTAAACAGGACTCTAGTTATAAATCCTAATCCAGTTATATTCAAGGTCCGGATAGTTATCTTTGAACTTTCCAAATCCAACTTCGATTTAAAATCGAACCTCTGGGGCTCATTCATTAATCCTATAAATTCAAAACCGTTAATTACGGATATTTGGGCTGTGTTAAAAATTAAAAAATTCAGGATGTTGCAGCCCACCCAACCCTTGGCAATCCTAAGGGTCTTGTACCAATGATTCAAAATTTCTACCAATGATTCAAAATTTCTACCTATGTATTTTTACATCCCACAGCTTCGGCAGATCGCTTAGTCCCGTTTATCTTCAGCCTGCTTAGGACCCTAAAATTTAGGAGGGCCAAAAAATAGACAAAAACTTGGGTGAGTTCCGTCTTACTATGAGCTCATCCTAAGCTCACCCTTGTTTTTTTGTTAAAGTAATTATAATTATAATTATAATGAGTAAGGATAATTAGATTTTATTAATTCACAATTAAGATTTATTAATTCACAATTATGGTTTATTAAATTAATTAATTATATGGGTGAGTAAGGATAATTAGATTTTATTAATTCAAAATTAGGATTTATTAATTTAAAATTAGGTTTATTAAATTAATTAATTAATTAATTAATCAATCAATCTCACTGTGTTATAGATTCTCTATATATAATTGTGTAAAGAAAATTTAACAATGATTTTTCGTAATGTAATGGTAAATTGTTCTAATATTATGACCCGTGTCCGAGTCTTATGTATGGCCTGATTTTTTGCTTAAGTAACGGTAATTTTATTGTTAATCATTTATTTAAAAAAGAGGAATTTGGCTTATTTTTTACTTATGTGACGCAATTTTGATTGTTTATTAATTGACATTTATAGTTCTTTAGTTGTTAATCTTTTTCTTTGAAAAAATTACCTTCATTTTTGCTTAGTTATATAATACATATATGAATCACCCTTGAAATGACGCCAATTTCATTTTATTCTTCAATTCTTCATCAATCCTTAATCTATCTTGCATATATTTTCTCTTGTATTCCATTACATCATATCATATCATATCATATCGACTCGAATCAATAATATCTTCCTGACTTATCTCTCTTACGAGGTACAATTTCATTCTTCAAAATTTATGTGATTTTTTTTGTGTTACTTTTTAAGAATTTGATTCATTTATGATTATAAATTTGTAGTTACTTTTTTTTTAGATTTTTTTTTGTTTTGTCACTTATGACTTTGCTGTCTGATTTCTATTCTTTCAAAATTTAAATTTATTATCATTTAATTCTTCATATTTGTATTATAATATGAATCCATCCATTATATTTTATATTAATTTTGATTATGATTTCTGCCGTAGTGCATTTTGCTATCAATAAATTCATTTGTAATTTATTAAAAAGGAAGAAAAAAATGCTAAGGATATTCAGAGATAGCATAAGCATCGGAATAATTCATTTTCTATTACTTTTATGTAATTCACACATATGTATATTTTCATTATCTATATAGTAGTTTATTGGATTGTTCATTAGCAGCAATACATTGAGATACGTGTATATTAAATAAATATCGTAAGATTTTGCAAGTAAAAGAGTTAGAAGTCATTTATTATCATTAACATAATTTTATTATATAAATACCATTTTATGTCTTTATAATTATAATTAAAGGGATCATTTTCACTATTTCGCCCTGGACCTTATTTTTGTCAAGATCGGTCCTGGTGGCTATTTTGACGAGAAGTTCTCTCTACTCCCAAGTGGAAAATTTTTTTGGTCAATTTAATACAGAAATTTTAAAGGTTGTGTCACGATAGACTCGAACCCTAGACATTTGGTCTCGGACTTAACCACTCTACCACACTAGGCCAACACACACAAAAAAAAAAGAGAGCTTGGGACGAAACTTGCTTCATTTTTTTTTGGTTAATTAAATACAGAAATTTTAAAGGTCGCGTCACGGTGGACTCGAACCCGAGACCTTTGGCCTCGGACATTAACCACTCCACCACTAGGCCCACACTCCTAAGTGGACTTTTGTGGTGGTGGGTGTTCATGACAGAGTGGAACCACATTTGAGCCGATTCGTCGTTCATTTTTCATCTTTCTCATTCTTCTATTATTCTTTGTGTATGGTGCGGGTTCGTATTTTGGTAGTCTAAGGATAGCTACAAGGTGTTGTTTTGTTGTTGTTAGAGGGTGTTTGGTGAGCTTATAAGCTTCCCAAAATGCATTATGTTCGCTTTTTAAGCTTAAAAACGGCTTTATAAGTCTGCTTTTGAGCTTATAAGCTCACCAAACACCTCTTAGTGTTGCTGCTCAATTATATATTAAGCGATATGTATTCTAAGTTTAGAAAGTCAAGAGTTACCTTATGTAAACTGTTCACTTTGTTCTCTGTTATTTGTGATTTTATGTGATGACTTTAAAATTGACGTATTTTTCGTATTGGTTCTTTTATTGATTAGAGGTAGTTTTATCTAATCAGTGCACTTAAAACGTGAACTTCCTTTTAAATTTGTAGTTGAGTAAAATAATCCTAATTAAATGATTACTTTTCTCAATAACCACCCAAATGTTTAATAAGTATTTTATTTTCTGCACTTAATAATAACCATATATATATATCTTCATTGAGAAAATGAAGAAAATGCGCAAGAACTGATTTTGAGAAATGTTATAATAAAAAATAAAATGTGAATACACTTATTAAAATTTATTTATGAAAAGACATCGCCTTCGTAACTCCATACATTGATATCCAAACCGTCGATGGACGCCAAGCAAGTATTTCACTATTGGGGCGCACTTGAGGAAAGCTCCGCCATCATCCGCCCCACTTTCACTTGAGCATCGCGAGATGAACCTTATCTCGATACGGTCGGCAGCCCCACGCATCCACTGCTTTTTAGGTTGCTAACATCCGTCGCCTTTGACATTCTCTTCTGCGCTCACTATCGCCTCTGCTTCCTGTATATCGCCCAATATTTATCGCCACCGCACCCACAAATTCAACACAAATATTGATAGATACGGCCCAACTACCGTGCCCAAGATCGTGCCCAATACAAGTAAACCCGACATCAAGCTCGGCCCGACAAGTTCGCCCATGAAGACTCCTAAAGCCGCTGGAACGCAGAAGCTCACCATATCTAAAAGAATCCTAATTCAAGAGGATAGGATCTCGAATCCTAGTTAGAGAAGACTTGATTCGAGATCTAGGTCAATACATTGTGTATAAATAGAGGCTAGATTAGAGGACGTAGATCATTCACCTCTTTGTAATCACTTCTTATACCTCAATACATATACTCTCTCTCTCGCCTGCGGACGAGATCTTATTCACGATCGAACCACGTAAATCTTTGGTGTTCTCTCGATTTATTTCCCTTACGAATTTAGGATCGATCATCGCGCCGTCTGGGAAACGAAATTTTGTGTTTTCGATCAACCACCGCTTATGTGGAAATAATCATGACTGTGTACACCGAAGCCATGCATCCAGACCGTCGCGGCAACAACAACGCCGACGGCGAAGGAACGCCGAGCTCGGCTCGGGAAGAGCCCAATCGTAGAAGAAACCCCGAGGAGCATATCCAAAGTCTCGACGAGCACGGACACCCCGCCCGCAGGAGAAAGTTACCATAGCGAAGGCAATCGTAGCAATAATCCGTGGGAACATCCGCTCATAGTAAACCTCGACGACGCCGCCAAGGATTTCTCGAGAAAAATAGGAGAGCTTTCTCCAGACTCGGGCTACTGTGGTCGGCCACGCCCCGAAGAACGGAACATCAAGCCTCATCTAGATACGAGGCATCACAACGAGAGGTCGGGCCCAAACCGACCGCGCAAGGAACCAAAGAACGCGGAGAGGACGTCGTGATCGCCGCAAGCCAGCCCCGATCGCCGAATAAATCCATCCAATAACTCCGCCCGATCTCCGTGGGACGAGCAGCGCAGAAAAGGCATCGTGGCCGCCGCGAGGTCGGTCCGAATCACCTAAACGAGTTCGATCGTCGAACTTCGCCCCGCCTCCGTGAGGACGGCTTCGATGGATACGGAAGATAGTCACCCTGCTCTCAACAGATACTCAACACTTCTCCCTGATAAATACCGGGTTCCAAGCATCGCCCCTATGACGGATTGAGGGATCCACGTAACTTCCTCTCGCAGCCCAATACAACATGATCAACCAACGCCTTAGCTCGGTTCACATGTGTAAACTCTTCCCGAGTTACTCGTCGACAATGCCCGCAGTGGTTCGGACAGCCTACCTACGGAAGCATCGGCCCTATCGCGACCGATGACGCCTTCCATCAAGGTTCTTCCAAAAGGCGAGTCAAAACGCCATCGCACACCTCCTCACCATAAGGCAAAGCCGAATGAGTCCATCGGCGACTTCACGACAAGGTTTAATAAGGAATGTTTGAAGGTCAAGACGTGAACGACCTGTTAGTCATCTCGGCTTTCCAAAACGGCATCTCGCCGGGGCCTTATATCGAGAGATCGCAAGCACGAACCCCGATCGCAACAGTAGTGTGGCGATAGCCAACCGGTTCGCCAAAGCGGACGAGGTCGACAAGAGAAAGCGCAGCGCATAAAGCCGGACCTCGGAAAAAGGAAGAAGAGACGGGGAAGGAAGATCGAACCAAGGCCGCCAAGCACTTGGATGATTACATCGCCCGATAAAATCCAGCTCGGTCCGCGACGCCCCTGAACGACCTCAATACACCCCGCTGACGGCCGAGGGCGTAAATCTCACGACTCCATACGAACCTGCTCGAGAAGCCTCGACCGATGACAGGAGAAAGAGGTGCCGACCCACGGATAAATATTGCTCATTCCATGATGATTACGGCACGACATCAAGAGTGCAACGAGCTCATGGGTGAAATAGAGATGCTAGTTCAGACGGATCCTCAAGAAATACCGAGGACAGAGTCGCAAGCCGACCAAAGTCAAAAGAAGAAAAGAGGAAGAGGGAAATTGTGCCCCTACAAAAAACAAAGCGCAAGACCGACGAGGAAGGAGATGATGAGCCCCAATATGACGGGTGGTCTCCACTATTACGGGCTCCCTGTGGAGTCACGAAGTCCTCCCCAAGGCCGATGTTCAAGTCCTAGAACCAACGAACCTACCAATAAGAGGTTCAGAAGGACGAGGCGATCACCTTCTCCGAAGACGACCCTGCTCGCCGACAAGACCCCATCGTGATGCATTGGTGATCCGTAGTGGTCGCAAATAAGTTGGTGAAGCTGCTTACATCGACAACAAGGCCGGTGAGCATCCTTTAAGGAATGCTTTGACAAGCTAGGAGTGGAAGACGCTACCGCACAAGCCCCGCCGCCACTTCAAGCTTCGCCCGAGAAGAGACGCGCCCGTAAGGAATAATCGAGCTACCCGTCACGGTGGGAAAGCACCAACGACCTCGACCAAGGTGGTGCGTCAGAAGTGAAGGCCAACTCGTCAGATAACATCATACTAGGGCGGATTGGTGAACGCCGTAAGGGCGGTATGCTCAACGCACCACCCGACGATAAAAATACCCACCACGAGGGAACAACCGTGATCCGAGGCGATCGTAAGAAGCTGCGAGAGTGTATGCAAGTTGCTTTACGAGGTGCCGGACCTCGGTCCAACACCCACAGCATAGCAATTAAAGAAACCCAAGAGTTGAGTCCGAAGTACATCGCCACCCCCCGACAACAGTGGAAGAGGTCGATTGTACAAAGACGAGCCATGAAGGTCGCCCGTGTTGGTTTCACCACGACACCAAGTGAAGGATCGATCATCCAACTCCTAAGGGAATTCGAGACGTGTTTGCTTGGTCTCCCTCGACATGACCGAGTCTCGCCGAGTATCATCACCACCGCTCAACATCGACCGAACATAAAGCCGCCTCGATGTAAGCAAAGAATCTTCGCACCGAACGGAACCAAGTCATTCATGACGAGGTGAACCAACTATTAAAAGCACGACATGCTCGAGGTCAAATATCCGACCGGATAGCCAACCCGGTGATGGTGAAGAAAGGAGGAGGGATGGCGAATGTATCGACTACACCGACCTCAACAAGCATCGCCCAAAGGATTGCTATCCCTTCCCAACATCGACAAGAAGGTCGACGCTGGTCGGGTACTAAGTCTTCGCTTTGACTTATACAAAGTGGTATCACCAAGTCCCGATGGACGACGAAGACGCGCCAAGACAGCCTTCATTACCGACTTCGGGTCTTCGATATAAAAAGATGCCATTCGCCTTAAAATGCAGGGCTACCTATCAAAGGATGGTGGACAAAATATTTCAGCCCTACATAGGTCGGAATGTGGAGGATACGAGACGACATCGTCGTCAAAAGCAAGGAAGAAGTCGCATGTGTGGCCGACCTGATCGCCCTCGCCTTCTTCGAAAATCAACCTAAAGTCAATCCCCGTAAATGCACATTTGCAGTCCGTCCGGAAAGTTCTTGTGGTGTTGGGTTTCACAAGAAGCGGCTAAAAGCAAACCCGACCAAGGTCCAAACCATTTTGGAAATGAAGATGTCAAGACCATCCATGACGCACATAAGTCGACAGTCGATAGCCGCACTAAGCCGCTTTCTTTCAAAAGTCATGATAAGCAGCTACCCTTCTTCAAGATACTCAAAAGCCCCAAATTCTCATGGGACGAGGTGCACAGTCCGTCAAGACCTCAAGAGCTACCTCGCCAAGCTCCCACTCTATCCGTCCCAAAAGAGGAGAGGTCCTTTTCTCTACCTCGCCGCCTCGACGAATCCATAAGTGCGCCCTGCACGAGAAGAAGGACGCCGCCCCCGGTGTATTTCATCACCGAGCACTAAAAGGTCTGAAATGAGGTATCACCGAAAAGCTTGCTTTAGCATTGGTAAATGCCGCGAGGAGGCTACGTCCGCATTTCCATGCACATCGCATACAAGTCCTCATCGACTACCCACTTCGCAAGTATTGACGAAGTTCAAGCATCGGGAGAATCACGAACGGGCAATCGAATCGGGCGAGCACGATATATCCTTCGCCCGCCAGCCATCAAAGGTCAAGCCCCAGCGGATTTCTTGCCGAGTCTAACTTCGCCGAAAACCAAGCCCACCGAGTCCAGACGACGATGCCAAGCCGAACCCATGGTTGAAACACCGAGGGAAAGGCTGCAACTCTACGCTGACGGGCTTCGAAACAAAGGTAGCGGAGCAGTATCTTACTCCCAGGCCCTGACGACCAAGAGATCGCTTACTCACTTTGGTTCACATTCAAAATACGAACAACGAAGTGGAGTATGAGGCATCGATCGCAGGACTTCGCCGCTCAAAGTCTCGAGATACGAGCCGCAAGTTCACACGACTCTCAAGTCGTCAGAAGCCAAATGTTGGGAAAATACGAGGCAAAAGCATGTAATGAAGAAGTATCTTGAAAGCAAAAGCCCGAACGGACTTTCTCATACTTCCAGATAGTTCGCATCCCAAGGGAGCAAAATAGCCGAGCCGACATCTTATAAATTGGCCTCGCCATCAACGAGCCCGCCAAAGGATAAGTCCAAAGCAGGAGCATAAACGATGCAGAAGACGGAGCCGAGGTCAACATAGTCTCGGATGAAGAACCCAATTGGATGACTCCCATTCGAGAGTACCTAGAGAAGGGCGAACTGCCCCACGACAAGCTGGAGGCTAGGAGGATCCCGAACAAATCTCGCGATATACAATCGAGCAGTGAGTCCTATACGTAAAGTCATATCTCCAACCTCTTAAGGTGCTTGGGTCCGAACCGAGCCAATTACGTTTCTACGAGAAATACACGAAGGTTCGTGCGGAAGCCACATCGGACCCCGGCCTTGTCAAAGAAAGTCATGCGATGGGGATACTATCACAACAATGTTCCAAGACTCAATGGACCTCGTAAAAAGTGTCCAAGTGTCAAATCCATGGAACGCACTCAAAGGCTACCCTGCACCGACCTCACCTCCGCATGCAGCCCTCGCCGCTTATGCAATGGGGATTGACATTGTGGGGCCCTTTGTAAAGCACTGTGACGCCCAATTTTTAATTGTTGCGATCGACTACTTCACGAAGTGGGTGAAGTCGAGCCCTCGCGAAAATCACAAGCAAGAACGCCTCAACTTCGTATGGAAGAACATAGTGTCGCCGCATCCCCCATATCCTCCTTTCGGATAACGGAACACAATTCACGGATAAGACATTCAAAGATTGGTGTCAAGAGCTTGATCCAACAAAGTTCACCCGGTGGCCCATCCTCAAGCAAATGGTCGACCGGTTACCAACAGACCATCGTAAAGGGTCTAAAACTCGCCTCGACCGAGCTAAAGGCCTCTGGGTGGAAAATCTACCATGTGTCTTATGGTCGCATCAACAACACCGGACCTCGAACGGAGAAACACCATACGCTTGGTGTATGGAACCAAGCAAGGATCCTCGCAGAGATCGGAGTACCGAGTCCTCGCACTATCGACTTCTCCGCCAAGCAAATGGGGAAAATCTACGAGCTGATCTAGACCTACTCGAAGAAAGAGAGACCTCGCCACATCAAGGAAGCTCGGTACAAGCAAAGAAGTAGCTCGGTATTACAACCAGCCGTTAAAACCGACAATTCCAAGTGGGCGACCTCGCATCTCGACATAATGAAGTCAAGAAAGCCGCAGCAGCTCGGCAAGTCGAAGCCACATGGGAAGGACCTTACCGGTCGACGAAGTCCTCGCAAAGGGCCTATAAGCTCGCTCAATTGTCCGGTGAGCAATTACCCAACGATGGCACATCATCCATCCAAGAAATATTATGCATGTTGTCAAGGGTCGGGTCTTGTTCGTCATATTTTTAAAGTCCTGCTTAGAGTCCGTCTTATTTGGTGGTCGCGCCATCTTTATCAATAAAATCTTTATTTTACGAGTTCTACTTGTCACTAATGCATAATTAATCTTTACATTATTTACCCTCTACGGAGGACAAATTCCTCGACGGAGGTCGACACATTCGCTTCATACGAATGTAAATCTAAACGCCGCATGCCTACATACGAGATCGACTACCTTCGCTTATTTCAAGCTGCTCTATGTAGACGAAGGGACCACCCTCCCGACGACCTCGCAAAAAAAACAGAACCATTCCTACATACGAGATCGACTACCTTCGCTTATTTCAAGCGTCTCTCTATGTAGACGAAGGGACCACCCTCCCGACGACCTCGCAAAAAAACAGAACCATTCCTACATACGAGATCGACTACCTTCGCTTATTTCAAGCGCCTTCTATGTAGACGAAGGGGACCACCCTCCCGACAACCTCGGCAAAAACAGAACCATTCCTACATACGAGATCGACTACCTTCGCTTATTTCAAGTGTTCTCTATGTAGACGAAGGGACCACCCTCCCGACGACCTCGGCAAAAACAGAACCCCTACCTTCGCACGAGAACGATTTCTTCAAGCGGAATTTCACGAGGACTAACTACTTTCGATAGTACTCTTGTTCAAATACAAAGTCAACAAGAAACCATTCTTATTAAATAAAAGATGACAGTTACATTTTACGAGGACGGAGCGGATCGGGAAAAGTCGAGCCAATCCCTAGAAAAATCGGAATTCAAAGACTCATCTATGCTAATCCTACCTCTACCTCGCCCTCGGTCTATACCACGGCCCCGCCACCGACCTCGGTCACTGACGATGCAGCATGAGCTCGGCCTCGCCACTTGATGATGCCCGATCTCGATGCCTTGAGAGTCCACGACGCTCAAGGAAATGGCACGCCTCGAGCACGCCACCCGGATCATCATAGCTTGGTTTCATTATTCTGCATCGAGAAGCTCCGTGAAGAAGAGGCCTCGCATCCCGTCAAGTATTTCGTCGAGCCGTGGTTGTCGAGCGATGACAGCCTTGATATGCTCCCGAGCCTTTTCAATTCAGCAGCATCGCCCGTGAATTGCCGTGAGGTCCGACCATATTCGCGCTACTATACTCGAACAACGGGCAGCAGCCTCGACAACCTCGCTTTACCGGATCGCCATCCCACCATTTCGTGGATAACCTCCTCGCACTGCATGCTCCTCGCCTACCACCTGGCCTTCTCCTGGCGACCTCGAACGCCTCCAATTCCAAAAGGCGAGCCCGAGCTCGCCACAGCCTCCCGAGCGGCTCTATGCTCGACATCGACTCACCAGACGTGACCGAGCCGCCTTTATATGGAGAAGTTCGACCTCTTTCAACTCAAGAGCTCATGATGTGTCTTTGATTCGATTCAACCAAGGAGAAGATCAAACATTTCAGAGACAATCAATAAAAAAGAGATAAGTTTCGACATAAACTTGTGATTTTATTAACATGCCCTTAGCAAAAAATGGTTGTACATTTACATTCAAAAAAAAAAAAAAAAGATGAAAAAGATGCAGGATCAATCGACCCTCCGGAAGCTTCGCCATGTCCACGTCACGCCCAAGCCTCGGATAGCCTCACCCGCCTCTCTTCGGGAACCACCGAGTCTCGACGCCTCAAGCATCACCGCCTCCCGACTCCTTGGCATGATCACCAATAAAGCCTCGGTCGGGATCCCGATCCACGGACAAAGCGCATGCACTCCGGACAAAAGAACGGAGGAGGAGGCAAGGCTCGCAAAGACGGAAGCTCCTTCAGCCGCGGACGAGCACATCAAAGTAGCCTGCCTCAGACATCATCCTCGGTCTCCTCGCACTCCATACTGGCTTTGTCCAGTCCGGGTAGTCCTCGGCGACCTCTTCGACAAGGCCCGAGACGCGCTTGTTAAGCACATCACCGGCCCGAGACCATCCCCGAGAAGCTCACGACAGAACAGCCTCCGCGCGCCAAGCGCTTCTCCCTGAGCTCGCCATGTCCGCCTCCCGACGGCGAACTGCTCCACCTCGCCTTCATCGAGGCAACCTCGGCCCGCCGCCCGGCCCGCCGCCTCGCCCACAACCGCCTCGACCGACCGCCCGCCGCTCAATGGCCGTCCGATCCGCCGCTTCGCTTGACGAGGTCCCTGATCTTAGCCTCGGCCTCGGACATTTCGAGCAAGGAGGGTATTCGACCTCCACCTCCCGAGCATACCGGCCACCCACAAACCGCGAACGGCGCGCTTCAAGTAATCCGATATAAGATCGGATACTTTTGACACCTCGGCCGCCACGCCCTCGACCCCTATACAAAATATACATCGTATGTAAGAACACAATTTGGTTACTATCGCACAAAGTATAAGGACAAGTACATTACCCTGAAAGAGACGAGGCGCCGACTTGGAACCGATGATTCGACTCACCGCGGCAACCGAGGACTGTGGATCACATGCTTCCGCCCTTCAAGCGCTTGAGTGGCTGCGGCGGGGATCTCAAGGCTCCGCACCCATTTCGGCATGTCCCGATATCCTTCAAGGTCGTGGACGGCGGCTCAACTACGAGATCGGCTCGGCAACGAGACCGCTCCTTCCTCTTCTTCTTTTTCTCCCTTAGAAGGTTCACTACAAGGAAATACATGGGTCAAGATCAATAATCATGAAATAAAGAAAAAAGAAAATGAGAAGTAGGGCCTCACCCTTCACCGACTCCACCCCTGAGGTAGGATCATAAGTGGCTAAGCCCCGCCCGCAAGCTCGCCTCGAGAAGACCTCGTCAACAAGGCCAATTTTATCCAGCGCCTCTTCCAGTCACCAAGCCCTTGTCGACAAACACATCGGCGATCTTATCGATCGCCACTGAACTCAATTGTCTCGAAACCGGCGTAAGAAGAACTTCTTCCGCCATTGAGATCTTCGACTTTATCTTTGCTTTGAATTTCCTACGGGTGATAGATAATACCACCCCAGCCGCCCTTCGCCTGCAAAACAAGGACCAGCCCCAAGGTCAAAGGAAAATTATGCCTATAGGCATAGACACCTAGGGCGATCCTATATGCCGGAATGAGTTGGCGAGAGTTGAGCAAGAGATATGCCAAACATCTCTTGGACTCAACGATACGTAGTGGAAAGGAAGACGAAGACCGCCTTGAGGCCGCCCTCAGACACGGTAATAAAACCATCCGGAGGGCACAGCCCTGTCCTCCTAGGACGGGGCAACGAACTCAATACTAGAGGGAATACTATATTGAAAACATATATCCCTAATATCGTAAATACCTAGGATTGAAGAAAAGACGACACTTTGCCGCAATCCCCACCGAGGGAAACGCAGACACACTCGTAAAGAGGCATATGAATACGGGTAAAAATAAAGTAGACACTAAACCGCATTTGGGAACAGACAAGATTTCGACGTCAAAGCGACTCGTTAATGGAAGAGGTAGCCATTACTTACTTTTGTTTATCAAGAAGATGTAAGCTTCAAGTCACAATGGCGCGAGAATAAAGTGTTTCGCGTAGGCAAAGAGGTTTTGAAATTCAGAGAAATGTAGAAGGCAAGTGATAAGAGATATTGCGATCAAGGAAGACATTCCCTAATATGCACTTTATCGGGAATCCAAACGCCGCCAATTAAATGCGCATTAAATGCGATCCCCGGCCCAAGACTCAAGAACGGCAGAAAATCCGTCTTCGCCTCGCATAACGCCCGTCGGTGAAGCCGCAAAGAAGACCTCGCCTAACGCCTCGACAGTGAAGCTATTCGCAAGACCTCCGCTTAACGCCTCGACGTGTCAAGCCATCCCAAGACATCAACTTAACGCCGACAGTGAAGCTGGCCAAGACCTCGCATAACGCCCGTCAGTGAAGCTGGCCAAGACCTCGGCATAACGCCGTCGGGTGAAGCGGGCCAAGACCTCGCATAACGCCCGTCGGGTGAAGCGGTGGCCAGAGACTTCGCTTAACGCCTTGTTAGGTGAAGCGGTCATAAGACCTCGCATAACGCCCGTTAGGTGAAGCGGCCGGAAGACTCGCATGACGCCGGTGCAAGCCGTGACACCTCGCCGAGATACAAACAACAAAGACCTCGGCAGACGCCTCTGCGAAAGCATCGCATACGATATACGACGCCAAAAGCATCGAGTCGATAATGAGAAGTATGTAAGATCGTCCAAACCCCGCTCGTCACAACAACCCAAAGATGACCTCGTCAAGCGTCTTTTTGGGGGTTGTGATAGGATACGCCCAACTACCGTGCCCAAGCATCGTGCCCAATACAAGTAAACCCGACATCAAGCTCGGCCCGACAAGTTCGCCCATGAAGACTCAAGCCTGGGAACGCAGAAAGCTCACCATATCTAAAAGAATCCTAATTCAAGAGGATAGGATCTCGAATCCTAGTTAGAGAAGACTTTGATTCGAGATCTAGGTCAATACATTGTGTATAAACAGAGGCTAGATTAGAGGACGTAGATCATTCACCTCTTTGTAATCACTTCTTATACCTCAATACATATACTCTCTCGCCTGTGGACGAGATCTTATTCACGATCGAACCACGAAATCTTTGGTGTTCTTAGCATTTATTTCCTTACGAATTTAGGATCGATCAAATATCATTTGATAAGTCCGTCACATCTAACATTTCAAATGTGGTTTATCCATCTTGTGTGGTTTTGTGCTATTAGTATGTTTTAAATATTGTGCATTTGAATTATATTTTTAAGTAATTTTTATGTGATTTGATTGGGGTTTGCTTTTGCTCTGCATTTCACATCAAATATCAATAATTTGGCGATTTTATGTTCCTCACGGCAAATCAAAATGGTGAAGAAAATATGAAGAATTCTATGTACCGCACGATCGGGCAACGCCGGCATCTCGCAACTCACCAGACGTCGGCAACAAATTGTTCAAATCGTCCTCTGTATGTCGCTGCATCCTCCATGTTACCGTGTCGACCTCGCCTACGGTACCACATGAGACCCCGCAACTCCTCCGTCTCGCTAGGGCTGCCTTGTGCGCTCGATCATGGTGTTAGAGGTCGCGCCGCTGCTCCAACGGCCGAGCGGCGTGTTTCAATGGCACATGGGACCAATCCGATCACCCCGATGCTAGGATCCTCGCGGCGAGGCGTGTTGGCGAAGGCATCCGGGCCCCATCCCGTTTTCTTGCCGAGGTCGATGTCGCCGTGGAGGGTTCACGTGCTCCTCCCACGCAAGGCGGCGTTGAAGCGAAGAACGCGCGACAGGTTTCACCGCGAGCATCTGAGATTTGCCTTCGATGCCGCCGTGCCCACCACGCCCCGCCATGTTGCTTTGTCCGCAAGTATGAATATGTTTTGGGTTTATTTTGGTTGCTCATCACTAATGTTGAGCAAAGACAAAATCGTTAGCCAAACGAGGGATTCATTGTTCGCCGAACAAATGCAACGAAATTGTTGAGATGATTTAAGAGTTGGCCTCGATGGCTTGGAACGAGAAGCAACGATCATCTTTTGCACTATATATAAGTCCATTGTTCCGCTTTTTCTAGTAGATTAATTTTTTAGTGATTCTAACACATGCCACCTGTATTTTTTCATACTAATATGTAGTGGTAATATGAAAACATGATGAGATGCTATTTAGAAGAGATGATGGAGAATAGTGATCATGTGTTGTCTTTTTTCTTGGATGGGATCCTCTGTTTTGCAATTGTTCCCACATATTCTACTATTAATTTCTATATTTTATAATTATTTATTAAAAAAAGTAAAAAGCTATTAAAACATAATGAACCCTAACCAATATTTATCATTAAAAGTTACAAAATTATACCCAGCTTAATTAATTGTAATAATAAATTATTAATTCAATTTTTTTATAAAAATAATCATAAACTCTAATTGAATTAGCATGAATCATAGTTAAGTATCTTAAATATATACTAAAACTTAATAAATTAAAAGCGAAGTTCATTTTCTATATTAAACACTAGAGAAAATTGAAAATGAGACAAGGGAGTGCAACACTAAAAGTGGAACAAACTGGATTAATCTTTAATGTAATTTTCTGTTTATTTAGTTGTTTTTGCCAAGGTGAGTTGGATCACCATTGCATTTATTAAATATGTAGTAGATGATGTATAAATATGCATATGTACATTTAATCTATACTAATATAAACGTTGCATTGTTTATAAAATGTCGATAGCCAATTATATCCCTATGATATATTTAATTTTAAGAATAATGATGCAAAATAATATAATATAAATTTAAAAGAATAATTTATTAAATATGTATTAAAATACTATAAGAATATATTAATTCATCAGATATACGAATTGAAATTTTATTTGATTTCATCTTTTCATCGCTACATTAAAAATCTAATTGCGGTTAGCTTTACTTTTATACTAAAAGAAGAAAAATTAGATCCTATAGATACTTAAGAACATATTACTCCAACTGTCCCACTCAAGATGATATGTATTCCTTTTTGAGTTATCCCACCTAATATGATATGTTTCATTTTTAGAAAATAATTATCTTTTCAAAATTTATGGGACCTACCTACTTTTATCACTTTATATTATTCTCCTAAATAACCGTAAAAAAAACTACCTGCCTTGAATGGGACGAATGAAGTAGTTAATAAGATATATATTAAAGATTACATGTTTTCATCTTCAATCACTACATTAAAAATATACCTGAGTTTTATATGAACCATGAAAAGAAGATGGAAAATAATTCGGTTTAATGCAACCAACCAAACAATTCGGTTATTTAATATTTTAATCCTAGTAACAAACATTTCGATTCAGTTTGCATCTGAATGTTTAAATTTTATTTATTCGATTAAATTAAAAAAAATGATTAAATAATCTGAATACGTTGCGCAGCATGTACAGAGAAAAGTCCTGCTACTGTGCTACACATACTGATCCAAAAACTAAATAAATGGATAAAAAGAATAGGATATTTATACTACATGTAGCCATGTATCAAAACTTCCGAAAGTGGGTTAAGAAGTTGCTCGCTGGATACTACAGTTGTATAGATTTGGGGGATAGTATTAGTAGATAGTGGTAATGGCTCTAAATAACTAATTTGTTTAACAAAAGATTAATGGTAGTTATAATAATAGAAATATATTAATTTTAGTCAATTTTATAGTAAAGAGACAATTTTACCATTTTCATTAAATTTTTAAACCCATTTTTATTACTTTCTATAATATATGGAAAAATGGAAAAATGAAAAAATGATTTAAAAACATAAAAAAAAAACAATTTATTTTTATTTTCAAAATTTAGGTTCCATATAGGGTGGTTAATCGGGTCGGGTCGGTACTTACCCAAAAAATCGGTACCCAACCCCGATTTAGAAGAGAAATGGCCACCCGACCCTAATTCGAAAATTCGAAGTGGTATTCGGCACCCAAATACCGATTCAGATAATATGTGAAACTTATATAATATATAAATTTCACATATCAATATTCAATGGTTGTGCAAATTTATTGTATTAATGTTGGACTCGCCCATTCAACCTTCCAAGGTCGTGTGTTCGAATCCAAAGAAGCGGGTTGATCCGATTTTTTTACTCTTTTCATTTGAAGGATATTGGCTTTGGCAAGAATATTATATAACTCACATCAGATAATGTCGTCACACTGCTTCAACTTTTCATATCTGAATTGTCAAGTAAATATAATATAACTTGCCACATTAAATATTATATAACTTCGCCGCCTGTTAATTTTCAATTCTTCAGTATAAATACCATAGATACCAAAAAGATTTCATGAGTATTAATTTAACCTTTCGGCACGAAAATGCTGCATAACTAACAAAACAAAGCAGTACATTCCACACGGAAATGCACCTGAGCTAAATTCAATTCCAATATGACAAGTGTCAACCAAAATTATTTATATGATCTCAGGTTCAAGAACTAGTCGACTACATGAGAACGAGAAATACCTTAAACTTTGAGGAAACACTACTAAAATCCCAATCACATGATATCACATGCTGCTAAAATCCTTGAAGTTAATTTCAAAGTATAACAAAACAATAGTTATTCCTAGTCCATTCTCAATTAACTCGGCCCACTCTGACTCATAGCACTTTGAGTCATCCTCGTCTCTCCATGAACAATGGTGCGTAACACTATAAACAAATAAAAAGTTAAGAAACAAACAAGGAATCAAAATAATTATTATAATTTGTAAATGTAAAGTATAAGCTAACAATGTAAATACTAAATACTAAATACTGTACTTACCCATTTCAAATTCTTTTTCTAGTTCTTCTTCAGGTACTCCTTCTTCGTCTTTCTTGTCAATTGAACTAGTTTTCAACCAATCTTCAGCGCAAATCAAAGCCTCAACCATATTAGGAGTCAATGAACTTCTATATGCGAGAGAACACGACCTCCGTGCAAATGCACCTCGTAGCAACACTAGATATTGGGACAGCCAAAATATCCTTTGGCATCTCGCATGTAACGGGGTAACGTGGACTATTCTTCGACCACCATTGCAAAATATCAAATTGATCGATATCTCCATTTGCCACTTTGTGCTGCTTCTCTGCCAGAAAGATAGTGATTTCACTTGTATTGGACTCGTCAGGTTCTTCCTCATTTTCCTGTATAGTTACAAGGCTAAGAGCACCACGACGATCTGATCATCCATGACTAGGAACTGTATTAGACCTATTAAATGTTCGAGCTGGAGTCAGAGTCACATTATGTGATGTCTTATAAAACTCAAACAAATCATTCGCTGAGTCTCGCTACTTTTTCACCAAAATGGTTGCCGTTGTGCTTCATACATCGATCTAAAGCATTTCTCGCATGCTTCATCTTTTGTCTCGATCCAACATGCAAAGAATATAAAGAATCCTATTCATTGGATTTAACTCTTTTCTTCCAACCAATAGTTTCCGATCTTAATCCTCATCTTTGTAGCCATGGAACTTATTTCATAATCATCATTCATCTCTAACTCGTAGATGAGGTCAAAGACATCACACATCTCAACAAAAACAAATGTCTTGTGGCATATGTCGTGGCCGAGACGAGGAGAGTCAACTCAGAGAACTTCTTCAAATATTCAATAATTTTCTCGACAACCTAATCGGCCTCATCAAGTGGTCCAATAGGTAAATTATTGTACTTCTTCCGCTCAAATCATCTACATAGACAGGATACATATTTGCTAAGATCTTGAATGCCTCCTCATATGGTGGGCCGACTCTAACATCATATATGTCGAAGTTCCACCTCATCGGGACATCCAAGCACAATGACTTTTGCAACTAATCATGTCCCTAAGTAAGGTCACACAATTATGGAATTGTGCGAGATCTCGATTGGTGAGGCCTTAATCCATTTCACGGCTTTCTAACTCGCCTCACGTATAAACCTATTTCATCTAACTCGCCTTGCACAACCAAATTGAGTGTGTGCTACACAACGCATGTTAAAGTACTTTCCACTCGTAACATCCGTCTCAACCTATCAAAATGAGACTTGACATGTCGAATTACACCATCATTTGCGATGCATTATCCACAGGCAACAAAACACATTCTTCAATCCCCACCCATTCAAGTGATGTGAGAATCGCTTCACCAATGTCAATCCCCTTACGACTTACAATCTTGCAAAATTGATTATCTTCTTGTTCAAGACCCAATCTTTAATGTAATGTGCAAGAACACAAATGAAGTTTGTGTAATTCATCGCGTCCAACAATCCGTGGTGATCGACACTCTTCCCATGCATTTTTTCGAAAAATGACTTCAAACTCTCTTTGCGCCCGTGAATAGCTTCACACAATCCGCTCTTATTGCTTGTCTTGACGGAAGTCGAATTGGGGACATAAACGCCAACAAATCTTTTAAAACCCTCTCTCGATAAATATGAACGGAGCTCATCAAGGATGATCATCTCACACAATGCCCGTCTCGATTGCCTTCGATCAAATTTCCAACTAGTTAATGATCCAGCCCATCAATAGTAGTTGTGTAGTTCGTAACCGTCCGATCAACCGCTGATTTTTATTTTTCAAACATGAAGCGATGGTTCTTTAAACCATTTGTACCGCTTCGTATGAGTCCGCAGAATTAAGGTCTCGACAACGATTGCATCTTCCTGCGTGTCGTAGTTGGAGGATTACCTTCTTCAACCATCACAACAAAGGTATCCTCGCCAATGTATTGATTTTGGTTCTCCGGATTTTCGCTTTGAAGATGTAGCTGCATCAAGATGAGTTTCGCTTTTCTTCGATCCGGATGTCTTCTAAGAACTCAAAGGTCCAATTGCTCATCTATAAGTCCATCACTATCTTGATGAGTTGCTCGTAAGACCCATCCGTGATTTATTTTATAAGTACAAGATAAATTGTATGACCACGTAACGCCCAAAGAAATATAAATATCGTGAAATATGAAACAGAGATGTAAATAGTAAAAGAGCATATTATCCAAAGAACAATTTCAAATTTTCTATCTAAGTCGTTAAAACTGCTTGATGCTACTAATTCAATTGTGTTTCATTCAGGTTTTGGAAGTTGTTGTAAAGACAATATACATTTGGTATAAGATTTCACTTTTTCCATTTAAGACAAAAGGCTTCCACTTATGAATTGAAACATGTATCTCGCAGAATTTGAGAATCATGATATGATTCACATCTAGCATGATATGATTCGGAGAATTTCATACTCAATTGAATTACGTAATGCGTAAAATAAATAGTCATATCTCTATTCTCAAAGATGATATGATTCACATCTTCACGCTTTCTTGCACTTGATAATTTGCATGTTTTTGTACCTATGTACATAATTGAGTGGTGTCATCGACATCCACATCCACATCCACAAAGCCATTTAGAAAATGCAAACCACCTTTTGATTTTTAATAATCGCTTTTGATTTCGTAAAATGCAAAGCCATCAATGAATGCCAAGAATGAAACAACCTAACACATATTGTTCCATCATATCCAACTTCATCGATCCAATGAGCTAATATCTTATATCTATCTATTCTTTTTCTTAGAACAACGGTAGTTTGTTCGAGTTCTTCGTGTTTGATCGTGTTCTTTGTTTACGCCTTAAGACTAGTACAATAATATTACCATTTCGTAGAACCGCAACCGATGCTCCGGACACACTTGCCTAGCTATCTCCAACATTAAAAGTTAAATAGGAAATAAGGTAAGGGCGATAACATCACTCCCGACATATTGTTCAACGATTAGAACATGAAGAAGTAAGGATTATAAACACAAAAACAAAGGCATAGATTTTGATATTATATGATACATCTAGCATATCTTTTGAAATTATGCTCGTAAACTTTATGCAATTGTAACCTTCTATTTCATGAAATTGTATTTTGGAGATAAAATAAAAATGGATCGCTTATAAATGAAACAAACTCGAATCCTTCAAAGAATCGCCAGCCTCAACTAAAGCTTGATTATTTCTTCGAATGTATACGATATATAATCAGACAAAATTAATTTCTCAACCACATATGACATATATACGCATCAATACACACACACACATTTTGATTCCACCAAAAGATTAATTGAAAAATCTTACCAAGTGAAGGTCAAGCGTGAGTGGTGCCCGCCTCCCAGACCGCCAGTGAGGCCGCGACTGTGGAGACTGCCAGCATGCTGCGCGACGGAGTCACTGAGCTACACGAGGCGGCGAATGAGCTAGGCGAGACGGAGCTAGCGAGACGGCGCAGCAGAGCTAGGCGAGGCGGCACGACGACGAGGAGAGACGAGAAGGAAGACGTCCGAGACCGAGAGAGAGGGACCGCTTGACCGAGTGGTGGTGCGGTTGTTGTCGATTGTGTCGATCGTAGATCGTAGTGTCGAGAAATGAAATGAGAGAGAAAGAGAGAACGGATAAGACAAAGTCGTAGAAGAGAATATAGAATAAGAATTATAAGATAGAAAATTATGGCTCAATTGAAATGATCGGTATTCGGTATACCCGACACCCGACTGCATACCCGATACCGAGAATATAC
The DNA here is from genome assembly GCA_036937905.1 of Salvia rosmarinus. NCBI lineage: Eukaryota > Viridiplantae > Streptophyta > Magnoliopsida > Lamiales > Lamiaceae > Salvia > Salvia rosmarinus. The sequence goes on along the minus strand of CM072815.1, from coordinate 67,130,255 downwards.
CGATGAATACCGAACCCGACCGCAAGACCCGATAATTTTGGGTGATCGGCACCGATACCGATAATTTTGGTCGGTATCAGCACCACACCCTAATAGCCACCCCTAGTTCCATAGCTCAAAATTCATTTTTTTAATTTTAAATTTTTATTTCTTTTTTCACTTGAGTTTTACAATTTATATTTATTTTCTTCTTCTCCAACGACATTAATAATGGGTGATTTACCTTTCTTTTGTATTTCGTGATTTGTAATTTAAAATTTTAAGAAGTTAGTTTCGCGCTCAAGACGCAATTCGTGACACAATTCGCGAACATGACACAAAATTGCATAATTTCGCATCATATTCATAAATCATGAAATTAGGTAAGACGCGGAATTACATAATTTCATATCATTGTGTAGATTTCACAAGACACAAAATTACGCAATTTCAAGTCTTAGTATAATTTACACAATGATGCAAAATCCATACCCAATTCGCTGCCTTAACGATTTTACATAAACACAAAATTGTGTAATTTCACACACATGGTTTTACATCACAATTTTGTGTTTGTATATCGCACTAAATATATATGGATTGTGCGATGAAGACGAGGCAAAAGCGTATAATACTAATACATGAAAGTAATAGAATGACAAGAATATGTAGTCAGAACAAGAATTTGTTTATGTGCCCTCACGAGATTACATATAAAGGTTGGGTGCCCATTCTCGCACGAGATATATGCTAGAGAGGTATTACCCATTCTACATCTCGATAAATGGTTTGTTTGGTACAAAATTGTGAGAACTCATTTGCATCCCCGATATATTGGGCGACCACATGGAAGTCAAATCCAATATCTTCAAAACTATTCTGATTATACCAACAAGATGATCTTTCAACAAAACATTTTCATTTAGTTAATTTAAGCTATGTACAACGAGAATAATTCATCAATAATCACACCAATATTGTTGGTTAGCTATAGAGTGGCAAACGGGCTGGTCGGGTCGGTCTACCTACCATCTAAGCCGGTACTATGCTTGGTCGGCCGGCCGGCCGCCCATGATGCTATCGGGTCGAAAATCGAGCCCAGCCCAACCATGTCCCAACCATCTAAGCTGGCTAAACCCGTCCGTAAAAATATGACATTTTTTTTCCTTTTAGTAGCTTTAATATAATACTTAAGATATTTATTATTTAGGACACTTAAAAGTGTCCTATTAAGGGAATAACAGTGGATTTTAAAATGGGGACACTTTTAAGTGTCCTATTAAGTGTACTAATTAAGTAAGTAATAGTGATTTTTAAAATGGGGACACCTAAAAGTGTCCTATTAAGTGTACTAATACGGGCGGGTTTTTAGCTCTGAACCCCTAAAGTCTGTTGGGTCTGACGGCCATCTGGATCGGTTTTTAGGCCTGATTTTTTTCGGCCCTATAATTTTCGAGCCCAACCCAGCCCTAACCCCGGGTACCCCAGGCCGGCCCATCGGGCCGGGTCCATTTTGCCAGCTCTAGTTAGCTACAGCCAACCAAAGTCAATATACTCAGTTGATTCAGCTACACGACACTGGAAATTAGAGATATTACTTTGAAAAACTCATGTAGTCTATTAAGGCGTTGATAGATGACTGGAATCTCCATCATCGTACAATTTGATACAGAGTAGCGGCACTATTATCCTAGATGTCTTCTGCAGACCTCTTTCAGGTGAAAATTAAGAAGTAACCAAATCCATATACTGTAAATATTCTATAAACAATACAATTCGAAATACAGACCTGTAGCTAATCTACTAAACATTCAAAGAATAATAGGAATCATCTTTTTAAGCTCAAACATTTCTTGTGTCTCCTTTACATTTAAATAAATAAATAACTAAGGCAACTGATCAAGCGTAGATGATTCATTCAAATTGTCAAACCTTTTCACATTGAGCAACTATCCTAAAAAGTTTGAAATTACCACCTAAACTCACTAGGGCACCTGACTGAAAAGACTTCATAAAATTAGTTATAAGTCATTACTTTGAAAGAAAAAAAAATAAACTACTTGGGAGAATAAACTTACGATGGTTTCATTTGTTTATCCTACAGACAGTAGATGAACATGTTGATAAATATAAATTTGTTATAGCTTTCAAGTACTTTTATAGATAAAAATTTCTAACATCATCTTGTACCCTCACCATTCAATACAGACTATCTAGTTGGTTTATGAAGAAGCAATTCATACAACTATATACAACCAGCATAAGAAACAATTCAATGTGAAAACCGCTTTCCAGATAAAAATTCCCACATTCCAAATAAAATTGAAAAAGGAGAAGAATGATTACAAGATAAATTCATATCACCATAGCAGCTAAAAGAATTGCAACACGGGCACACGATTAAATTACTTCGACTAACATTATTAACCTTTAGTTTAAGAATATCAAGTCATCTTCCGAATTACTAAGGGGTGGTCAGTGTGCATAGTGAGACCACCAATTAATTTTTTATTTATTTAATTAATTATTATTAAATTAATTCTAATTAAAATTAATTAATTTAATAAACCTTAATTGTAAAATTAATAAATGATAATTTTGAATTAATAAACTATAATCGTGAATTAATAAATTTTAATTTTGAATTAATAAAACTTAATTGGAATTAATAAACTCTAATTGTGAATTAATAAATCTTAATTTTGAATTAATAAATCCTAATTGGAATTAATAATAATTGTGAATTAATAAACCCTAATTTTGAATAATAAACCTAATTATAAATTAAAAATCCTAATTTGAATAATAAATCCTAATTGTGAATTATTAAACCCTAATTATGAATTAATAAACCCTAATTTTGTATAATAAATTTATTTTTGAATTAATAAACTTTAATTATGAATTAATAAACCTTAATTGTGAATTAATAAACCATAATTATGAATTAATAAATTTAATTTTGAATTAATAAATGAAAAATAATAAAATTAATTAAAATTAATAAATTTAATTAAAATTAATAAATTTAATTATAAATTAATAAAATCTAATTATCCTTACTCATCATAATTAATATATAATTATTTTAATAAAAATAAAGGTGAGCTCATTGTGAGTGAGCTCACCCAAGTTTTTGTCAATTACTAATTGAAGATAATCAATACAAAAATTAGTTATGTTATGAATCGAGGAAGCTTTAGGGTTCCGGCGAATACTAAATTTAGTAGATGAGCTTTAGCGGTTACCTTAGAAAGACCAAAACTAGTGGTTGCAGCAGAAACCAAGGGCGATGGTAGCACGGGTCAGGGGCTACACGACGGCAGTGGGTACGAGTCGTAAGGTTGCGCGACTTGAAGAAGGGGCGGCGCTAAACGAACAACAACAACAACAAAGCAAAGATCAAGAATAACGATGCATGTGGCAACTCGACGACGGCGCTGTCTCGACGTCAAGGCCAAGAAGAATGGGTAGCGTAACGAGGTGTGGGGAGTTTATGGGGGGACTTTGACTATTGTTAGGTTTTCAAATATTTTCAGATTTTAATTTTAATAGAATGTAAAATTTATCAAATTTCTTCTTTATTAAATATTAAAAATTAACTCAAAGGGCATTTTGGGTAAGAATGATTATATTATATATTTCTTTTTTCTTTTTTTTGTTAGAATGAACTTTTACTTAAAGAAAGGTTTCAGAGAAATACTAATTTATACATGAAAATAAAACTAAAGGAAAAAAAATATTCTCCATAAATCCGGCCAACTCATATCCCAGATCCAGCGCACCTATTCTCTCATATTGTCTGGGCGAAACATGACCAAAATTAATACTCCCTATCTGTCCCATTTTTCTTTTTTGGTTGTCACATTCCATTTTATAAAGTAATTATCCATTCAAAAAGTGTGAGTTCTATCTTCTTTTTTTATCATTTTAACTACTTTATACATATATTTTAAATATTTGTGTCCAAAAAAAATGGACACTTTAAATGGGATGGAGGTAGTACATTAGTCGTGAATCGGGAGAAGTTTGTCTTTTTCTTATAAATTTCTATATCCAAAAATGAAATCACCATTCAAGTTGATCAATTTCGAATCCATTAATTATTGAGCTGAGCACATTATACAATCAATATGTTAAATGTAGGCTATATTGTTTTTGAGACTCTCACATACATACATTAATTTATCTTTAGGTGACTCGAACTCTCGACTTACTAGTTAAAGAGAAACGTCTTACCAACTAAGTTGTGCTTCATTTTTGTCTAATTAAATACATTAAACTACTAAGAATATGAATCATTCCACAGTTTGCTTTCTAACTAGGCTTTTTCCTTTCTATTTAACTTTAGTCCTTCAACACATTTTTTGGTTACAACTTTCATATTACAATTTTCAAATTTATATGTTTCGGTCCTTAGTAATATGGTGCAGAAGAGACATCTAATTTGATTCGAGAAAATGACAATTAATCCAACTTTTTGGCATTGTGAATTCATTATGATATGAGTACAATTTAGTTTTCATCTAATCGAGGGAGGGAGATCATGAATTTTAACATAGACATCAAAATAGCGCTCATGTGAATCCCTTGCTCATAATATGAACATAATTATTCTCGAGGGAAACTTACCAACCCATCTAAGGAAGAAGTCGAGTAAAAAACTGTGGCACCTCTTGTTAGCACCGCTACTCTGTACCGGCAGAGAAGCCGTAATCCCAAGGAAGGCGTGGGTCATTGATAAGCCTCATTTTTACTTGATTTATAAGGTTATATTCGTTTCGTTTATAATTGATAAGTGATCTTTGAGCTTTCTTTTGATATATGTATGTTTACCTTGAAGATATTATGCCGTGTCTATTTCATGTCATTTTAGCATGTGCTTTGATGTCAAAAAGGTGGATCACGATAAAGAGGAATTAACTAGCCCGGTCATGAGCTCGTGCGAAGAATATCTGCTTAGATACGACGATAAATATGATGAAATAGATTTGACAAGGATGGATGTGCAAAGTTTGTAATGTTAAAGAGCATCTCGATAGAGTACATAGCGTAAACGGATCGCACTGAGTCCGGACGAGAGAACGGAGCTAAACAAATAAATCGCGCAATGCACAGCCGAGGAAAACACGCCTCGCGAGTTGTGCTCGCGAGGAAGAGCAGAATTTCAGTATTTTTGAGTCATGAGACGCCTTCGCTTCAAGGTCGCGAGCACGCTTTGCGAGGCATAGGTTTTAATATATACGCGCACATTACACACGCATGAGGGGGAGCGCACACATCACCAGAGGGGGATTAGCTTCAGCTTTTAATTCACTTAGAGTTTTCCTTAGAATGTAACACATCTTTTCATATTTCCTTCGCACGCTTTATTATAATAGTTATTTTAGTTCAGTTTTGAGATTCAATTTACGTCCAATTTATTTTGATTCCGTTTCATAGTTCAGGTTCTTATTCAAGTTCGATTTATTTCCGGATTCAAGTCACGCATTGTTCATCGTGGAATCCTACGATTTTATTTATCTATCTCAATTTATGCTTTCTTTATTTATTAATTGCTTTGGTAATTTAATTATGCGTAGCTAAATTCCGTATTGATCCTAAGGTTTGTATGTCTGACTAAATTCGTATAATTTATCTGTTGATATTGTTTTGCCGTCTCATTCATGATTTATGATTCTTGGCTTTAATTTCATGTGTTGGTATCGATCAATATTAATGCATGCTAGTTATGTGATTGATGTCTCATGGAATTAATTGCATAATCGATATCTTGAATATATAATACGCTTTTACCTTGAGACCAAGCGGAGATAGGTGAACTCAGAGGAGGTTAATCTTTGTGTGCTTTTGGGAATTAGCTTACTTCTCGAGACCCGACGAGATAGAATTCAAAGCTAACCTACTACTATAGGTTGTCCCGACGGAAACAATAGTTACATTAGTGATCCTTCATATGAATGTAGATTAAATTGCAAAGCATTAATAGGTTAATTGTGTGAATCGTTAGGTTAAGTACATCCCTGTGGTCATCTTTTATATCCGATTTTATTCCTTATTTATATTTTGAATCGGTTTTATTATTTCTCTCGATAAATTGTTGCTAATAATAATCAAGATTCGTGTTGATTAATCGATGTGTTCTCGAGTCGCATCTCGTGGATACGATATATATACTTGTGTTTTATTATCAATTTATTTTGGTAGAGATATAACGATCATCATCAAATGCCCAAGCCGAACTTGTGCCCTAGTCAAGAGATGCAACCCGTCCGCCCGAGATGCACTCCCTCGCATCCACACACCTCAGTTCGGAGTTCGAGTTCGAAGTGGGCTTTTCTAATCACATCTACATGGTCCGGACCGATGCTAATGCCACCTTCACTAATCACAAACATGTATAAAATTACACTAATCACATAAGTACAAAATCATCGAATCGAATCTGATAATGGGATAGTTGATCTACGATCATCGCATCTAGATAACCAGCAAAGATCGGGAAAGCAAATCTGACCGAATATCATTGAAAACTTCTCCAATCTCTCTCAGACAACCTAGAATCTTCATGATTGGACGTGTCGGACTTGCCTTGGTACCACAAAACAGCCATAATCAGCCCTCCGCCGCCGTGCACGGCGGCCTGAGCTCAAGCTATCAACTCGTTATAGAGGCGACTGTATAGAGCTGATTCAGATGCGACGATAAAGTGACATGCAAGGGATGTGAGCAGGTTGCAAGCTTTGCGGGTTTCTACTGCTGTGTTGAAGCTGAATGAAGACATGCACGCTGCATGATGCATGGAGTTAATAACTGATCCTGCCACGTGGAATTAGTTGTTACAAATTTGTTATCTTTCTGTTTTTAGCTTCAGTTATTAGATTTGTTTAGCCTTTATCTTTCCTCTAGCACTATAAATAAATGTTGTAACACACGTTATTTGCTTGATGAGAATAAAAGGTTTTCTTCCTATATTTCCTTTCATCTTCTCTAAATTCTACATGGTATCAGAGCCATGCTAAATGAATCATCATACATACGCCGAATGGTAAAGAAATGTAAGGTTGGCGTGAGATTTGTTAGTGAAGAAGAAGATGATTACGAGAAGAGGAGGATGAAGAAGAAATAGTGTATGAAGCTCTAGCTCGTGATAACTCAAGAACAGAGGAATGTAATCACCAAATGGAAGATCATCGATTCGAGAGATTTTACAACTGATAATGGAGATCACCCGGTATGCAACTTGTTACATTTCAATTAAATGGAAATAACTTCGAATTGGAGTAGATCTATAAGGCGGCTCATGAGACGAAGTAGAGAGGAAAATGAGCTTATAATATCCCGCTTCAAGCAATTCAAGAAATTAAAGGATGCTCGAGGAAGGTTGAAGGTGAACTTTGCTAATTACAAAGAAGATGTATTTAAAACCCGTAGAATTAGAAATTCAGAAATTAGAAATTCACGAGATGATTCAATCAAGAAGATATCGAATAATGATTTCGATTATTTTATTTAAGGAATGAATTCTATTTTATATTCACCGGGAATCGTGAATTTAGAAATAGAAGTTTATAAAGCAGACGACAAGATTACTTTAACGCCGATTTCAGATTCATAGTTAAACGCCAAAATTTTCTAAGCAATTGCTTAGAATTAAATTCCATTATTAATGGAATAATTTAATAAAGTGATTACAACTTTATTACGACCATTTCGAGATGAGTCGATAATTAACGCTTTGCAACGCTTCAAACGTTAACGCTAGAGACTAAATGGAAAGTGAGTTTATTGATCAAGGAATTATAGAAATTAATTTCCTATGATTATTATATGTAATTACAGTATTATTTAGCATTAAATCAATGCTAGAACATTAAGGAATTATATTGATCAAATTCTCAATTTCAAAACCCTAGTTTCAAATTTGTGGTTTTATCGCATAATTTAATGCCGTTAATTTATCCTATGATATTATTTATCATCTAAACCATATGTTATGACATATATAGCATGGAAAATAAAATTTGACCTATTACATGTGTAATAGCCGAGAACTATATATATATACACACTAAGGATTTAATTGTCGACTTTCCACTATTACATGCATCTATTAAGTAACAATTTGATTAATTAAATAGCCTAACTAAATAATTAAACACATATACATATATATAAGTGTAAAAAACGTGTGTGTGTGTGTGTAGGGAGAGAGAGAGTGTGTGACAAGTGTAGAGGTGCATGGGAGGGTAGTGACAAGTGTAGGCATGCATGTGTATGTAGAGACAATTGTCACCCAACACCACCCTATACCCTCTCTCCTCCCTTTGGATCAGCCATTTTCTCTCCCTCCCCAAAACAGACGCCTCTCCCTCTCTCCTCTCCTCTCTTCTTCTCCTACACCATTTCCTCCATGGAAGAGAGAGCTCAAGCTCCATCCCTCTCATTTTTCTTCCAAAATCGTGGCTGAGGTATATTCTACACCCTATGATTCTTAGACATGGCTAAATCATACTTGCATACTTAGATTGATGATCTTGGTGGTGATTTGGAGTGATAAATTCACTATTTTCGTTGTTTATACGTATGCCCATGAAATGCTTACAAGAAAATGAGCTTAAAGGAAAACTGAAGTATGTTACTAAAACAGTAATTTCATAAAATTATTTGACTAATTTACAGTGGTCTGATGAATGTGAAATTTTACTATGTTGAAATTAAACATGTCTATTACGTCTCTGTAAAATTTCAAGTCAATCCAACTTGATTTACTATTTTATTTGTATTTTTCAAAACCACTGCACAAAACTGTGAAATTGCCATGTTCATCACCCTCGGTTCATGATCTTCGTTTCGAGTTTGGATATTGGTAAAACTCTAAAATTTGGCATAAACATAATTTAGCATGTCTAGAAGATTTATGTAAATTTTCATAATTTTCTAAAAATGTTTACTATTTATTTCAGATTTTACAAATGAACTGCACAAAACTGTCACTGTAGCGGTAGCTTGTAGTAAAATATTTTTATCTCCCAATCTATTTTGAATCATTGAGTGAGGCTTTTTCTAAATTAAACTAGACTTAAGTGGCTTTCCAATCTGATGGGTTGTATTTCCAGATTCTTTATAATAAGCTCTCAGTGAATTTTTAAAGTTAACGCATTTCAGTAAGTCTTTTGTCAAAATGCCTAAGTCTAATTCCTTTGATAATGAACCCTACGAGTCCGACTTTTACGTGAGATGTTCAAGCCGTTTGTAGTCCGACTTTGACGTGAGTTTCTTCATAAGAAATGTTACTTACCATGTCTAGTTTGGATCTGGAAAGTTTGATCCCAAACCAAGCCTTATAGGTGTACTTTCATTGACCCAAAGTCACCCATCGGAAATTTGTCCATTCCAACTAGTCAACTTTGAACTTATGTATTTCTCGATGCGCCGATATCTTCCAAGATGGTCTTCATGAAACATGTAGTCCTTGTTACAAGGTTTCAAATTGGTAGCCTGCAGCCATTTTGGTGTTGTGAGTCAAAAGTTACGAGCCTCTCAAAATCCCTCGTCGTTAAGCTAAAATCTGAAATCCTGAAAATTTTCTAAGTATAGAAGAAGTCGCCTGAGTTGCCCACTTTGAGACCCTATATCTCCGTAACCACGACTGCTTGGGTCGACTTCCTTCTTAGAACTTATAGTACATGTTTAGAGGTTTCAGAATGTATCTTTGTGCGGCCATACGTATTTTGAATCAAGAGTTATGAATCGTCAAAGTATGACACTTGGGCTGTTTTGTTCGTTTGTCGAAAATTAAAACTTGAAATTTAACTAAGTGTTGAAACTCCCTATGTGAAATATGCCTTATGTGACTAACATGCTATTAATTGATGCATTCATTATGATATGTCGCAAGGTACATTAAAGCATTAATAAGATACACTAATTTAGGATAAAACAACACAATATGATATTTTTACCAAGACGCCTTAACGTGAAATATTCGACTAGGTGCTACTACATGGTCAATTGATTGTATATCATGCCATGATACACACTCAAGTAGAAATATGGGTTCTAAGACCCGATGGATGTTTCAACTCCAAAACCTCAAAGCTGTGAATAGATAAGCTAAGTTTCAGACTCGCAATCCAAGAAATCGGTTAGACAATCTACACCCAGTGGGCCCTTTTCTTACCTCACTATTGTGGGCTTACTTTTCAAACAAGATGTGACTTTCATCGTTATTCCAAAATGAGTTTATTTACAATGCTTATTTTGCAACCGCTGACAAATGTTTACTACATTACCGCCAAAATATTCTGCTTTGTGTACGGATCCTATCTCGTTATGCCCGGTAGGGTCGTATGGCGATGGTTGGAACTATATCATGACAAAGTTACGTCATTTGTTGGGTCGCACCCAACCTTTATTAATATCGGGTCCCGTGCCGAAGGTTAATGCCCGCTAGGATTGGCGTGAAGGTTGGAACTATATGATATGTTAACATATACTTTTGAAAGCGACCGCAGGTCGATGGGATTACGGCCGGTCACGGCGTCGTAGAAGGGAGGCCTCCCTCTCGACGTTTGATCTTTGATATTGTTATGAATTGTGACTATGGGATACGGATCATACACACCAAGAAAATGCCTCGCCAGGCGATGTTTACGAACCGAAAATGTTTTAGTAAGATGCCTTCGACTAAAACCCTCAGTGTCTTACCCCGATATTGGCAATGTAATTAAATTATCAAATGTTTTGGCATGAGTCCACCGAGTGTATTCTTGTACTCCCCGCATGTTTGTTTTAAATGTGCAAAGTTGAGCGATGATGGATGGAGCAGTGTTGAGCAATAGGAATGTTGTCACCGAGGAGTTTATACCTTGATAGACATCGTCATATGTACATATCACATGTTTTCCACGAAGAACATAAGTTATGTACTAAAGTCCAAGAACATACTTGACATATGTATTACGGCTTTTGTTAGTGAGAATCTCCTGCTTATTTATACTGTTTAGGTTACAACCCTACTAAATCGCATTTAGATTTAGGGACGTGACAGAGTGGTATCGAGCTGTTCGCTCGAACCCAAAATCTCCTTTAAAGTTAAGTCTAGATCGAGTCACTAGACTTCTAAAGGTCACCGACAATGCTCAACACTCCATCACATCATGCTCAACCGAAATGAGGTAAATGATTCTCTTTCCAAAGTTTTGAAAATTACCCTGGCCAGATGAATGTTTATGATTTTTATTCAAATAAAATGAAAAGATTGAAAGTGAAAAAGGATGGAAATGATTTTTTTTCAAAAAGAGATTCCCACAATATGCGTGTATGAGACCGCATATTTATGAAAGCTCAAAGATTCCCACAATATGCAGGTATGGGACTGCATATTTAAGGAAACTTAAAGGATTTGATTTATGATAGATAAATGATTTTCTCGGTTTTGAAATCGAAAAGTTTGAAGTGAAGGATGATTGAAATGATCTTTCAAAAGAAATGAAAGCTATGAGAAAGGTTGAGAATGAATGTTATGACAAATGATTTGTCGAGAAAGTTATGAAAAGAGGGAAGATATAAGGGAGATGATGACAATGATGTGAGAAAGTTTCGGCATGATATGCCAAAGATGAAATATTTGAAATCCTGAAATTCAATAAGGGTTCATTATTATGAATAAAGTTATGTTATTCATGCTTTAAAGTGATTGAGATTGGACACTGATTTGTCAAAAATGATATGTTGAATTCGTGAAATTCGACGAAGTACATGCGCATAAATGAGCTACGATGAATATTTGAAGTTTTACTTCAAACTTCAAAGTTGTTTATGATGATGAGCATGCTAGCTCAACAGAACGTAGACTTTTTAAGAAGCATGATCACTTTTTACGAAAGAACATAGAAGTAAGAACTTCCTCCCATTACAAGAACAAGAGTAACGATGGATTTGAGAACTTCATTCCATTTTGAGTATCGAAAGGCAAAGGATTTATACGAAATTGTGCGACCTCGACTTCGACCTCGGCATGTGCGACTGTCGACCTTGACTTTGGGAATTTATAACATCGACTTTGACATATCGACTTTGGTAGCTTATGCGACCGACGCCGGCATTTCTCCGTACTACCGTGGCATCGGTAACGGCATGCACGACCTTGGTGTCGGCATCGCTATGACCTCGCGCGAGCGCAGAAATTATCCAGCATTGCGCAGTGATTTTGTTTTGATTAGTTCTCGATCGTGTGAACCCCGATTTACGACGGTTTTCGCCACGTGCCCCTAATGCACTGTACTTCATTTCTTATGAAGGACCAAATTCTGATTCCTACTCCAGAATTCACGAGGATCAGTTGAAGGTAGTTCTATGATTTATGAGAGTAAGAACGTTATAGTATGACACTAATCTTAGAATGTTACTAAGAAAGTAAGATTGCCAAGAGTACAAGTAGAGCCACGACGCATATGAGAACCTTTGTTGATGACCTATTACGAGTCTATAAATTTTCAAATTATATCCATTACCCAATTTCGTCGCTGAGTTTAACTCTACGACCTAGTTCCAATTGAGAATTCATTCGAGTTTTCACTTTTTCTCAAAAATTTTCAACCCGAAAATTCATAAAGTGTCCTTTGAACCCAAATCCTGCGTGATCGAGAAAATATTTGTGACGGTCCGCCAGCCCATATGACCAAAGAAATCTCAAGAGTCGCCATTCGGTCTTCGGACCCTAGATCCCATTTATTCAATCCAAAAGCATATCGATTCAATCATTGAAAAGATGTTATTTTGATTTGTGAGACAACGCCTTTGTAAGTAGTCGTGATAATTCCTTCTCGACTCTTGAAACCATCAAGTATGACTTAATGTTGACTTACCTTATCACCTAAGTGCTAATTAGTGAAGCGATAAACATCAAACATGAAATAGGTTGACTTATTTCCACCACCCAAAGATTTCGCATCAAGAAAGCGATAGACATCAAGAAATCGTGATGTAAGGAAAACTGACGAGACGAGATATTTTTCCTATGATACACATGGATGTGATGACCCTTGATGGGCTTTACAAAGATTGATAACAAAGAAGTTATACCTTATACGATCGTTACGATAATCAAGTTATGAATAAGATACTCTTTAGCATTGAATGCAAGAGTAAAAGCAAGAAAAGTATATGATATCCGTGGGATATGAACTCCCTGTTATAACAAGAGAGATTACAACTTATCTTTAAGATAGTTGGTTGTCCTTGAAACCTCGTTAGTAGGTTGGACATGTTTAAAAGAATAAAGATGCCTACAAGATATTCTTTTCAAGAATATATATATATATATATATATATGATAGAAATGATATGATATGCCTCAAAAAATAGATCTCTCACCTTTATACCTTACCAATGAGATTATGCTTGAGCATAATCGATTCCAAGAAATGAAACTTGGTTAAACAAATGATAATGAGATTGAGGAACCATAATCTTTGAGATTGTGTGAATAACGAGGATAGCCCTAGTATGTAAATCAAGTGTGAAGAAAATATCTTCAAAGCCAAGACATAGAAGAAAGATGCTTGGAATTTAAGTTATGGTGTACGAATGTACTACCCTACCAAGCCATACGACAATGAAAACGGTTCTAGTCCTGAAAGTGGGAACCAAAGTATAACGAAAGTAAGATTACTTTCAAATACCATGTCCAAGAGAAAGGGACAAATGTCGGAAATAGCTAAAGAAACTATGAGCTATACAATTATAAGATAGTCTATGACATAATATAAGCTTCAGAGACATATGACTTGATAAATAAGAATTTCCCCTGAAAAGAGTTAAAGTAAGGATATATGAGAAATATATTCCTAAGATCGATGAAGTGAAAAAGGGAATGGAGTCATTCATACTGGATTAGGAATGAATGACAGTGATAGAGACATGACGATCTCTACGATAAGATTTAATTATAAAAATATCAATATCAAAGGATGGGTAGATGTAGACCTAATCACAAATGCTATTAGTAAAAGCGAACGACATCGATACCGAGAAGTATAGGTTGAATGCGCAATGTAAGGCCATAGCAAGGAACATAATGTCCCAATGGAAAGGACAAAGATATATGAATTAGATGTTCACTGAATAAACGGGAACACCGTAGGCCGAGCCTATACTTTGACCGAAATGTAACAAACAAAACCCAAAAGGCAGGATAGGTATGAGGAAAATTTCTAATACCTATAAGGTTTTGTTCAATTTAGGTGCTTCACTTTTGACATCGCACAAGCACGCAGAAGCGATAAAACCCAATTTAGGTAAGCGAACCAAGATTTAGAACCTCCTTACCTGCACGAAAATCATGGCCATAGCAAGAGTTGTTCAAGCGTAGAATCGAGCCCGAATCGCCTAAAGTTCTATCCAATGATTTGGATCATTATATCTATGAGGAACGAGATATAATTTTAGAGACAAGAAGTTTTGAAAATGGTCATCATTCACGTGATCGCGACTGGCCTAGTCTTTTCGTTAAAAGGTTTTACTCGACAGATATTAGTACCGCTATTCGCATATGCTAATAGATTTAGAGCGATATACCACTAATGGTGTAAACGAAATGAGTATCGAGATAAGTGTCATGAGTCGTCACATAAGTAGTCTATGTGTTATATACGCCTTAAAGTGTATAATTCCTCAAGAGATCCTTCTTGTTTAAAATTTTCCTCCATTGCTTAAATTAAGTCGGACTTATCTAGAAATATCCGCTTACAAATGGCGTGAAAAGGGAGTTTAACGGGTAAAAGTTAACCCCAAGGCCTACAAGTTTATAACTCACACGAGCGATCGGCTTTTTATTATGAACTAGGCATGGATTTAGAACGCCTGGAGTAATTTTGCACCTCGATGGATACTCGCAACTATAGAGTGACAATGAGAATGGTATCCAACGACTTATCTCGTCTGCTTGCCAACCGATTGGCGGGTTTTGCAAAAGAAGTATCAAAAGAATACTTTCTCCATGAGAAAATTCCAAAGTCCGGGCAGACTTACCAGATTTGTCAAACAGCTCAAGTATACTCATAATGCGATGGAACGGCACCTACGAATACTTGTCCTAGTCCTCGCAAGTTACACCGCACGGCATAAAGGAATGGTTGTACCGATATTCCAAACGCCGCCCCACGCCCCGTGCCGTCAATGGTACCAAGAAGAGACGAGAAGGCAAGAAGGACAGATCTTATCGCCTCATGGATTAGAGAATTACCGCTACCAACCCAACCATACTTTTCGACAAAAGTAACACCACTCGGTATGAAGAAGAAACGGGAGCACTGGACCCCGATCTCTAAAAGAGAATGATCATCAAGTATGAAACAAAACGCATTTGGAGAAAGGCAAGTTTCAAGGGAGGAGTACGACCAACGAAGGTCACTCGAGACATAGAACCCTATGATAACACGAGACTTATATATGACGCGGTTTATGATGAAAATGACGTGATTATAGTATGCTAAAGGAACGAATGGGAAAATTTTGCACATGTTGAAGAGGTGTCAAAAGTTGGGTGTAAAGAACCAGACGCTTTGTAATCACCGGCTCGATAGACCAACCCTAGTAGGTAATGTATAAAAGGTCCTCCTTGAGGTACTTTAGTATAATATTATATGGTCTTTATAAATTGGTATCCAAATACGAAAACGAATTGTTCAATAAGATATGGCTACTATGAGATAATAGTTAGGCCATTCGGACCGACAAATGCACCACTCGATCATGAACCTCAAAATCGAGTGTTCCACACGCATTTAGATAATTTTATCTTAATCTTGATGGATGATGTTCTTATCTATTCAAAGGACGAGGAAGAACATAAAGAATATCAAGGACTGCTGTTTTACGACTTTTAAGAGCCGCAGATTTTGCCAAGTACAAGATTGTGGATTTCAAGAAGGAAAAATATTCCTCAAGCACCTAGTGTCTTTAAAAGAAATCGATGTAGATCCGACAAAGGACAAAGCAATTAAGAATGAAAGTTATGACCTAAAATAAGATCAAGAATTCCATAGATTAATTGATCGCTATCAAAGAGCCCATGAGAACTCTCTAAAGTAGCAAGACCAATAACATAGCTACCCCAAAAGGAATGAAATTTACATGGAGTAATAAAAAAAGAGGCTATGTATTAATATGAGAAAGATAATAGCTTATGCATCACAATGACTTAGGCCACATGAATAGAATTTCTCAACTCATGACTGAAATAGTGACAAAATCTGATTTAAGAAAAGGATCGTCGAGAGACAAAGGATGGAGGAAAGGTTAGAAAAGATCCGAGAAAGGGTAAGGGCTGGAGGATTTAAGAACTTCCGTGAGGCGCTTGACAACGCCTTATTGTTTGAAGGAAGGATATGCTCCGATGACGCAAAACTTCAAAATGAAATAATGAGCGAGGCTCACGATACACCCTACACCGCCCACCTGTGTAGTAGCTAAGATGTACCAAGACCGAAAGAAAAGTCTTGGTGGGAAGGCATGAAACGAGACATAGCTTCTTCCATAGAACGCCTTGTTTGCAGTGAAAGCGTTACACCAACGTCCATGAAAGTTACGGCCGCTGGAAATACCCGAGTGGAAATGGACGAGATAACGATGGACTTTACTTAACTTACCCAAATCAAAAGAGGAACACCGCCATACGGGTAATTGTTGATAGACTCACCAAGAGTGCTCACTTCCTACCAATTCAAAGTACTTATGGATCCGACAAGTTAGCCCACCAGACGTAAAGCGAGATTATACGACTTCACTGGGTGCCAAAATCTATTACCTCGATAGTGACAAGAGTATAATACCAAAGTCGTGAAGACTTCACCCTATGACAATAAATTAAGAACCCTTCTCAATTTGCGTAAGTTTGAATTTATTCTTCGAGCAAAGAAATGTGGATACAGAATGAGAAAGATGGTTCAATTAATAAAAGATTATAAGTGTGATAAATGATCACCGAGGATGGTAAATGTAGAATCTAGTACCTAAGTTATAAAATTCAGCCTAAAACATAGTATGTCCTTACGTAAAAGGAAAACTCATTGGAAAGTTTGATAAATGAGAATGTAAATGGTCGGGCATTTAGTGATTTAACGAAGTTGTACTCTCACACCCAAGGTGATATATGACTAAAAGAGAGAATGAAGATGGGAGAGAATACAAATTAAGATAAGGAATGAAAGGTCAAGAATTTTAAGGAATACTGGACAATGTTATATCGCCTAAAGAAGGATTATATATATATATATATATATATATATATATATATATATATATATCTCCAAGCAATAATAAGTCGAGAAATGAAACCAAGAATGAAGTTCATGACCCTTCTTTACCGCCTACCTAGACAACTTTAAGATATGTTATGATTTACGAGAAAAGTTAGATAGTGGGAATGAATTGTGATGTAACCATGATTGTCGAGCCGTGTCTCGTTACCAACAAGTGAAGGCATTATATCAACGGCCTTATAAGAAGTTATGATCTCTAGAGATACGTGAATGAAAATGGAATGATATAGCAATGGATCTTATGATGTGTTCTCGCCAAAGTCATAAAAAAGTCGCACTACTATATGGGTAGTAGTAGATCGACTCGCTAATTATGTTTTGTCTCTCACTGCTCAGATGACTCAGACACCGATAAGTTAGCTCAGACGCATAAAAAGAGAATTGTATATTTACTGTGAGTACCAAAACCTATCGCTTCGATGGAGACTCAAAGAGTACCCTAGATTTTGAACTAACTCACAAAAAGAGTTAAACGCTAGATGGAACTTAACATAGTTGCCCACCACAAGAAGAAGGACGAACAAAAGGACAAGTATGAACGCTTAAGGATAACGATGAGAACATAAATGTTAAACCCGGTGCAAGTGAGAACGATTGTACCACTTATTAAGTTATGTACAACCGTAGTTGTCAACCAACGATCAATATAGCCTTATGAGGCATCAGATCGAAGAAGTATCGACCACCACTTTATTGTAACAAAGTAGGTGAGCAAAGGTATAAAGTCCCGGCCGTAAGTTTAGACGATCGAGATATCTCGCCCAATAAGGCAAAGAATAAGAAAAGCTCGTGATGATAAAAGTCTTACGCTAATACGCCAGAATTTGAACCGCATTTTTAAATGCGAATCAAAATTTCTTAAGATTTCCGCCTAGAGCAATTATAAGAAATCGACACAAGAATGCCGAGATCACGCTTTGTAGAACCTCACGAGATCCTAATGATGATAGCCGAGTAGCCTATAGCTTAGTGTCGCCACCAAATTTGGGAAAGTACGAAATGTTTTCCACGTGTCATAGTTAAGGAAATACGAAATGACCCAATGCACGAAACCAACATGATGACGTGACCTTTGACTCGAGTGAGTTATGATGAAAATCTATGACTAATTTGATCGCATTTATTCAACGATTAAGGAATCAAGTTTGGGTCTTTAGTGAAAATCCAATGGAAGAACCATGGACAAAAGGAAAACACGTGGAAAGATAAGATGTTAAGATACAAAGATACCCACTTTATGAGGTATGCAAATTTCGGGACGAAATTTCTTGTAAGAGGGGGTAGGATGTAATATCCCGTAGAATTAGAAGCCTAATTACGGTATTTAAAACCCAGAATTAGAAATTACCGAGATGATTCAATCAGTAAGATATCGAATAATGATTTCGATTATTTTACGAAGGAATGAATTCTATTTTATATTCACCGGGAATCGTGAATTTAGAAATAGAAGTTTATAATGCGATCGACAAGATTACTTTAACGCCGATTTCAGATTCATAGTTAAAACGAAATTTTCTAAGCAATTGCTTAGAATTAAATTCCATTATTAATGGAATAATTTAATAAAGTGATTACAACTTGTTGGATTTGTATATCGAAAGCGCTTGGTTGAGCTTGTATACAATGTTTCTCGTTACCACTATTACAATCTCCTATCCGATTGAATACTTGATTGCATATATTCGTGTCCCTTATCTCATATATAAGTTAGATCATACAAGGTGTAGAAGATCATAGAAGTCTCGTATGATTGGTCGTTTAATGAGATATAAAAGTTTCACAACCGAGACGACTTAAGGACGAGTTGTCGGTTTAGCTGCAGATAGATAAGAAGTGACTTGACTTAGTTGCTTGTCTATGCCGGTACGCCTCGATGTATGAAGGATCACAGTGAGATGTGTTCTTCTTTCGACCGTCGTGAAGAACCAAGATCTCGTGACTTACGACGATCTAAACCTCGATAAGGTATTAGGTGAGTATGAGTTCGACCATCACTTTGACTTGTTATGAGTGAGGGTTATATGTTCTAACCCAAGATTCTCCGCATCTTGGGTGGTGGCGGTCTTGTATGTCACGCTAGTTATCTCAGACGAGTCACCGTATCCGTTAAGGATGATGACGCCCCTTAAGGAGCTCAAAGGTTTATTGTACTAAACCCCGCAGTTGAGTTAGCTCAAGTACAATAATAAGGTTGAGTGGTACTACTTAAGGAAATAAAGTTATTAATCGCTTTAAGTCGCCGATTGCCATAAATGATTAATGGACGCTCGATATCTTAAATACGGGATTCAGAATGTCTAAGTGCAA
Organism: Salvia rosmarinus; assembly: GCA_036937905.1. Taxonomy (NCBI): domain Eukaryota; kingdom Viridiplantae; phylum Streptophyta; class Magnoliopsida; order Lamiales; family Lamiaceae; genus Salvia; species Salvia rosmarinus. Next base: position 67,110,639 of record CM072815.1, on the reverse strand, counting down.
GCCCGACTCAACTTCGTAATAAAGGGTAAGTCAACATTCTTTCTCTAGTGGCATGATCGAATGTTTATAAATTAATTTATGTTCGGGCTGAACATAAGATAATTAATTTATTTGAGGCCCATCTTTATTCCTTGCATTTGATCCTGGCCGGCCCATCCAGTTCGTAGTAATCGAGGAAAATCGCGCCCCTATTGCTCAATTGGCAAGATTTTATTCTCTTTATCCACATGGATATAATTATATTTATGGTATATGCATAGATCCTTTCCATATAAGATTATGGTAATAATCTTGAGAGTATGGAAATAATCCTAAGAGTATGGAAATAATCCCAAGAGTATGGTAATATTCCATATAGATTATGGTAATATTCCATATAGGATTATGGTAATATTCCATATAGGATTAAGGTAGTGCATTATAAATATAAGGTATGAGATAATGTCTCAGCTAATGCTCACATATTGCAACTAGAATTTTCGCCATCTCATATATTTGAGAGAGAATTTTCGAGAGCTTGGTGAGAGAAAAGGGTGATTTTCGGTGCATTCTCCATAGCTCGTCCTCACTCGACGCTGGAGTTTGGGTATCCGGATACACCCGAAGGTCAAAGCACGAGTCTCGACCGCTCAACTGCTCATCCCGCTCGATCCACCTCGACGGATCCAAAGGTAAACACGTGAAAACCCCTACGTGTTGCGATTTAATTATATAGACGCATGCTAGGTTTATAATCAATGTATGGTGAATTAAACACCCAAGATGGATCCTCGGGGCGAGGGTTAACATACGTTTTCCTACACTGGTATCGAGCCCGGGATTAGAATCTTCGCTCGCTGGATTAATTCACGCTTGATTATTACGCGCTTATTTAATTGTGGATCCGCTGCTCATCGTGGCTCGCTTATTATTTTGTCGGATGTTGTTGTTTTCACCACGAGAAAATCCGTGGTTAGATTAGATTTTATTCGTAAATCTTATCCGTAAAAGAAGAACGAAGACGAAAGAACGAAGAACTAAACGACGGAAAAACAGTATCTCGGCAGCCCCGTGACGGTATTCGCGAGCTAGCCTCGCGGTCGCGAGGGCGATCGCGAGGGGCGCGGGCGACGGGCGGCGTCACAAGACGAGATCCTCGGCGACACGCGAGCGATCTAGCGGTCGCGAGATAAGGCCGCAAGCAAGCGAAGCGGCGAGCTAGCGGGCGGCGGGCGCGTTTCGCGAGATACCCGGCGCCATGAAAGCGCATCATGGTCGCGAAGTTTCGTCGGCTGGGCGACGACGCCTCTCGCAGACGCTCGACGCTTTCGGGCGGTGGGCACGCATGTTCGCTGTCGTCGGGTCGCGGTCGCTTTAGCGACCGCGAGGTAGCCCGCGAGGACACGCGAAGCGCGGCGACAAGAGGGGCGGCTGGCCGGGGCTCGCCTAGCGCACGGCCCCAAGACAGACAATGACCCGCCCGCACCCGTTTTCCAGCCCAATCCAGATTTTCCGGTCCGTGCCCGCACGCGAGGCCCAATTGTTGAATCCGTCCGTGTTCGCGCACGCGAGGCCTGTCAAGTTTAATTGCACTTTGTAAATCTATGTAATAGATTAGATTTTAATGTGCGTGTGTTTCACGATTGGGCCGCGATGAACGCTTTATTTTATTTTTATCGCTCATATGCATGTCGTGGATGTTTAAATTATGCAGAGCACGCTATGTATGTTTATATTACGCCGACAAACCTTAAGTGTTTTACGAATGGATGCGCATAGTAAGCATGCTAGGTTTATCGCGCTTATCAAGCATATTTTAGAATTTCATGAGCATGTTTTACATGTTGAGTTCTATAGAAAGCATGCTAGGATTACGTGATCTGCATGGACAAACCTTTTGAATAAAAAGACTAAGCAAGCAACCCGACATATTAATTTTTCAAATTAAAATGTCAAGACCTCCACTTTTGATCTCTAAACAAAGTGAGACGACCGTGAGTAAACGCCCACACGCGCGTGGCTTGCTTGCACTGCTTATCATAAGTTTGTTAGATGAGATTTCTAAATAAAACATTTTAAATCTATCGAGAAGTTGGGAGTTTCATGTAAACGCCCACACGCGCGGGCTTGTATGTGCGATTTTCATAAGTTCTCTAGAGATAGATATAAATGAGATAACAAAAGAATTTGAATTGGAAGCGGTATGGTCCGAGTGAGTATACCAATTCTAAGAATTCATTTTCTCATTGTTAAAATTGTGGTCATTCCTTAGACATCACCTCAAGTACAACTTCCGCCAAGTCCTTCTTGCGATAGTGATGTGGTCTAGTAAGGTCCAATCATTAATTTCATTTGTCATAAGGATAAGTTGACATGGATTGAAATTAAACGACTAAAAGGTATATTTTAGTCCGGTCGAGGGGTTCATGTGTAAACGCCCACACGCGCGGCTTGCATGTGGAATTCCTTGGGCGATTGGAGGTTTCAATTAATATTGTTTTATCAAAAGGTTACAATATTATTGTTACGAATTAATTGCGATCGATGCTTATGTGTTTACATTATCGTTTCGATATGTCTCTTACGCCGATTATCAATATGCTCGCACAAAACCGTTATCCGTCCAAATTTTATCGAGTGGAAACGAAACATGGAATATGTTCTTATCATTGAAGAACACATGTTTGTTCTCACTACTCCTAAACCCGATGCCCTCATCGACGATCGACTAATGAGCGCGAGAGTCAAGGACTTTGGAATAAGTCAAACAATATGGCTAAATGCTATATGATGACTACGATGTCCAAAGGTTTGCACCGCAAAGATCATTCGATGGTAGACGCGATCGATATTTGGTCAAGTCTCGAGAGTAAGTTTGGGCAATGGATCGACGATCCGCTTCCACACAATGAGAGAAATCTTGGCGTGTAAGATGGAAGAAGGAAGTTCGGTCCATGAACATGTCTCCCACATGACTCATCTCATGGATAGTCTTGATCGGGCTGGGAGGAGGTATTGACGGCGGCCAAGGTCGATATCATCCTCAATACACCGCCCAAGTCTTTTGAGAACTTTCGGCTGAATGCGATCATGAGCAAGACCGAGTTTACACTTAGTCGGCTGTTTAATGATCTCGCTGTCATGAAGGAGTTATGGGAAAAGGAGCACATGCTCTTGCTAGCACATCTAAGGGCCCAAAATTTTCGTTGCAAAATGGAAATAGAAAAGGGTGCCAAAGGTAGTAAAGGCAAGGAAATAGTGGGAGAATGGGAGCAAGAACATGGTGGCCACCGGAGGCTTGAAGAAGCAAAGGAGAAGGGCAAGTGCTTCAGTGCGGCAAGACCGGGCATTGGAAGGCCAAGTGCCCTATGCTCGAGGCTCGAGGTACGCCGCTTGCTTTAGTAACGGAAACATGTTTAGCGACTTGTTCTACCCATTCTTGGGTAGTAGATACGGGCGAATCGATCATGTTTGTTACACCTGCGTGGGTTCCCGCGACAAGGAGCTGCTTGATGGCGAGATAACGATCTCCATGGGCAACGCGCGAAAGTCGAAGCTGCTGCGTTGGAGATGTTTTTTATGTTTTGGGACAACAGCTTTAGTTTTGAAAGACGCTTTATATGTGCCGGATTTTCATGAACCTTGTTTCGCTTTCAAATTATTTACTCATGGATATTCTGTTATTTTTGATAGTGGTGTTTCTATCATAAGAAATGACGGTTATCCGTGTTGCACTTTATATAATTCGCTTTATACTATTTTCGCAAAACATAATACCTATAACTATGTTGCATCTTCATCAAACCCTAAAAAGAGAAAGTTTTCAAGAAGATGACTCTACTTTTCTCTCGGCATCTTAGATTAGGTCACATCAATCTAAATAGGATCCAAAGACCGGCTAAGAATGGAGCGTTGGGTAATCTCACCACATCTCGCTCCCGGTCGCGAATCTCAGAGAAGGTAAGATGTCGACTGCACCCTTCAAAGCGGGGTTATAGAGCCACGTAAATGTTGGAGTCGGTCCATTTCGACTGTGTGGACCGATGTCCACACAAGCTCGTGGAGGTACAGTATTTTGTCACTTTCATCGACGACACTAAGGTACAGACACGTATACCGCTTTCACCGCAAGTCCGAATGCTTTGAGAAATTCAAAGAGTTTAAGGCGGAAGTGGAGACGGCTGGGGTAAAGTATCAAGTCATCTGCGCTCGATCGCGGTGGCGAATACCTCAAGAACGAGTTTATGGACTATCTAGTGAAGTGTGGGATTACATCCCAACAAGATTTCACCGGGCACACCACAACAAAATGGTGTGTCGAGCGAAGAACAGGACTCTTTTGGAAATGGTTAGATCCGTGATGAGTTATGCTACATCGCCTATTTCGCTCGGGGTATGCCTTAGAGACGGCAAGATACTTGCTAAATCTAGTACCGCCCAAGTCACCGAAAAGACCCTTCGAGTTGTGGTTTGGGCGAAGCCCGGTTTAAGCCACATATGATATGGGCCCAAAGACACGTCCGAACAAGAAAGTCGACAAGTTGGAGGCTAGATCCGACGCAAGGTCGCTTATTGGCTATCCTAGAGGAACGAAGGTGGTTTATTCTATAGTCCTAAGGATCGAGAAGGTCATTATTAGACTAATGCCCGATTCTTAGAAGAGGATTATATGAAAATCATAAGTCCAAAGTTGAAATCATTCTTCAAGAATTAGAAGATGATCGATTCCACCACCGATTAGGCCAAAGGTACGAGATGTCGAGTCTAGTGGGAGGATCGACACCGATACTTCAAGAAATTGAAGTGGGTCGAGTTCCACCGAGATACCGACCGCATAAGTGGTACCTACACAACAAGTTGTGCAAGTTAGAGAACCACAAGTATCTGCACCCACCGTTGCCATTGTGCTCAGAGAACCTCGTCAGAGTGGGAGGGTTGTTCGTCAACCCGAGCGATTTATGTTCGTGGGTGAATCTTCGGATTTAGTCCCAAAGCAGACGAACATGCAATAATCGACCCATGGACATACAAGGAGGCGATACAAGATATTGATGCAAGATTATGGCACACCGCTATGGACTTAGAAACGGAGTCCATAACGCTATGGATGTATATGAAAGACACTCTACCGGATGGCAAGGAAGCCATAGGTAGTAAGTGGATATACAAGAGGAAGAGAGATTCGATGGAGAGGTTTCGCTTTTAAAGCCGTGCTTCAGGCGAAAGGGTACACTCAGATTGAGGGCATCGATTTCGACGAGACCTTTCGCCCGTAGCAATGCTCAAGTCCATCGTAATTCTTCTAGCCATAGCAGCCCACTGAACCTAGAGGTTTGGCAATGGATGTTAAAACCGCTTCCAAACGGTTACCTTGAGGAAGGTAGAGACATCTATATGCAAAGAACTCAAGGTTATGTGGTAAAGGGTGAAGAGCATCTAGTATGGAAGCTTAAGAAGTCCATTTATGGACTTAAGCAGCCTCCCGATCATGGAACTTACGCTTTGACGAGGTGGTAAAGTCCTATGGATTTACCCGTTGTTCAGCGAGAGTTGTGTGTATCGGTTAGATGTCAACGTGATGTGGTATTTCTTGCACTTTATGTAGATGACATCCTTCTAGTTGGCAACAACGTGAAGTCATTATCGACGTAAAGAGTTGGCTATCCGATCGGTTTCAAATGAAAGACTTAGGAGATGCGCAGACATTCTGGGATCAAGGTTTACCGAGATCGCAAGAAGAAAATGTTGAGCTTATCTCAGCGCCTTACATTGATATCAGAATTACTGCTTTTAGTATGCGCACCGCCAAGAAAGGATTGCTACCTTCGCATGTATGTTCCTTTATCTAAAACACACCACCCATGACCGCAGGAGATAGAGGAAATGAGACAAGTTCCTTACGCCCGTCGAGGAAGTCTCATGTACGCAATGCTATGCACGAGGCCCGATATCCGCATGCGGTAGGCATAGTAGCTAGATATCGCCTAACCTCGACAAGCTCATTGATCGCAAGAAGCATATACCAAGCACCGAAAAGGACTCGAGATTATAGGCTAGTTTACCATGCGATAGTCTAATGCCTTTGGGTTATACTGACTGGATTTCCAAGTCGACCGTGATGAGAAAAGTCAACCTCGGCCATGTGTTTACCTTGGGAGATGGAGCCGATCTGGCGTGAGTGCAAAGCGGCGATGCATTGCGGACTCTACCATGGAAGCGAATATGTAGCCGCCCTGAGGCTTCTAAGGAGGATGTATGGTTCAAGAACTACCTCACGATCTAGATGTGGTACCGGTTTGCCCAAGAGTATCATAGTTTATCGTGATAACTCGTGCAATGGCAAACTCAAGGAACCACGGACCCACAAGGCGACTAAACACATAGAGAGAAAGTACCATGTCATACGAGAAATCGTTAGACGAGGTGACGGTTGATTGAAAAGATTGATACGATGGAAAATCTAGCGGATCCATTCACGAAGAGCTCACGCAAAAAGTCTACGATGGACACGTTAGAGGACTTGATTGCGCTTGATGGCACCCACTTAGAAAGGAAACTTTTGTATAAGTGGGAGAAGCAAAGTGATGGTTGTTTGTAATAGCTAGTAGAAAGACACATTGTATACTAAAAGTTTGCTTTAGTATAAGTGGGAGATTGTTGGATTTGTATCTCGAAAGCGTTTGGTTGAGCTTGTATACAATGTTTTCGCTACCACTATTACAATCTCCTATCCGATTTGAATACTTGATTGCATAAATCGTGTCCCCTTATCTCATATATAAGTTAGATCATACATGTGTAGAAGATCACGTAAGTCCGTATGATTGGTCGAGTTTAATGAGATATAAAAGTTTCACACCGAGACGACTTAAGGACGAGTTGTCGGTTTAGCCGCAGATAGATAAGAAGTGACTTGACTTAGTTGCTTGTCTATGCCGGCACGTCTCGATGTATTGAAGGATCACGGTGAGATGTGTTCTTCTTTCGACCGTCGTGAAGAACCAAGATCTCGTGACTTACGATGATCTAAACCTCGATAAGGTATTAGGTGAGTATGAGTTGTCGACCATCACTTTGACTTGTTATGAGTGAGGTTATATGTTCTAACCCAAGATTCTCCGCATCTTGGGTGGTGGCGATCTCAGATGTCACGCTAGTTATCTCAGACGAGTCACCGTATCCGTTAAGGATGATGACGCCCCTTAAGGAGCTCAAAGGTTTATTGTACTAAACCCCGCAGTTGAGTTAGCTCAAGTACAATAATAAGGTTGAGTGGTACTACTTAAGGAAATAAAGTTATTAATCGCTTTAAGTCGCCGATTGCCATAAATGATTAATGGACGTCGATATCTTAAATACGGATTCAGAATGTCTAAGTGCAAGCCCGACTCAACTTCGGTAATAAAGGGTAAGTCAACATTCTTTCTCTAGTGGCATGATCGAATGTTTATAAATTAATTTATGTTCGGGTGAACATAAGATAATTAATTTATTTGAGGCCCATCTTTATTCCTTGTGATTTGATCCTGAAATTTGGCCCATCCAGCCCGTAGTAATCGAGGAAAATCGCGCCCCTATTGCTCAATTGGCAAGATTTTATTCTCTTTATCCACATGGATATAATTATATTTATGGTATATGCATAGATCCTTTCCATATAAGATTATGGTAATAATCTTGAGAGTATGGAAATAATCCTAAGAGTATGGAAATAATCCCAAGAGTATGGTAATATTCCATATAGGATTATGGTAATATTCCATATAGGATTAAGGTAGTGCATTATAAATATAAGGTATGAGATAATGTCTAGCTAATGCTCACATATCGCAACTAGAATTTTCGCCATCTCATATATTTGAGAGAGAATTTTCGAGAGCTTGGTGAGAAAAGGGTGATTTTCCCGGTGCATTCTCCATAGCTCGTCCTCACCGACGCTGGAGTTTGGGTATCCGGATACAGTCCGGAAGGTCAAAGCACCAGTCTCGACCGCTCAACTGCTCATCCCGCTCGATCCACCTCGATGCGGATCCAAAGGTAAACACGTGAAAACCCTACGTGTTGCGATTTAATTATATAGACGCATGCTAGGTTTATAATCAATGTATGGTGAATTAAACACCCAAGATGGATCCTCGGGCGAGGGTTAACATACGCTTTCCCTACACAACTTTATTACGACCATTTCGAGACGAGTCGATAATTAACGCTTTGCAACGCTTCAAACGTTAACGTTTAGAGACTAAATGGAAAGTGAGTTTATTGATCAAGGAATTATAGAAATTAATTTCCTATGATTATTATATGTAATTACAGTATTATTTAGTATTAAATCAATGCTAGAACATTAAGGAATTATATTGATCAAATTCTCAATTTCAAAACCCTAGTTTCATATTTTGGTTTTATCGCATAATTTAATGCCGTTAATTTATCCTATGATATTATTTATCATCTAAACCATATGTTATGACATATATAGCATGGAAAATAAAATTTGACCTATTACATGTGTAATAGCCGAGAACTATATATATATACACACTAAGGATTTAATTGTCGACTTTCCACTATTACATGCATCTATTAAGTAACAATTTGATTAATTAAATAGCCTAACTAAATAATTAAACACATATACATATATATAAGTGTAAAAAACATGTGTGTGTGTGTATGTAGGGAGAGAGAGAGTGTGTGACAAGTGCAGAGGTGCATGGGAGGGTAGTGACAAGTGTAGGCATGCATGTGTATGTAGAGATAATTGTCACCCAACACCACCCTATACCATCTCTCCCTCCCCTTTTGGATCAGCCATTTTTCTCTCCCCTCCCCCAAAACAGACGTCCTCTCTCCTCTCCTCTCTTCTTCTCCTACACCATTTCCTCCATGAAAGAGAGAGCTCAAGCTCCATCCCTCTCATTTTTCTTCCAAAATCGTGGCTGAGGTATATTCTACACCCTATGATTCTTAGACATGGCTAAATCATACTTGCATACTTAGATTGATGATCTTGGTGGTGATTTGGAGTGATAAATTCACTATTTTCGTTGTTTATACGTATGCCCATGAAATGCTTACAAGAAAAATGAGCTTAAAGGAAAACTGGAAGTATGTTACGAAAACAGTAACTTCATAAAATTATTTGACTAAGTTAAAGTGGTCTGATGAATGTGAAATTTTACTATGTTGAAATTAAACATGTCTATTACGTCTCTGTAAAATTTCAAGTCAATCCAACTTGATTTACTATTTTATTTGTATTTTTCAAAACCACTACACAAAACTGTGAAATTTCCATGTTCATCACCCTCGGTTCATGATCTTCGTTTCGATTTTGGCTATTGGTAAAACTCTAAAATTTGTCATAAACATAATTTAGCATGTCTAGAAGATTTATGTAAATTTTCAGAATTTTCTAAAACTTTTTACTATTTATTTCAGATTTTACAAATGAACTGCACAAAATTGTCACTGTAGCGGTAGCTTGTAGTAAACTATTTTTATCTCCCAATCTATTTTGAATCATTGAGTGAGGCTTTTTCTAAATTAAACTAGACTTAAGTGGCTTTCCAATCTGATGGGTTGTATTTCCAGATTCTTTATAATAAGCTCTCAGTAAATTTTTAAAGTTAATGCATTTAAGTAAGTCTTTTGTCAAAATGCCTAAGTCTAATTCCTTTGATAATGAACCCTACGAGTCCGACTTTTACGTGAGATGTTCAAGACGTTTGTAGTCCGAATTTGACGTGAGTTTCTTCATAAGAAATGTTACTTACCATGTCTAGTTTGGATCTGGAAAGTTTGATCCCAAACCAAGCCTTATAGGTGTACCTTTCATTGACCCAAAGTCACCCACCGGAAATTTGTCCATTCCAACTAGTCAACTTTGAACTTATGTATTTCTCGATCGCCGATATCTTCCAAGATGGTTGATAGGATACGCCCAACTACAGGCCCAATCATCGGCCCAATACAAGTAAACCGACATCAAGCTCGGCCCGACAAGTTCGGCCCATGAAGACTCCTAAAGTCAGTGGGAACGCAGAAAGCTCAGCCATATCTAAAAGAATCCTAATTCAAGAAGGGATAGGATCTCGAATCCTAGTTAGAGAAGACTTCAGATTCGAGATCTAGGTCAATACGTTGTGTATAAATAGAGGCTAGATTAGACGACATAGATTCATTCACTCTCTTTGTAATCGCTTCTTACACTCTCAATACACATACTCTCTCTCGCCTGCGGACGAGATCTTATTCACGATCGAACCACGAAATCTTTGGTGTTCTTGCATTTATTTCCCTTACGAAATTAAGATCGATCAATGGTCTTCATGAAACATGTAGTCCTTGTTACAAGGTTTCAAATTGGTAGCCTGCAGCCATTTTGGTGTTGTGAGTCAAAGTTACGAGCCTCGCAAAATCCTCGTCGTTAAGCTAAAACCGAAACTGGAAAATTTTCTAAGTATAGAAGAAGTCATTCGAGTTGCCCACTTTGAGACCCTATATCTCCAAAGACCACGACTGCTTGGGTCAACTTCCTTCTTAGAACTTATAGTACATGTTTAGAGGTTTCCAAATGTATCTTTAATGCGCCACACGATTTTGAATCAAGAGTTATGAATCGTCAAAGTATGACACTTGGGCTGTTTTAAGTCGTTCTTGAAAATTAAAAACTTGAAATTTAACTAAGTGTTGAAACTCCCTATGTGAAATATGCCTTATGTGACTAACATGCTATTAATTGATGCATTCATTATGATATGTCGCAAGGTACATTAAAGCATTAATAAGATACACGAATTTAGGATAAAACAACACAATATGATATTTTTACCAAGACGCCTTAACGTGAAATATTTGACTAGGTGCTACTACATGGTCAATTGATTGTATATCATGCCATGATACACACTCAGTAGAAATATGGGTTCTAAGACCCGATGGATGTTTCAACCCAAAACCTCAAAGCTTGTAAATAGATAGGCTAAACTCAGACTCGCAATCCAAGAAATCGGTTAGACAATCTACATCAGTGGGCCATTTTCTTACCTCACTATTGTGGGCTTACTTTTCAAACAAGATACGACTTTATGTTATCCCAAAACGAGTTTATTTACAATGCTTATTTTGCAATTGTTGACAAATGTTTACTACATTACCTGCCAAAAATATTCTGTTTTGTGTATGGATCCTATCTGTTATGCCGGGGTAGGGCCGTGGCGATGGTTCGAACTATATCATGACGGGTTACGCTATTTGTTGGGTCGCACCCAACCTTTATTAATATCGGTCCCGTGTCGAAAGGTTAATGCCCGCTAGGATTGACGGAAGGTTGGAACTATATGATATGTTAACATATACTTTTGAAAGCGACCGTGTCAGATGGGATTACGGTCGCCACGGCGTCAGAGAAGGAGGCCTCCCTCTCGACGCTTGATCTTTGATATTGTTATGAATTGTGACTATGGGATACGGATCATACACACCAAGAAAATGCCCGGCTAGGCGATGTTTACTTAACCGAAAATGTTTTAGTAAGAGAGGCCTTCGACTAAAACCTCAGGTCTTACCCCGATATTGGCGATGTAATTAAATTATCAAATGTTTTGGCATGAGTCCACCGAGTGCATTCTTGTACTTAGCCCCGCATGTTTGTTTTAAATGTGCAAAGTTGAGCAGATGTTGGATGGAGCGTTGTTGAGCAATATGAATGTTGTCACCGAGGAGTTTATACCTTGATAAGACATCGTCATATGTACATATCACATGTTTTCAATGCAAGAACATAAGTTATGTACTAAAGTCCAAGAACATACTGACACATGTATTACGGCTTTTGTTAGTGAGAATCTCCTGCTTATTTATACATGTTTAGGGTTACAATCCCTACTAAATCGTACTTAGGATTTAGGGGATGTGACAATCATTGGTAAGATAATAAAAGATGAGTTGGCGAAGTACATGGGAAAGATAGTAAATGACAGAAAAGATGAACCAGTCAAAGGCGATTATAATGCCAATATGGTGCAGAATGATGCAAACCAGTTCAAAGAATTTGATGGACACTATGCGTTCAGTATTTTGGACGGAATGGAGAAGGAAAGTTGGATTGTTGATTCGGGAGCAAGTACGCATATTTGCTGTAATGAGAGTCTGATGAAAACAAGAAAAAGACTTGAAGTGCCGTAGAAAATACATCTTCCAGATGGAAGTACTAAGGAGGTGTTGTTCACGGGAAATGTTAAGATCAACAAAGATATTATGCTTTATAATGTCTTACTCGCACCTACATTCACTCACAATCTAATATCTGTTGCACAATTGATAAAAGGGAATGGAGCTAGAAGTGTGTTTTTAGGTTCACATTGCGTTATCCAAAGGATGGATTCTAACTGCATCATGGGGAATCTGTACATTATTCGAAAGCAGAATGTATGTAATGCCTTGCCAATGAGCACTGCGTCAGAAGTGAAGAAATGGTATGCGATGCTTGGACATCCATCTATAAAAACAATGGAGCATATGGAAAAGTTCAAAGGCAAAATCTCAGTTGATGACATTGAGCCATTAAAGGCATGTGAGGTATGTGCTCGATCCAAACAAGCTAGATTACATTTTCCCATTCTCCATAGAAGAACTACATCCTTATTTGAAATCGTGCATGTTGATATTTGGGGGCCATATAATGAAGATTGTGTCGACAATGTTAGATTTATGGTAACTTGTAGGGAAATCTGATTTTAACCCTCTCCCGAGGATCTATCTTGGATGTTTAATTCACCATACATTGATTAAATCCCTAGCATGCACCTATATAATTAATTGCAACACGTAGGGGTTTTCTCGTGTTTACCTGCGAATCTGTTAGGGTAGAACGGATCAAGACTCGTACTTTGATCTTCTGGACTGTATCCCGATTGCCTAATCTCCAATGTCGAGTGAGGACAGTCTATGGAGAATGCTATAGAAAATCACCATCTTTCTTCTCTCTCAATTTTTGAAAATTCTCACTATAATCTTATAGTAATTCTCGAAAATATGGAATAAAGATTAGTCAAGATTTTCTCTCTCACCTTATATTTATAATGCACTCCCAAATCCTATCAAGATAGAATTTATGCATATCTAATAAATATAATTTTATCTCTTAAGATAGAGAGGATCAAGCTGAGTCCCAGTAGGACTCTAGAGAGGAGGGGGCGAAATTCACTTTAGCTCCAGTCCGGACGGGCCACCCGGTGATCAAATGCAAGGAATAAAGATGAGCCTAAAATAAATTAATTATCTTATGCTCACCGTAACATAAATTAATTTATAAACATTCATTCACGCCACTAGAGAATAAATGCCGACTTACCCTCAGACATCGAAGTTGAGTCAGCTTGCACTTAGACTTTACGAATCCTCAGATTTAAGATATCAGACGTCCATTAATTATTTACGCTGCTCGATCGCTTAAAATAATTAATATCTTTAATTCCTTAAGTAGTACCACTCAACCTTATTATTGTACTCGAGATAACTCAACCCGCGGGGTTTAGTACAATAAACCCTTGAGCTCCTTAAGGGACGCCATCATCCTAAACGGATACGGTGACTCGATACGATAACTAACATGACATACAAGATCGCTACCACCCAAGATGCAGAGAATTGGTTATCTCATGTAACCTCACCCATAGCAAGTCAAAGTGATGGTCAAGAACTCATACTCACCTAATACCTTATCGAGGTTTAGATCAACGTAAGTCTCGAGAACTAGGTTCTACACGACGGTCGATAGAAGAACTCATCTCACTATGATCCATCAATACGTCGAGACGCATCAAAGATAGATAAACAACCAAGTCAAGTCACTTATCTATACCATGAGCTCTATACCGACAACTAGTCCTCAAGTCGTCTCACCGTGATACTTTTATATCTCATTGTTTCGACCAATCATACGGACTTACGTGATCTTCACACACCGTATGATCTAACTTATATATGAGATAAGGGACATAGATATATGCAATCAAGTAATCAATTCAGATAGGAGATTGTAATAGTGGTAATAGAAACATCAGATACAAGCTCAACCAAAACCGCTTTCAAGATACAACCAACAATCTCCCACTTATACTAAAGCAAACTTTTAGTATACAATGTGTCTCTACTAGCTATTACAACACAAAACCATCAATTTGCTTCTCCCACTTATACAAAAGTTTCCTTTCTAAGTGGGTGCCATCTTGCGCAATCCAAGTCCTCGAATGTGAACTTCAGACTTTTTGCAAGCTCTTCGTGAATGGATCCGCTAGGTTATCCGTCGATCAATCTTTTCGATCAAGATGTCCCTCGCTCTAACGATTTTCGTATGACATGGTACTTTCTCTATGTGTTTGGTTGCCTTGTGGGTCCGTGGTTCCTTCGAGTTTGCACATCGCACCGAAAGTTATCACAAAGAACTATGATACTCTTGGGCAAACCAGTACCACACCAAGATCCATGAGGTAGTTCTTGAACCATACAGCCTCCTTAGCGCCTCAAGCGGCTACATATTCGGCTTCCATGGTAGAGTTCGCAATGCATCGCCGCTTTGCACCGCCAGATACGGTTCCACCTCCCAAGGTAAACACAAAGCCCGAGGTAGACTTTTTCTCATCACGGTCACTGAAACCGAGTCCAATAACCCAAAGGCATTAGACTATCTCGCATGGTAAACTAGCCTATAATCTCGAGTCCTTTCGTGTACTTGAGTATATGCTTTACTACAAATTCAATGAGCTTGTCCAGGTTAGATCGATATCTAGCTACTATGCTTACCGTGACAGCGAGATATCGGGTCTCGTACATAGCATTGCGTACATGAGACTTCCTACGGCGGAAGCGTAAGGAACTTGTCTCATTTCCTCTATCTCCTTTGCAGACATAGGTGACCGCTCCTTAGATAAAGGAACATCATGCCCGAAAGGTAGCAATCCTTTCTTGGCGGTCTTGCATACTAAAACGAGTAATCACAGTATCAATGTAAGACGCCCGAGATAAGCTCAACATTTTCCTCTTGCGATCTCGTAAACCTTGATCCCAAGAATGTACGCTGATCTCCTAAGTCTTTCATTTGAAACCGATCGGATAACCAACTCTTTACGCCCGATAACAACTTCACATTGTTGCCAACTAGAAAATGTCATCTACGTAGTGCAAGAAATACCACATCACAGTTGACATCTAAACGATACACACAACTTTCGCTAGGAAACTAGGTAAATCCATAGGACTTTACCACCCGTCAAAGCGTAAGTTCCAGGATCGTGAAGCTTGCTTAAGTCCATAAATGGACTTCTTTAAGCTTCCAAACTAGATGCTCTTCACCCTTCACCACATAACCTTCGGTTTTGACATAGATGTCTCTACCTTCCTCAAGGTAACCGCTTAGAAAAGCGGTTTCACATCCATTTGCCAAACCTAAAGGTTTAAGTGGTTGCTATGGCCGTAAGAATTCGATGGACTTGAGCATTGCTACAGCATTTAAAAGGTCTCATCGAAATCGATGCCCTCAACTGAGTGTACCCTTTCGCCACAAGCCCGGCTTTAAAAGCCGAAACCCTCCATCCGAATCTCTTCCTCAGATACCCACTTGCTACCTATGGCTTCATTGCCATCCGGTAGAGGTGTCTTTCGTATACATCCATTGTCATATGGACTCAATTTCTAAGTCCATAGCGGTGTGCCATGATTTTGCATCAATGTCTCAGATCGCCTCATTTGTATGTCCATGGGTCGATTATTGCTCGCTCGCTTCGGGACTAAACCAAGATTCACCCACTAACATAAATCGCCGGGCCGACGAACAACCTCCCACTACGACGAGGCGCCATCGCACAATGGCAACGGTGGGTGCAAGAACTTGTGGTTCTCATCTTGTACAACTTGTTGGATAGAGCCACTTGACGGCCGCAGATCTCCAAAGGAACTCGACCCACTTCAATTTCTTGAAGTATCTCGTGTCGATCCTCCCACTAGACACGACATCTCGTACATTCGCTTAATTGGTGGTGGAATACGATCATCTTCTAATTCTCAAGAATGATTTCAACTTTGGATTTATGGTTTTCATATAATCATCTTCAAGAATCGGGCATTAGTGCTAATAATGACCTTCCGATCCTTAGAACTATAGAATAAACCACCTTCGTCCATCTAAGATAGCCAATAAACGCCTTGCGTAGGATCTAGCCTCCAACTTGTCGCCCTTCTTGTTCAAAGACATGTGTTGGACTGCCACATATCCTTATGTGGTTTAAACTAAACTTCGCCCAAACCACAACTCGAAAGGGTTCTTTTCGATCGACTGATGGTACTAGATTTAGCAAGTATGTCACTGCTTCTAAGGCATACCCCTTAATCGAAATAGGCAATGTTGCATAACTCATCATCGATCTAACCATTTCTAAAAGAGTCATAATTCTTCGCCCGACACACCATTTTGTTGTGGTGTGCCGGTGTAGTGAAGTGGGAGGTAATCCCACATCGCACCAAATAGTTCATAAACTCGTTATCGAGGTATTCGCCACCGCGATCGATCGCAGATGACTTGATACTCTTACCAAGCTTCGCTCCACTTCCGCCTTAAACTCTTTGAATTTCTCAAAGCATTCGTGACTTGCGGTGAAGCGGTATATGTTTCGCACCTTGAGTAATCGCCAATGAAAGTGACAAAATACTGCATTCTCCACGAGCTTGTGTCGACATAGGTCCACACAGTCGAATGGACTAGCTCCAACACTTCTTTGGCTCAGAACCTTCGCTTTGAAGGGTTTAGTCGACATCTTACCTTCTATACAGATTCGCAGATCGGGAACGAGTAATCTGTTATATTACCCAACGCCCATTCTTAGCCGCCTTTGATCCTATTTAGATTGATGTGACCTAATCTAAGATGCCGGAGAAATGTGGTGTCATCTTCTAAGAAAACTTTCTTTGAAGGTTTGAAGAAGATGCAACATAGTTATAGGTATTATGTTTGGCTTAAATTGTATAAAGCTTAATTATATAAAGTGTCACCACAGATAACTTCGTCATTTCTTATGATAGAAACACCACTATCAAAAATAATCGAATATCCATGAATAAATAGTTTGGAAACGAAATTAGGTTCCACCAAACTCCGCACATATAAAACGCCTTTCAAAACTAAACCGCCCTATCAAAACATAAAGTAACATCTCGATCGCAACGGCCTCGACTTTCTCCGCTGTTGCCCATGGAGATCGTTATCTCGCCATCACACGACTCCCTTGTCCGTAGGAACCCCGCAAGGTGTAACAAACATGATCAGTTGCACCGTGTCTACTACCCAAGAATGGGTAGAACAAGTCGCTAAACATGTTTCACATTAAAGCAAATGGCGACTCGAGCCTCGAGCATAGGGCACTGCCTTCCAATGTCCGGCTTGCCGCACTTCAAGCACCCGCCTCTCATTCGCTTCTTCAAGCCTCCGATGGCGCACATGTTCTGCTCCCACTACTCCCACTAGTTCCTCGCCTCACCACCTTTGGTGCCCTTTTCTTTTCCATTTTCAACGGAAAATTTGGGCCCCTAGATGTGCTAGCAAGCGCATGTGCTCCTTTACCCATGACTCCTTCCGCGGCCACGAGATCATTATACAACTGACTAAGTGTATACTCGGCCTTGCTCATGATCGCGTTCACGAAAATTCTCATAAGACTTGGGCGGTGTGTTGAGGATGATATCGACCTTGGCTTCGCCGTCAATACCTCCTCCCAACCGATCAAGACTATCCATGAGACGAGTCATGTGGGAGACATGTTCATGGACCGAACTTCCTTCTTCCATCTTACACACCAAGATTTCTCTCATTGTGTGGAAGTCAATCAGCTCGATCCGATTGCCCAAACTTACTCGAGACTTGACCATATTTCGATCGCGTCTACCATCGATTGATGTCAAATGCAAGCCTTTGGACATAGTAGTCATCATATAGCATTTGGCCATATTGTTCGACTTATGCCAAAGTCCTTGACTCGCCGCTCATTAGTCGACGTCGATAGGGCATCGGGTTTAGGAGTAGTAAGAACAAACATGTGTTCTTCAAATGATAAGAACATATTCCATGTTTCGCTTCCACCGATAAAATTCGGACCGGATAAGGGATTTTGTGCGAGTATATTGATAATCGATGTAAGAGACATATATGAAAAGATAATGTAAACACATAAGCATAGGATCGCACATAATTCATAACAATAATATTGTAACCTTTGATAAAACAATATTAATTGAAACCTCCAATCGCCCAAGGAATCTCACATGCAAGCCACACGTGTGGATCGCTACACACGAACCCCCACCGATTAAAATAAACCTTTAGTCGCTTAATTTCAATCCATGTCAACTTATCCTTACGACAAATGAAATTAATGATTGGACCTTACTAGACCACATCACTATTGCAAGAAGGGACTTGGCGGGAAGTTGTACTTGAGGTGATGTCTAAGCAATGACCACAATTTTAACAAACAGAAAATGAATTCTTAGAATTGGCATACCACTAGACCATACTGCCCAATCCAAATTCCTTTGTTATCTCATTTTAAATCTATCTCTAGAGAACTTATGAAAATCGCATATGCAAGCCACGCATGTGTACGTCTACACATGAAACTCCCACTTCACAATAGATTAAAATGTTTTATTTAGAAATCTCATCTAACAAACTTATGACAAACAAGGCAAGCAAGCCACGCGTGTGGACGTTTACTCACAAAGGCGTATCATTTTGTTTAGAGATCAAAATTGAGGTCTTGACATTTTAATTTAAAATTAATATGTCGGGTTTTTGCTAGTCTTTTGTTTCAAAAGGTTTGTCCATGCAGATCACGTAATCCTAGCATGCTTTTCTATAGAACTCAACATGTAAAACATGCTCGCAGTAATTCTAAAATATGCTTGAAAACGCGATAAACCAAGCATGCTTACTATGCTCATCCAATCACGAAACATATAACATGTTTATCTACGTAATTAAACATACATAGCATGCTTCGCATAATTTCAACATCCACGACATGCTTTGAACGATAAAATTAAATAAAATCGCTCATCGCAGCTCACTCGTGGATCCTCAGATTTCGCCTAATTTATTACATAAATTTGCAAAGCATGATCTTCAAACTCAAAACAGGCCTCACGACACCAGCACGCACCGGATTCATCAAAACCGATTTGGCCGAAAATCGAAAACGGGCCGGATCATTGAACGGACCGGATCGGGCAAAAACTGAATCGGGTCAAGAAACGGGTTCGCCAAAAACTGGTTCGGGCCGGATTTTGGGGTGGTCACCAAAGTGGTCGGGCCGCTGCAGCAGGGCATGACCACGCTGCGTTGCCAAAGACACCACCGCCCCATCCTCGCGCCGACGCCCTACCGAGAACGTGGCCCAACACCCCACCGAGAGCCACCGAGACGCCGCCACCGCCGCCGAGTCCCGCCGAGACTTCGCCCACCACATCGTCGGCATCGCCGGCTGCTTCGCGAAAATTGCGAGCCCCGCCGCCGAGCACACCACCGGCGTTGAGGTTTTTCGCACGCCGCGCCGAGGTGGCCGAGCCGCCGCCGAAATCGCCGCCGAGACGAAGCGGGCTGACTGCCGGCTCGCTCGCACGCCGTGCGCCGGGCACCAGCGTTGAGATGTCGCACGCCGCCGGCCGATGCCGAGGACTTCCGCGCGCACTATCGAGCGCGATTGAGGTTTTTCGCGCGACGCCGCCATGCTTCCGAGCACGCCCGCACCGCCGCCGATCGCTTCCCCCGCGCGCTGCGCGCGCGCCGCCGAGCTCGCGACCGCCGCCGAACACCTCCGAGCGCAAGACGCTCGGCCGCCGAAGCGATGCCGAGGCATCCGCATGCGGCGCTGCACACTCGCACCGCTCGGCCGCCGAAGTCGGCGCCCGCCCGCCTACCCGTCTCGGCTACCGAAACGCGCGCAGCAGCCGAGGGGCGGCGGCGAGTGCCGAGCACGCCGCGCCGCCGCCCGCACACCCGCCGCGGCGTCCGGTTTCTCCCGACGAGCCTTCGCCGCCTCGCTCTTCGTGCTTTATCTTCGTTTTCTTTACGATAAGATTTACGGTGAAAAATCTAATCTAACCACGGATTTTCTCGTGGTGAAAACAAAACCGATAAAATAAAACGAGCCATGATGAACGCATGTATTCAAAATTAATTAATTGCGACGTTATAATCAAACGTGAATTAATCCAACAGAGCCAAGATATCGATCCTGTGCTCGATACCAATTATGTGGAAATCGATTTTAACCATCTCCGAGGATCTATCTTCGATGTTTAATTCACCATACATCGATTATATCGCTAGCATGCATCTATATAATTAATTGCAACACGTAGGGTTTTCTCGTGTTTACCGCGAATATGTCATGGTAGAACGGATCAAGACTCGTGCTTTGATCTTCGGATCGATCCCGCTGCCGCTAATCTCCAATGTCGAGTGAGGACGGCCTATGGAGAATGCTATAGAAAATCACCTCTTCTTCTTCTCTCAATTTTCAAAATTCTCACTATAATCCTATAGTAATTTCTAAAATATGGAATAAAGATTAGCCTTGATTTTCTCTCACCTTATATTTATAATGCACTCCCAAATCCTATCAAGATAGAATTTATGCATATCTAATAAATATAATCTTATATCTTAAGATAGAGATGATCAAGTCGAGTCCCAATAGGACTCTAGAGAGGAGGGCGAAATTACCTTAGCTCCAGTTCTGATGGGCCAAACCGGATCAAATGCAAGGAATAAAGATGGACCTCAAATAAATTAATTATCTTATGCTCACCCGTAACATAAATTAATTTATAAACATTCATTCATGCCACAAGAGAATAAATGTCGACTTACCCTTTATTACCGAAGTTGAGTCGAGCTTGCACTTAGACTTTACGAATCCCCGTATTTAAGATATCGACGTCCATTAATTATTTACGCTGCTCGATCGCTTAAAATAATTAATATCTTTAATTCTTTAAGTAGTACCACTCAACCTTATTATTGTACTTGAGATAACTCAACCGCAGGGTTTAGTACAATAAACCTTTGAGCTCCTTAAGGGACGCCATCATCCTAAACGGATACGGTGACTGACATGAGATAACTAGCATGACATACAAGATCGCCACCACCCAAGATGCAGAGAATTGGTTATCTCATGTAACCCTCACTCATAGCAAGTCAAAGTGATGGTCAAGAACTCATACTCACCTAATACCTTATCGAGGTTTAGATCAACGTAAGTCTCTAAGATCTAGGTTCTTCACGATACCGATAGAAGAACTCATCTCACCGTGATCCATCATTACGCCGAGACGCATCAAGATAGACAAGCAACCAAGTCAAGTCACTTATCTAGGTGATTCCAGCCATATTCGTAAATAGTGTGGATAATATTGCCGAGTATCCTTCTGCTTGTCTCGATGAGATTCATGAACCCACCGATATAAACTCGCATTGCCTCTTAATCATGAGGTATCCGATGTTGTAGAAGTTGTTCACCAACACACACAACACGATCCGTAATCATAAAACCTCCCGCTGGTTAAATGACTACGCTTGTGACAGCAATTTCTCGCTTCTTACATTACTACTTCAAGCTCTACGAAGGATCCTCCTACTTTTCCCTCATCGTATGACTCCTTCCCTTACACCGAGTATACGGCATTCCTTATCAAGATTGATAATATTCAAGAGCAAGTTCATATAAGGCAGCAAGCTTAAGTGCATACCGGTTGTCGCCATAGAAAGAGAGCTTGGTGCTTGGAAAGCAATGAGACACGGGTTATTGTAGATTTGCCACATGGGAAGAGACCCATTGGATGTAAGTGGGTATACAAAGTTAAGCTTTGGCCGATGGCACCATCGAGAGGTATAAGGCTCGCTTAGTTGCGAAGAGTTACAACCTAGAATTTGGTATTGACTATACAGAGGTTTTTTCACGTGTTGCCAAGCTAGTCACTATGAGATTTTTGATCGCAGGGGCCACGATTAATCATTGGGCGATCCATCAGTTGATGTGAACAATGCCTTTCTCCATGGTTTTCTTCATGAAGAAATATACATGACACCACCTCCGGCTACACTAAGGCAAAGCGGGACAGTCTCAGAATTAACCAAAAGCTTGATGGCTCAAGCAGCCTCGAGGAGTGGAATGCGAGTTTTGTCTCAAGTTGTTCGACTTTAGATTTGTCCAATCACCACATGATCAACGCTTTTACCAAGTGGTTCAGTAGTCGCTTTATGTTTGCTAGTCTATGTTGATGACATATTGATTACATGGGCTAGTGAGACATTGATCAAAGAAGAAAAGGATATCTAGACAAAGCATTCTCTATCAAGGATCTCGCTTAGCTAAGTATTTTTGGGAATGGAGATAGCTCGTGAGTCGCAGCACTTCTTTGAACCAACGAATACATTCTCGGATCTCATCGACCACCGGCCTTCTTAGTTGTCGCTCGTCCATACACCCTTCCTCGGTGGACAATCGTTATCAAGCTCGGTTTTCCTCTCTCAAACTCCGGACTTATAGAAGACGGTGGGTAAGCTTTATTTGAACCTCACCCGACCGATATCGCTTTACACAACAACTAAGTCAATTCGCTTCTCTCCTTGTCAACATCATTGGGAAGTCGCCTCCACCTTTTGAGGTACCGAAGGGTGTCCTTAGCTCACCTATTTTTCCTTCGCCCGCCTCCTTTACCTCAAAGGTTTTTATGATGCCGATCGGCGCCTTGTCTTGCCTCTCGACGCTCGTTAACTAGCTATCAGATGTTTCTTGGGGATTGCTTGATTTCTTGGTGTTGCAAGAAGTAACAAACGGTCTCCGTTTCTTCCGCAGAGGCAGAATATAGGTCTCTTAGTACTACGGTTCGTGAGGTGCTCTGGCTATCCTATCTATGCACTGATTTCTCCATTGTTCTTCCTACGCCTATTCCTATTTACTGTGATAATCAGGCTGCAATCCATATTACCAAAAATCAAGTCTTCCATGAGAGAACTAAACACCTTAACATTGATTGTCATTTTGCTCGTGATCAATTCAAGGTTGGTTTTATTCTACCTACGTATTTGTCCACTACTCCAACTGTCGATCTTTTACCAAGGCTCGGCCGGCCTCGATTTCATTCCTCGTTACTCAAGCTCGATGGTGGATATCCACCATGCCCGCTTGCTTGGGGTATAGAGTCGATTCGATGGGACGATAAAGTGACATGCGAGGATGCGGCAAAGTTGCGAGCTTTATGGTTTCTCACCGTGTTGAAGTCGAATGAAGACATGCACGCTGCATGATGCATGAAGTTAATAACCGATCCCGCCACGGAATTAGTTGTTACAAATTTGTTATCTTTCTGCTTTTAGCTCGTTATTAGATTTGTTTAGCCTTTATCTTTCCTCTAAAGACTATAAATAAACGATGTAACACACGTTATTTGCTTGACGAGAATAAAAGGTTTTCTTCCTATATTTCCTTTTTCATCTTCTAAATTCTACAGTCGCCGCGATGGCATTGTGGGACCAACCCGATCGGGATCGATCCCGGATCCCCGCCGCGCCAAAATGTTAAAGGCATCGCGAGCCCCATGCAAGCAGTCTTCGACGCCGACGCCCCGGTGGAGGGGCTCGCAGCGTGCAAGGGCGGTATCGATGTGGAGTCTCATGGGTTGGGCGGCACCGGGCGGCAGGATGCCATCCCACGTGTCGTTGACGACGACGCCACGTCACCGCCGCCGAGGATAAAATGCTCTTGGATTGGCGGCATTTCGCGGCGCCGCTCGCCATATTGGAGTAGGCTAAAAGGATGGAACAAATGATGAGAAACATGGCTCCCAGGCAGAGTTATATGAATAAAATTATTCTCTAAGACTGTTTCAATCTATTTTTTTAACAAGGTTTCCATGTACTTCAAAACATTCTAAAACATAATCTCTAAAGTGATCAAAATTTTATTTTATTTTAGCGATGAGAACGATATGATATTATAGATCACAACGTATAACGTATTAAGACAGCTCCTCTATTGAACAATTTTAACTACACCCTTTCTTCTTCAAAATAAAAATAAAAATAAAAAATATAATATAATATAATATAAAATAAACTACACCCTTTCTTGGATTATCTTAACCTTGCAAATTATATTTAAATGTTTCAAACTTTCAAATTAAATTTAGAAATTCACTTAAAAAATACAGTCTAAATATTTAAAGTAAAAAAATAAAAACCTTAATAGAGTTTAATTTGAATTGTTTAACATTTTCACGATAAATGGCCCAATTAACAGCTTTTTAGTTTCGGCCCAACCAGAACGTGAAGAGGGCCTGCTAGTCCAAAATTGTGTAATGGCGAGCTAACTTCAATATCTTTTTCTTTTAACCTATAACTATTTCCTGGTTCTTTTACCATAATGATTTTTATAACAAGTTAATAAGAGCGTTTGTGAACCTAAATTTTGTTGGATTATTTAGATTCAAAATGAAGTGCTAAATATTGTGTGTCTAAACTTTTCTGATCTATTAATAAATAATTTAAATTGTTTCATTAAACCGAGTCAGATAACAGAGATTTCTAAATTTCTGGATGACAAAGGTGATGAATTAAGTGTAGAGCATTCATTATTCAAGAGATTAAGAGAGTTTTGCCCTGTCACTCCAAAGGTTCTTATAATGAATATGTATTCCCTCGGATATATAGGGGAAAAGAAATTCTAGCAAAATAAAAGAAGTCCTAATATTTTAAAATGGTGTAATCCACATGTATGGTGATCTTCACTCATTGCTTTCCATCTTCTTGGATGATCGATAAAGGGCCTTATTTTAAAATTTTGAAGAGGGCCCATGTTGTCTTAGTCTCGCCTTCGTACTCATTTATCCTCTTTTTAGCAATTATAATCTTCTATTACAACGTACTTTTCCTTTTCTATTCTAATAATATCATATTAAAGGAAGAATAGTTTACGTGGATGATATGGGACGAGAAGATGACAAATAATATGAGATTGATACTTTCGTTTGATATCTTATACTCCTTCCGTCTACTATATTTATTCATTTAATTTCATTTCGATACGTCCATAAAATTCATTCATTTTCTTTTATGTATACGAATTACATTTCTAGACATCAATACTTTTATCCACACTCAATTCACTTGTTTACAAAAAATAATCTATGATCCATCTTTTCCACTCATATAACATATTTTATTACGTAGTCTTATTCTCCATTCACTTTATACTCATTATATTTATTAAAATTTATACCCATAAAAACTATGTCCATATATTAAGGAGGAGGAATATTAGCTATATTTTGTGTTGATGATTTGATGGGATCCTTATCTAATTATAATAGTTTCTAGAATCGATTTCAACTTCGAGATAGCAACTAAATGTCAGAAATATTTTACAAGTCAAGAATCGACAATCCATGGCCAGGCATCTTATCCATGCTTTTGGCAGAGTCAATTTTATACCAAAATAGTGGATTCAAGTCATGAAAATATTTGATTCCATATAAAAATAAAAGCCAAAAACTCAATAACGGCCCATTGTATTTGTTATCTTTCACTATTTGTGTTGCTTTTTCGATGAAAATGCAGCTGTTTCCAACTCTATACTGTGAGACAAAAGTATGTACGAGATCTCAAGTTCTTTTCCTTCTTTTCTTTTTTTCATTTTTTTTAAGTTTTGCTTTCTTCATGCAAGTTTTCCGATTGATGACTATTAATTACAGTTGTTTTTTCAAGATTAAGTTTTAGTTTTATTCATGCTCTCAACAAGTTCATTTCACAAAAATCAGGGGCGGAATATACAAATATATGTTCATTTAGTTGGCCTTCTATCCGACAGTGAAACACGATTTGTACGCAATTTTAATTAAAGCCTTCAACATAAACTTTACGGTAAATATCAATTTAAATATCAATTTAATTATATTTACAATAACATTCTAAATTATCGATAATACTAATCAATAACTCGAACTATTTGATTTCTAACAATTGTATCAAGACTCAATTTTCCATGACGGAAAGGTGACGTGGCTAGCTAGGCGCATATGTGGAATTTTGGCTCATTTTAAAACAATGGTGGCAATTTTCACATCATTAAAAATATGAAAATGAAAATGATTCAAAATTCTAGATAAGCGTCACGACCACATCACCTTTCGTAATGGAAATCGAGCATCGGGATTATTTTTTTTTTACAATTTGAAATAATTTAAGCTTTTGAGTGATATTGTTAATGGTTTCAAGATATTTTTATGAAATGGAATAGTTTAAATTTAAAATTGATCTCTACCCAACTCTTAAACTATTTAAGTAAAACAATGAGAATAACTTAATTTTTTTTGTAAGAATCATGAGAATAGCTTAAATGAATAGGTAATATTTGGAAGTTTTTCCGGATAGGAGGAAAATCCTGGAAATATGTTTACCGAAAGATATCAATATATGATGAACAAAAACTATTTAAATTTTGAAAATAAATATTTCCTCCATTCTTTTTTTATAAGTGTTCTCTTTTCTTGTTCTCTAATAAATGTACTAGTTCTGAGAGTAAAATTATTATATATTTATTATTTACCCGGATACTTAATTATGTGTATGCATTTATTATTGTAATTAATAAGATTATAACAATAAATTTGAGTGTCGTCGACATATATGAAAAAAACGATAGAGTATGTATTATGGACTAAATAATGAATTGGGATATCAAAGGGTACATTCAGATTCCCCATGAAACATAATTGCAGAACAACATGGAGAGAAAAAAACACAGAATTATTAACCACACCATTGTTCAAAAGTCAAAATTTTCAGCCATTGGACACGAGGCTTAAACGGTTGTGGATTTTTATGTAGCATTTATTATCTTGCAAATTCCAACCAATATTTGTGGTGTTTGTTAGACAAGTTTCTGCACCACAATGTCCCATTTCTTTCAATTATTAACTAAAAAGTCCAACTTATCAACGCACCAGATATTGAAATAATTAGTTGCATCATTTATTACTGGACAGACTCTTCCAGTTTGCCCCTATGTATTTTCTAGCAAGTGATATATAGCTGGCGACTGACCTCATAGTCTGGAAGTTAACCCAAGTTTGCAATTGGCATATGTTGGTATGCATACTTCCTTTGATGATGATACTATATGAAATATGATGGGTCTTAATTAATTGAAATTAAAAAGTAATGAATTTATGGAATCATCTTAAATGGTGCTGCCATGGATAGAACTGTAGCATCCAATGTATCGGACATTATATTACATCTTTTATAAAGACGATATTATGCAAATCTTGTTCATTATTGCATCCCACAAAATATAAGAACAATATAGAGATTACTGGAAGTTCATTTAATCACACAAATTATCCAGCCTAATTTATAAAATATGATCGTTTATAATATATGCATATCGAGCTCCTTTGCTACATATCATAAAAGGGTGTGTAAATTTTGGACGATAGCTTAATTAGATAGATAAAAAAAAATAGTATATGTTGATTCGCCGTATTCTTGGATGGAATTTATTATTAATCCTTCATATGTTTCATACATTAAATCAATCAAATTTATCAAATTTCGTAAAATCAAACCGTTCACGTAGCTTATTCTAGCTCGACTAAAAAAGTTTAATCAATTAATGATATAGTTTGCCTCTACCTAAAGTAGTCAGCCGGCTGCTGAAGAGAAATTTATTAATCCAAATTTGACATATATTTTTGTTACAAATTTTATTTTAAGAAGCAAACCAAGAAAAACACATATCACAAGTGCGTGGTGGCTGATTTTGACTAGAAAAATATGTCGATTGACTGTTTGAGCAGCCTCGATCAGTCTAGTGATATAACGTTACAAAAAAAAAATTGCGGTGGATAACACGCAATAATTTAAGAAAATAAAATAAACCAAGAAGAAAAAGTAGGTAGTCGGCAAGCTGAAATTTGGATAACAAGTTATAATATTTCTTAGTATTTATCACTGATATTCCTGAGAATATTATGATTGAAACAAAATATAAAGTACCCTGACTAATTATTTCATTTTTTATCTTTGATAATTTTGAGTTCTTCGAAAATAATTATATATTATTTGATATTTCCAGCCATTTTAGTTATCAAGATGGTTAATTGTCAATTAATGCACGAATTTTACTCCATTGTGTAATTTTGAAACAATCTTTAAAAATGTTGTGATAATGTTGCCACTTGGGGTGCTTATCAGTTCGGGTATCGGTTAACCATTCAAAATAACTTCAATTATCGGGTATAATCGATTATCCGATAATTCTATCCGATTAATCAAAATTAATTATCAAATATTTGAAATTAATTAATTTGAAGTTAATTAATATAACTATATATGTTTGTTAAATATTTCTTTTCTTTTTTAATATTATAATATCTGTTAATTTCTTTTATCAAATGTTTATCTAATTAATTATTAAATATTTAAAAAATTATATATATATATATATATATTAACTTTTTAAAAAATATTGTAATTTCTGTTGTCCACTAACCGACCCAATTAACCGAATTGATTAGTCGATTCATTGATTAGCACCCCTAGTTGCCACAGTTCACTTTGTCTCAAAATTAACACTCCCATTTTTTATGGTCAACAAGAAGCTAACATGTTGAAATTAATATTAATTTAGACAAAAATACACATTTTAGCGATGTGGGGCTATGTGAGGCATACCACACGAACTCTTAAATGAAGTGATTAGAAATTTTTGGGTGTGTTAATTTTTATATCAAATTGAAAGATGGTGATATTATTACAATCTTTTAAAAATTATCTTAAAATTATAAAAATAAACGAAATTCTTGCATTAATTTATAATTAAGCCTTAGCAAAAATCATCTCACGGTAAATTCACATACGCTAGAGGGCTGCCATAGAAGAAAATGTGAATTTTAAGGGATTTCCGATGTTAATTAATTAATCTTCATATTTCTGAGTGATTAAACAAAGGGCTACAATTTTGTCAGCCCTTCCTCCTCTCGAATTAACGAAGTAACGCTTCAAATTTAATTTTCGGCCGACCAAAAAATATAGTCGAATGACAAAATATAAAAACGTTAAAATTCGGATGGCAAAATGCAAATGTATTGTTTCCTCTATGGCATTTATTTTTCTTCGATGGCAGTTATAATGACGAAGATCCAAACTGTAATGGGCAGAAACTGTTGTACCATGTGCAGGTGAAATTGGACTCTACTAGAATTTTCCACGCAAGATGAAGAAGGTGGCCTATTTTAGTCTAATTTGATATTTGGAAGCAGCTACGCAAATGAGATCGCAGAGTCAAACACATGAAGCTGCTTTAACACGTTTACTCGCTCACTTTGTTGGGTCAACCCATAATCTCAATCAAGCTCTTCGATAAGACCCCATTGACCATATTTTACTTTTTTATATAATAATTAATTGTTTTATTGTTAATCTATATTTATTTAGAAGAAAAAACATCTAACGAGTATTCCATACAAGAACGGGTTCTAATAAGAACCATATTCAAGGTAGGAAATATGAATCAATTTGGTATTATAGACCTTGATTAAATTGATTATCATGAATGGTTTTATATTTAATAATGCATTCAATATTTATGACATTTGTAAATTATAATACAAAAAACGTAGATGATCTGAACTTATTCCTAATTCCTATTAAAACACACACACACACACACTCGATCCTCTATATATTGGAGTTCAAAGTATGCTATAAGAGAAAACTTTAATTTATATTTTATTTTAGGAAAAACACATAATTTTTATCGGATAAATTGACTTTGTGACAATTTTAACCTAATAAATCGATAATACATTAATCAATGAATTGATTTTGTGACACTTTTACCTTTCAACATTAAAACACATTGCAGATCGAAATAACATATAGCCCACAACCGTTTCTAACGATGTTTCTGACTTTTGCTTTTTATATGTTATTTTTGATCACGGCTATGTTTTTTTATGCCAAAAATCACTTGTGACTATTGTCCACAAAATCAATTCATTATGTTTGATTGAGGTATTATTTATTTATTAAGCTAAAATTGTCACAAGGTTAATTTATTAGGCAAAAATTATGTATCTTTCCTTTCCTTTATTTTATTAGAATATGTATATAATATGACATCATCGTTTCATTGTAAGTAATATTAATAAGAGGAAACCTGATAGGTTCAATTAGATCACGTAGGGTTATTGCAAAATTAAAATCACTGGAAGTACCAATGCATTTGAATTTGAATATGCATATATCTTAAGAGCTACATTCCAATGCATTTGGATGCACGATATATCTATTCTAGTTAAATTTTGATTGTGATTAATAGATTTTAATTAGAAATTAATAAATTATATATATTAATAAACTTTGATAAAAAAAATTAGTGAATCCTAATCAAAATAGATCCAAAAGTACACAAATTTTATCGTATGTTAATACTCCCTCCGTCTCCCAATTTTATTTCTAGTTTTTCTTTTGTGACGCCCTCCAATTTTCTTCCTATCTATTTATGATAACTATCTTCATAACTTATTACTCTCAATAATATCATTTATTTACATCTTTTACCGCTCATAGCTCATCACTATTTCTCCTTCTTACACTTAACAACACATTTATTTATATATTTTACCATCTATGACTCACCACTAACTAATTTAATATTACATTAATGTGAAACTTTTACTCCACTCCCAATATATTCAATAACTTTTATTAAAATACGTATCCAAGATTTCCAAAAATAGATTTGGAGGACGGAAGTGTGTATAATTTTTCTAGTCCTTAACTAAAATTCTGTAGAGTTTGGTTGAAGCGATTACTTGACAAAGGATGCAGTAATCAGTTGGATGGGTGGAAACGTGTGGGACTATTGTTCTCTCTCAGAAAAGAAACAAACGTAATCCTTTGAAATCTGGATTGAGGCTCAACCTGCAACCGGCCCTACCTGTAATCCACACAACAATTAGTTTATAGGTTTGTTTGAGTTGACAATTAGTTTATAGTATAGTTAGGTTAGCGTATATATTAATCATATTTTTGTGGTAGCGGAAGGATTGGATTAGGATTATTCTTCCACTTTCGGCCGTTTGTTTAGTGAGATTTAGAAATAGTCAAATCTTAATGGACCCTACTAGAGCCCTTATACATTGTAATCTTCCATACCGAATATTTCTTTTAAATTATGCCACGAGAATCACGCGTTTCACATGATATGTCAAACAATTTTGTGACGACGCGATTTCCTGTTTCTATTCTTTTTTATTCTAGTTTTCGAAATAAATATTTAAAAAGATATAACTTTGTGTATGAATCAAATTATTTAGTGTAGAATATTAAGGAAAAAATTATAGTTTACGTCAAATAACAAAAATACTTTTAACTATTGAGCACTACAATTACTTACACCAACTAATTGGAAACTAGTAAAAGTATCTAAATCAGTGTGGCCGAGCCATATTATAGAGAGGTGAGTCAATTGCTTCTACTTCAATTTTTTTAGATTTTTTAAATATCCATATTTTTATGCTAAATTATAAAAATAATTAACTTTATCCCACCAAATATTTTTAAAAGTAGGGACAAAGATAAAATAAAATCAAGATTGAATAATTAAAGAGTATTATTTTTACTTTTGTTCCATTAGGGTAGAAAGAAAAATGAGATATAGTAATTAGTATCTACTAATCCATTCCATATATTGAGATATGATTAATATCTATTTTTAATATTTTACATCTTTATCAAAAAGAATTTTTCATATAGAATATCAACTAGTAGTCTTGATCTTCTCCATCAAGCTTCTTCAATCTTCCCAAATAATATGTTAAATATCAAGATATATACAAAAGATATTGCAAAAAATTATTATAAAATATTTAATTTGATTAGATAATTTTGTAAAAAAAAATTAAAATTGTTCTATATATTTTACCCTTTTTGTCTTAAGGAGCCTGGCTCCGCCACTGCTCTCAACTATTTTCATAAAATAGATGGGCAATCTGAAAAGTAACCAAAAATACTCATTTGTTCCATCTCTGGCAGAGAACCTATGATGTGTCCCATCGGCATGTGGCGTGAATTTTACTTTTACATTTTTTAGATGACATGACATATTTATTAAAAAAATACTAGGTGTTGAATCTTTTGATAGTTTAAAATTATTCTCCGAAAATCATAATTAGGGATGACAATAGGTCGGATTTGGATCTGATCGGTACAGGTTCATATTCAAATCCGATTTTATTTGTTTTGGTTCGGATCCGATTCAAATTCATTGGATCTAAAAAATTAGATCCGCGTCCAGATCCATAAGATCCACAGGGTCGGGGTCTAAATCCAGATCCATATGTTTTCGCTTCTAAAATAAATTCTAAATCAACTATAATTCACACTAACAATATAATAATTTAAATACACAATAATACTATAATAATTATTTAGAATTTCTACAATTATCATTATATTGGAAGACGTTAGTTACAAATTTACTATAAAGTAAGAACAACAAACAACTTGATCGTCGGTGGTGTAAGTGGCACGCACTACCGTGAATACCGATTGATACATAATTAAGAGAATTTGAAATGAAATTGGAAGCATATTTGTTTTGGGAGAATTTAAAAAGGAAATTGAAGAGTTTTAAGTTGGGGTTAGTATTTAATTATAATAAAATAATATATATATATATATATATATATATATATATATATATATATATAATAAATGGATCTCGCGGATCGGATCCGGTCTCAAAATTAAAACCCGATCCGGATCCGAAATATGGGAATAGGATCCAGATCCGATCCGATCCATCGTATCCAATTTTTGAGGATCCGATCCTAAAATGGATATAGATCCATGGATCTAGATCGAATTCGAGATCCATTGACATCTCTAATCATAACGATAGGATAAATGTAAATGATTTTATTGTTGTATTTCTTTACAACACATTTTAATTAGATGGTTTGTAACGATCCGACTTTCAAATCGACCACCGACTCACTGACCAACACGAATCTTTCAAGGTGCTTTGTCCTCACTCACACACCTCTCGAGAAAACTTACTGGGGGTCACCCATCCCACAATTGCTCCAAGCCAAGACGCTTAACTTTAGAGTTTTTATGAGATAGACTCCAAAGAAAATGCATCTTGTTGGTATGAGTAGACATATCAAATCCTTTAAGCTCTCCTCAAATATGCGCCTCATACCTACATATTCTCGAATCCATTTCATTCGATGCGTTTCGATTCATTCATATATCCTCCGCTTTGAAGTCTTAATCGGAGTCGCTTGTCCATGCCTCCGCACCGACGATCACTTGCACTTTTGCCCCGGCCACATGCCCACCGCTTCCGCTGTTCATCCTCGAACCTCATCGCATCGAGAGGTTCGGCTCGATACCATCCGTAACGATCCGACTTTCGGATCGATCACCGACCCCATGCATCAACACGAGTCTTTTCAAGATGCTTTGTCCTCACTCACACACCCCGAAAAACTTTTCAAGGGGTCACCAATCCCACAATTGCTCCAAGCCAAGCACGCTTAACTTTAGAGTTTTTATGAGATAGACTCCCGAAAAGAAGATGCACCTTGTTGGTATGAGTGTCACATATCAAATCCTTAAGCTCTCCTCAAATATATATGCAGTCTCATACCTACATATTATTGAAATCTCTCTCATTTCGGTGCGTTTCGATTCATTCATGTACCCCTTTGCTTTGAAGTCTTAATCGGAGCCGCTCTTTGTCCATGCCTCCGCACCGACGATCATCCCGTACTTCTACCCAAAACGTCGCATGGTTAATGTCACATTTTTCTTTTTGTGATAAATATATTGTATATTAAACTAATAATACAGACTGACACAATTTCTTGTGGTAAATTATTATTATTATTATTTATTTATTTGTAACCTTTGGATTTTTATTGAACGTGTATTC
Source organism: Salvia rosmarinus (assembly GCA_036937905.1). Taxonomy (NCBI): domain Eukaryota; kingdom Viridiplantae; phylum Streptophyta; class Magnoliopsida; order Lamiales; family Lamiaceae; genus Salvia; species Salvia rosmarinus. Next base: position 67,076,596 of record CM072815.1, on the reverse strand, counting down.
AATATTATAATAGCTCATATTTGATTATTTAAATATTTTGAATGAATAATTAGCAAGTATTTAAATAAACTATAGCAAATTTTGAGACATAAAATGAGTATCACGTCGCATATGCGCCACTAAACTATGACACAATATATAGATGACACATAACCCATATAAATATACAACATTGAATGCAACAATATTCTAAATATTTGATATAATTATGACATTTTATTGGGGTGTTACAAATAAATTGTCGTAATTTTAAGACATCAAATGAGTGTCGATATGTGTCACTAAATTATGACATAATATGTAGATGACGCACAATCGACGTAAATATACAACACTATTCTAAATATGTGATATAATTATGATATTTTATCGAGATGTCGAGATAAATTATCATAATTTTGAGACATCAAATGAGTGTTGCATTTTGTCACTAAACCACGATACACAATATTTAAACGATGCACAAATGACATAAATATGCGACACTAGAAGCATAAGTGTGGTAATTTTACGGTACATACATGTAATGTCGCATGTGTGTATGTCGCAATAATTCTATTTTGTTTTAGTGATTTTATTATAATTCTTAATAATTCGAGATAATTTTTATTAAATGACCAATAATTTAGAATATAAATTATTATTTTCAAGAATATTAATGTATGTTAAGATTCGATCAGTGGAGCTCAAAACTCAAATCCTTTGTCTAAAATAACCAAATTTCTATTAGGTAACAATCTTATCAAAATATCATCACAATAGACAATACACTTCCATTCCAGCTACAACCTCAATTCCAATGGTCCCAATTTTTATATGAAAGGCCAAAAAAAACGTGGACAACTAGAATTTCTTGGGATTTTGTGGAATAATGATCAGTTAAATTGTTGGATATCAGTATTGATCATTTAGAGAGAGTCATGGCCTTGTTGTTTGGTTGTGTAGAGAAAGCAACTGTTGTGAAAACAGGGAAATAGAGGAAAAGAAAAGTTAAAAAAGAACTTCATGGTTAAGATTACTCAACTCGTTCTTATCCTCAAAGTCTTTAGCACTAAGAGAGATTTTGACGTGTTAACCTTTTTTAAGGGTAGGTTTAGTTTGAAACTCTCCACTTTTGAAAATTGTGGTGCAACTTTACCATTTGCCAACCTATGTGAAAGGTGGAAATATCTAATAAGATTGATCTTGTCCTCTGCAATTATTTTCATTGCTCCTCCTTTGCCTTATAAATATTATGCATGATTAGATTTTTATTTTATCTTTTTTAGATTTGAAATTAGGAATTGCGATACCTGTGATGGTGCCAAGTATATTATAGATATTCAATTTGGGCTATTGCATCCGGAAAGCACCTTTTAATTTTTAGGGTTAAAGTTTAATTCATGATTCGAATTTTGGAGCTTTCTTAAAAAAAATTAATTGAATTTTCATTTATTTAATAACTTTAAATTTTACAGTGAATTTAATTTTGACAAGTAGCTAAGAATCCAATGTTGAAAAGATGAATTATCTGGAATCTTGTGTGGAACATACAATAAATGAATGCAGATTCAATGAGACAATGCAATACAAAGCCAATTTAGAGCATGTTTTGCTGTTTATAAGCTCTTTATAATATTGTATAAATTATTCAGGGCTTATAAATTCTTGAGAAGTGTTTAACAAAATAAGTTCATAAATAATTTATAAATTATGAAAATAAGTTATCTAAAAAATAAATTTCTTGGTCCCTAGTTATTTTTCCATAATCTTATAAGCAACAACCAATTTGTAAAAAAAAAATATTACTGTGGTTTGTTATTCCCAACATATATCCTTTCAATTTCACTTCTTCAATTTTCTCGCTTATAAGCTTCAATTATCAAAATACTTTGATAACTTATAAACTCTTGAGACACTATATCTTATAAGTTCTTAAATTAAGCTTAGCCGAAAACCTTTTAGTTTTCACCTCATTTATTGTGTATTCCACACGAGAATCTAGCAAGTTGATTCAACTTTTCAATGTGTCATATTTTTTTTCTCGCAGATTAAAATTGAAGTTTTCTATACATTTTAAGGGTTAAGTTTGCTCCATGATAGGATATGCCCAACCACTGCGCCCAAGATCGCCCAATATAAGAAAGTCGACATCAAGCTCTGCCCGACAAGTTCGCCCAAGAAGACCCCTAAAATCGCTGGGAACGCAGGCTCCTACCATATCTAAAGAATCCTAATTCGGTAGGGATAGATTAAGATCATATCCAAGATCTCGAATCCTAGTTAGAAGACCCTGATTTAAGATCAGGTCAAAATAATTGTGTATAAACAGAGGCTAGATTAGACTAAATAGATCATCCACACTCTTTGTAATCGCTTACACATTCAATACACGAATACTCTCTCGTCCGTGGACGAGATCTAATTTAAAGATCGAACCACGAAATCCTTGTGTTCTTCTCGCATTTATTTCCTAACGAAATTAAGATCAATCATCTTGGCGCCGTCTGTGGGAACGAAAATTTTGTGTTTTCGATCAACTTTCATTTACAGGAATCAATCACGACGATGTATACCGTAAGTCACGATCCGCAGTCGCCACCGGCAACAACAAAGAATAACGGCGGCCTGACACGCCGAGCTCACTTGAAAAGCCCGTCCCGAATCGACTCAAGCGGCATATCCAAAGCCTCGACAAACAGTGGAATCCCATCCCGCATGAAGAAGCAGGATACCAAGCGGGCGAGATCGCGAAGAAGAACCAAGGAGAACCTCAAGCTCCTCGATAAACCTCGACGACGCCGTCGCGGGTTTCTCGAGAAAACAAGGAGAGCTTCTTCCAATACCTCGGCCAAGCACAAGGTCGGCTGCACCCCGAAGAAAGGAACGCCGAAGCCTCGTCTAAACACGAGGCACCGCGACGAGGCGGATCCCCTAGCATCCAAATCATGGGCGCTAAAACCTCCGCACAAGTCGGGGCCCAAACCGACCGCGGGAGGGAAGAACAACGCGGGAAAGGGCGTCGCGACCGCCGCGAGACCAGCCCTTACTACCAAAGGGATTTCGATCGACGAACTCCGCCTCACTCTCCAGAGGGCGGTTTCGACGGGTACGGGAGGATAGTCACCCCGTTCTCAAACGGTACTCAACACCCCGCTCCCGACAAATATCGGTGCCGAGCATCACCCCTATGACGGATCGAGGGACCCGCATAACTTTCTCTCGCAGCTCCAAGACAATATAATCAACCAACGCCGCACAATTCATATGTGCAAACTCTTCCCGAGTTACTAGTCGACAACGTCCACGGTGGTTCGACAGCCCACCTCCCGGAGCATTGGTTCTACCGCGATCTAATGAAGGCCTTCCATCGAAGGTTCTTCCGTAGGCCGAGTCAAAATGACTTCGCCCATCTCCTCACTTTGAGGCAAGACCAAACGAGTCCATCAATGACTTTACGACTGTGTTCAATAAAGAAAGCCTCAAGGTCGCAGACGAAACGACCTCCTCCTCATCTCGCCTTTCGTAACGGCATCCAGCCCGGGCTTTATATAAAGAGATCGCTGGCACGAACCCCGATCGCCACGAGCTATGGCGATAGTCGATCGGTTCGCCAAGGCGGACGAGGCGATAGAACGAAGCGCGAGGCGTAAAAGGCGGATCCTCGACACAGGAAGAAGGAAGAAGGACGAGGAGATCGAGCAAGGCCGACGGCGCACTTGAAAGAATACGCCGCCCATAGAGTCCGTGCTCTGACCCGCAATACCTCCGAACGACCTCAATACACCTTCGACGGCCAATGGCGTAAATCTACTAACTCCACATGGATAAGTTCGAGAAACCCCGACCAATGACAGTGGGTCAAAACGCCGAACAAAGGACAAGCATCGCCCTTCCATGAAGATTACGGCACGACACGTAGGAGTGCCGAGACCTCATGGAGGATATCGAGTGTTAGTACGTGACGGGTCCCGAGAAAATACAAAGGTCACGACCGACGAGCCGACAAAGACGAGGCCCTCAACGGCCGTAAAAGGAGGAAAGCAAGAAGTGAATTGTGCCCCAACAAGAAGACAACGTTGGGAGGACGAAGAAGAAGACGACGAACCGCAATATGACGGAGTCATCTCCGCCATTACGGGCTCCCCATGAGTCACGAAGTCCTCCTCAAAGTCAAGTTCGAAGTCCACATACCGCGAACCGCCAATAAGAGGCTCGGCGGACGGCGATCACCTTCTCCAAGACGACCCCTGACTGCGATAGTGCCCCACCGTGATGCTACCGTAATCCGTGCAAAGGGTCGCAAACAAGTTAGTGAAGCGCGATACATCGACAAGGCGCATCGGTAAGCATCCTTTTAAGGAATGCTTCGATAAGTTTGTGAGGAGGAGGCGCAGCAGCAGCACCGCGCCGCCCAAGCTTCGCTCAGAGGAAACACGCCGGAAGGGATAATCGAGCTACCGTCATGGTGGAGAAAGTTCGACAAGCTCCACCAAGGTGGTACATTTTCAGAAGTGAAGGCCTACCGCCGATAACATCATATCGGGCGAGATTGGCCGATCGGCTGTAAGGGCGGTATGCTCAACATACCACCTGACAATGAAGATCCCCACAAAAGGGGGTGTAGTCGTGATCCGAGGGGATCAGAAGCAGGCCAAGGAATGCTTACAGGTTGCCCTACGAGGTGCAGGGGCTCCAACCCAAGACCCACGTGCATAGCAACTAAAGAAACCGAGGAGTTGGAAGAAAAGAGACAACGCCTATCTCGGCGGCTCGGTGGAAGAGGTCACGCTATACAAAGACGAGCCACCAAGGTCGCCAAGATTGGCTTTACCGAGGCATCCGAATTGAGAGAAGAGTTTCCAACCCCGAGGGAATTCGAGACGATTTGCTTGGTCGCCTCGACACGACCGGGTCTCCCTGCATCATCACCCATAAGTTTAACATCGACCCGAGCACAAAACCGCTCGCGTAAGCAACGAATTTTTGCAGCAGAACGAACCAAGTCATCCATGACGAGGTAAATCAACTACTAAAAGCTCGTGATATTGTTCGGGTTAAATATCCGATATGGATAGCCAACCCGTGATGGTGAAGAAAGGAGGAGGGATGGCGAATGTGCATCGACTACACCGACCTCAATAAACATTGCCCAAAGGATTGCTATCCCTTCCCAACATCGATAAGAAGGTCGACGCATTGGTCGGGTTCAAGTCTTCGCTGACCTATATAAAGCGGTATCATCAAGTCTTGATGGATGACGAAGACGCGCAAGACAACCTTCATTACGCACTTTGAGTCTTCGATACGTAAAAATGCCATTCGACTTAAGAATGCGTGAGCTACCTATCAAAGAATGGTAGACAAAATATTCCACCCTACATAGGTCGGAATGTAGAGGTACGTCGACGACATCGTAGTAAAAGCATGGAAGAAGCGCGATGTGTCGCCGATCTCCTGATCGCCCTCGCCTTACTACTTAAAAGTCAACCTCAAACCGAACCCCGTAAATGCACGCTTATGTTCGGTCCGAAAATTTTAGATGTGGGTTTCGCAAGAAGCGGTTAAAAGCCAACCCATCCAAGGTTCAAACCATTCTAGAAATGAAGATGCCAAGACCATTCACGACATACACAAACTAATCGGCTGATAGCCAACTAAGCCGCTTTCTTTCAAAGGTCATGACAAGCAGCTACCTTCTTCAAGGTACTCAAAAGGTCCTGAGCTCTCCGAATGATACACATAAGTCCGCTTTGAAGATCTCAAAACTACCTCGCCAAACTTCCTACTATGTCCGCTCCGAAAGAAGGAGAGGTCCTTTCCTATACCGCCGCTTGGACGAAACAATAAGTGCGCCTGCACGAGAAGAAGGACGCCACCCCAAGATACTTCATCACCGAGCATTGAAAGGCCCGTAAACAAGGTATCAACCTTGGAGAAGCTCGCCCTAGCATTAGTAAATGCCGCAGGAGACTACGCCCATACTTCCATGCACATCCCATACAAGTCCTCACCGACCATCCACTTCGCAAGTGTTGACAAAGCCGTAAGCTTCGGGAGAATTACGGCGGGCAATCGAACCGACGAACATGATATATCTTTCTACCCCGCAAGCCATCAAAGGTCGCCTTAGCGGATTTTCTCGCCGAGGCTCACTTCATCGAGAAACCAAGCCCCGAGTCTCAGACGACAAAGCCAAAGCCGAACCGGTGGAGAAAACACCGAGGATTGCCGCAAGTCTACGCTGACGGGCTTCGTGAAAACGGTAATGAGCAGCATCTTGCTCCTCGACCGGATGGCCAAGAGATCACATACGTAATTCTGTTCTCGCTCAAAATACGAACAACGGCAGAGTATGAGGCCTCGATCGCAGGACTTCACCTAGCTCAAAGTCTTCGATACCCCAAAGAAAGTTCATAGTGACTCAAGTCGTCAGAAGCCACATGTTGGGGAAGACGTGGCAAAAGGCGATGATGAAGAAATACCTTGAGAAAGCCAAAAGCCTACAACAAACTTTCTCCCACTTCCAGATAATTCGATCCCAAGGAGCAAACGGGCGAGCCGACATCTTAAGCAAATTGGCCTCTCGTCAACAAGTCCCGCCAAGAGAGGAAGTTCAAAACCAAGCATAGATGATGCTAATGAAGGAGTCAAGTCAACGTAGTCTCGACGAAGAGCCTAATTGATGACTCCTATTCAAGAATACCGAGAAAGGCGAATCGCCCCATGATAAGCTCGAGGCCCGAGGATCCCGAACAAATCTTTGCGATATGTACTAGAGCAGGAGTTCTCTACAGAAATCATACCTCCACCTCTCCTTAGATGCTTGGGTCCGAACCGAGCTGATTACATACTATGGGAAGTGCACGGCGATCATGCGAAGTCACATCTGACCCCGAGCCTTGTCAAAGAAGGTCATGCGATGGGGATACTATCACAACAATGTTCAAGACTCACTCAACCTTGTGAAAAGGTGTCCGGTGTCAAATTCACGGAACGTGCCTAGGCTACCGCAGATCGACCTCGCCCGCATAAAGCCCTCGCCATTTATGCAGTGGAGGATCGACATCGTAGGCCCTTTCGCGCAGCGCCGGGCAACTTCAATTCCCGATTGTCGCGATCGACTACTTCAAGTGGGTAGAAGTCGAACCTCGCAAAGATCACAAGCAAAACGCCTCAACTTCGTCTCCGAAGAACATAGTATGTCGACAGCATCCTCATATCCTTCTTTCGGATAACGGGACACACCACCGATAAGATATTCAAAGATTGGTGTCAAGAGCTTCGATCCAACAAAGTTCACCTCGGCCGCCCATCCTCAAGCAAATGGTCGATCAAGTCACCAACAGACGATTGTGAAGGGTCTCAAACCCGCCTCGACCGAGCTAATGGTCTTTGGGTGGAAAATTTACCACGTGTCTTATGGTCATACCGAACAACACCCTGGACGGCGAACGGAGAAACGCCTACATGCCGGCATATGGAACCAAGCAAGTGATCCTCTGTAAATCGGAATACCGAGCCCCGCACCATTCACTTCTCCGTCAAGCAAATGGGAAAATCTACGAACCGATCTAGATCCGCTCAAGAAAGAGAGACCTCGCCACATCAAGGAAGCTCGCACAAACAACAAGTAGCTCGATATTACAACCAGCGTGTCAAGTCCCGACAGCCCGAGTAGGCGACTCGTGCTCGTAAATAATGAAGTCAAGAAGCCGCAAAGCTCGCAAACCGAAGCCACATGGGAAGGACCTCATCGGGTCAAGAAGTCCCTGAAAAGGAGCCTATAAGCTCGCCCATTTGTCCGGTGAGCAAATACCCAACACATGGCACATCATTCATTTGAAGAGATATTTTGCATAAGTGTCGAAAGTCGAGTCTTGTTCGCCTCGAGTCCCGTTAGGTCGGGTCCGAGTCTTGTCGCCTTATTCCATTACCTCTTATCAATAAAAATCTTTTCTTTCTTTGTCTATTTTTCGCCTCGCATGTTTTCATTTGTCACTTATGCATATAACTCTTATAAAAATACCTCTTCTGAGGACGAACAATACCCTCGACGGAGGATGACACCTTCGCTTAATACGAAGACGAACTTCAAACGCTGCAGGGACCACCCTCCCGATAAAACTCGCAAAACAGAACCCATACCTTCGCACGAGGAAGGATACCTTCGCTTATTTCGAGGACTGATACCGCATTTGAGGACTAACTACCCTCATTTATTTCGAGGAAGCTTCGTATGAGGACGGATACCTTCGCTTATTTCAAGACGGATACCTTCATACGAGGACTAACCACCCTCGCTTATTTCGAGGAAGCTTTGTACGAGGACGGATACCTTCGCTTATTTTGAGGACTGATACCTTGTACGAAGACAAACCACCTGGTTTACGGCAAGAACGAGCTATCTTCGCCTAAACAAGGACGACCTACCTTCTTATGGTTACGGTAATTGTAGACAAGTGCTCTCAAGAGTTAACGAAAAGCAAAATAATTTTTAAATTATACATTTTATACATCACGATGTCAAGAGGTCCAGAGTCCGGGAAAGCTTAGCCAATCCCTAGCAAAATCGGATTCAACAGAGTATCTATGCTAATCCTACCTCTACCTCGCCCTCGATCTACGCTTATGAGCCCCGCCACCGACCGCCACTGACGATGCAGCCCCGCTAGATCGACCTCGGTTGCTCGATGACGCCCACCGGCCCTTGAGGATCCACGCCGCCTGGGCCATAGCACGCTCTCTCGAGCTCGCCACCGGATCGCCAAAATTCGGAGAATTTATTGTAGTCCGGCAGCAGAGAAGCCCCGGTAAGAAGATGCCTCGATCCGGTCAAGCAGCTTCTTCGAAATGTGGTTGTCGAGCAACGACGGTCTTATATATGCCTCCGAGCCTTTTAATTCGGCGAATCGCTCCAGAACCGCCAGATTTCTTGCCAGACTCACGCCTGCACTCGACAAATGAAAGCAAGCAGCCTCAACAACCTTTGCTTCGACTCGTGAATGGTCATCCCACCACTCGGTGGACGACTTGCACTCGTGAGTGCTCTTCACCATGGTTCTAGCCTCCCGATTGGCAATCTTGACTTCTCCTCCAACTCCAAGAGGCGAGCTAAAGCTCGTCACAGCCTCCCGGCAGCCCTAAGCTTCAATCAACCTCCGCGACATGGTCTAGCTGCCCTCAAACGGAGTGAGTTCGATCTCTTTCGATTCAATAGCCCGCCACAAACCGCTGATGTGATTTAACCAAGGAAGATCGTGCATTTCAGAGAAGATCGACAAAGAGAAACAAGAAGGCAAGTCTTTCTGAAAACAAATTTTATTAAGGCCTCGCGGCGTAATATTCCGCCAAGTACAAAAAAAAAAAATTACAAGGATCAATCGACCCCGCCATCGCTCCCGAGCCGATCTCCTCGCCAACCCCGCCGCCTCGCCTTCGCCGCCACCCGGCCTCTTTCTCGCCTTCGCCACCGCCACCGGCCTCTTTCTCATCTTCTATCGCCGACACTCGGCCTCCTTCTCGCCTTCGATCACCGACACCCCGCCATCTTATAAGCTTCACTGCCACCACCTCGGCCTCCTGATCCTTACTCACCGGCCAGATAGCTTTCGAGAGGGATCTCGATCCACCGAGCAAGCACGGATAGACTCGACAACAACAGAGTCGAGGACGAGGCCGACTCAATAACGGCAGCTCTTCGCACCACCGACAAGGAGACCAACGAAGACCGCACTGCAGCCGGCCTCCACCACCGTATCCATACTTAGTTTTATCTAAGTCGATAGTCATCGACGACGCCATCCAATGTGTCGGACACCGCCTCTTATTCGCCAGCTCTGCCATCTTGTTCGCCACCGAGAACTTTCGAGACAAAAAGTTTCTGCAAGCGCGAGAGCCCCCTGAAGCCCGCCGGCTTCCTCACCGCCGCCCACTGGCCTCAATCCGACTCACGCCTCGGCCGGCCGCCGCCTTCAAAGGTTATCTCGGCCGACGCCCGCCTGCAGCCTCAACCCCGCCCCGACCTCTTCCACCACGGCCAAAGCTCGCCTCCTCTCGCCACAACCCGAGCCTTCTCTCCGCCCGATCGCCTCCGCCACAAGAAGGGTCTTCCTCCAGCCTCGGACGTGATGAGCCAAATGCTCAAATGAGCCACAACATCATTCGACGCCCGACAACAAGCTCTGACACCGCCGCAATCGAACCTTTACGCCCTCGGTCCCCGTAATAAAGCTAACAACATCAAGCAAAGCCTCAACACAACCTGGAAAATTACAAAGACAAAGGCATTACCCGGGAAAAGGCGACGCGGCGACCGGTGCCAAGGATCGCAATCGCCGCCGCCGCCGGCAGGAGGACGACGCTTCTTTTCGGAGCGGGAGTGCGACGGAGGCGACGGAAGCTTCGCTGAGGCGACGAAGTCTTCGGCCGAGGCGACGAACGCCCTACCGAGGCGAGGTCACGCCTTCTCACCTCTTAAGGGTGACTCGGGTAGAGTCTTCGCCGCCTTCGATCGCGGCCTCTGACCGACCCTTCTCTTCCTCGAGGACACGAATTCCACTACGTAAATAACAAATGCCAAGTCAATACAGAGCAACACAAAATATTATGACACTAAAGCTAAGTGTGGCCTCACCGCCACTGCTCGCAGCAGTTAGGTCATAGGGGCTCACCCGCACCGCTAGTTCGGCCTCTGAGAAGGCTTCACAACCGTGCCAACCCGGTCCAGACACGCTCCACATCACCAAGCAATCCCCAACGGCTACATCAGCCAACCTCTCGCCCAAGCGATCAGAGAACTATCAAACCGCGTAAGTACTTCTTCCGCCATTGATATCTTCGATTGCCTTTATTTTAAATTTACGACGGGTGATAAGTAATACCACCCCGCACTAAATTTAAGGCGAAAAATCTAAGGACGAGCCCTAGACTCAACGGGCGCTATGCCTATGTGCATATATACCAAGGCACGCAAAGTGACGAAAAGAGTTCGTGTTATTTGGGCAAAGGATAGCAAAAGTCGTTGTAACTCAACAAACACGGAAGGATAAGGAAGACGAAGACCGACTTAAGGCCGTCCTCGATATCGTTACAAAACCATACGGAGGAAGGCTAGCCCTATCCCTGACGAGGGCAATTAACCTAGCGGATTCCGAACAAAAATTCAGAGGCAAGCTCTAATATCAAGGAATTGTCAAAACAAGAAAACGAAGAAACCTTTCCTAAATCATAATAAGGAAGATATTCTAATCTACACAAGGTAGGTCAGTGAACCAAGATGATAACTTCAAAATCCACCGAGAATCCGTGGTGACACGTACACGATACGGTGTTCGTGGTCGTGAGAATCGCACGGGTGACGTAAGATGAGGAAGCCATAACTCATCGGTTTTAAATTCAAGAAGATAGCATCGAAACTCGCGAGGACGATAATGGCGATGTAAGAATCTCTCGAACACAAGAGGTTTCAATTTTTGAATATCAAATGTGCAAGTTGATAAGTAAAAGGCGATCGCGGAAGTTATTCTCCCAATATGCGCTTTATCGGGAATCCAACCCGCTACATTAAATGCGATTAAATGCTATAAGGCATCCCTGCTGCTCGGCCCTCGCCTCACGCCCCATAAAGGCTAAGCCGACCCAAAACCTCGATAACGCCGAGCGGTTACCAAAGACCTCGGATAACGCCCGTCAGCGGCCGACCAAAGACCTCGGCATAACGCCCGTCAGCGGTTACCAAAGACCTCGCATAACGCCCGTCAGCGGCCGCCCAAAGACTCGCATAACGCCCCGTCAGCGGTCAATCAAAGACCTCGCATAACGCCCGTCAGCGGTTACCAAAGACCTCGCATAACACTCTCGTCAGCGGTCAATCAATAACCCCGCTTAACGCCCGCCGTTAAGTCACCAGAAACCTCGCTTAACGCCCGTCGTGAAGTTAACAGAAAACCTCGACTTAACGCCTCGGAAGAGATACTAACAACAAGACACGACTCGGCAGATGCCTCCGCAAACGCGGCATTCGATATATAACTTCGAAACATCGACACACCAAGTCGATCGCTCGCGCCTACCGACATAAACAACCCCAAACCAACACGACTCGCTTTTGCGGCTTTTTGGGTGGGGTTGTGATAGGATATGACCCAACTACTGTGCCCAAGCATCGTGTCCAATACAAGTAAAGTCGACATCAAGCTCGGCCCGACAAGTTCGCCCAAGAAGACCCCTAAAACCGGTGGGAACGCAAGGATCGCCATATCTAAAAGAATCCTAATTCGAGAAGGATAGATTAAGATCCTATCCAAGATCTCGAATCCTAGTTAGAGAAGACCTCTGATTTAAGATCTAGGTCAAAATAATTGTGTATAAAGAGGCTAGATTAGACTAAATAGATCATCCACACTCTTTGTAATCGCTTCACACATTCAATACACGAATACTATCTCGCCCGTGGACGAGATCTAATTTAAAGATCGAACCACGAAATCCTTGTGTTCTTCTCGCATTTATTTCCTAACGAAATTAAGATCGATCACCCATATCTACTTGCTCTTTAACCAATCAACTAAACCTATGGAGACAATTTAATGTTTAAGCTATTTATAAAATTCAAGATCTTTAAAATAAAAGAAAATCAATTATAATTTGAATGTTTGATTTATTTTACGAATAATGTCCAAATAACTCAAGTTTGTAAGGGTGGAAGATGCCCCTATAATTTTATTGGGGAGTACATAAAGAAAAACTAGGGGTGATAATCGATTTGGTTCCTTATCAAACCGATCAAACATAGAAACACCAAACCAAACTAAATTAACAACAATTTCATCAATTCACAAATAATTCAAAGAACGCCACCAATAGCCTACGCATCAATGTTCATTATCCATCAAATCTTTCCAATTCCAACCTATCTTTTCTCATTCAACAACTAACATAGAGGGAAAAAAATTAAACAACAACCAAGCTAGTGGAAAACATGTAATTTTATATTTTTTTCAATAGAAATAATGATTTATTTTTTGTCATTTTCCTCAAGAATGTTAAAAATGAATATTGATGAGTGTAGTGTTACTATAAAGAGATCTCTTGATTGATATCTAGTTTTCGCTTATTGTTTAATTGTTGTATTTTATTTATCTTTTGAAAAGTTCAATATTTTTAAGTAATTTTGCAAAAAGATGAAATGACAAATAGACATGTCTAAAATTGATAATCGATGTATATATATAATTGAAACTTTAATATATATTATCATAGACTTTGATATCAGCCAAAACTTGATTTAGCTAGAGGTCCGGTTGCATTTACTTAATCTTTTTTTAAGGAAAATTGCATTCACTTAATCGTTATCATAATTTTTTAAAAATAAATTAAGTTTTTAATTTAAAGTATATACACAAACTTATGGTCACCTCCATCGATATATATAAATTTATTAGCTTTAATTCTAAACAATTGTGTTCGAAATATTTTATACTCTTTCAAATATCTAGAAATCCACAATCATTAGGTGAAGCTATGAAGGTTTTTTTTATCATAATAGGTGTTAACCAAAAAATTAATCATAGAAATTTATAATAATAAATTTTCCTAAGACAAATTCGACTAGATTTTATGTAGTGTTAGGCATGTGCATGCGATTTTAGGATTTTTGTATTTTGTATTCATATATTTATATGACAATCATCCATCGATTAATATAAGGATAATGAATTTTTTTATCAATTAAATTCTGAAATTAGAGGATTCGAACCCGAGACTTTTGGCATCGACCATTAATCACTCTACATATTATTATTTTTACATATTATATATACATAATATTCTTAAACTATAAATTGAATCGGATCAGATTTTTGTAATTGGTTTGGTCATTTATATTTTAAACGTATAACTAATTTACCTCTCCTATATATTAGTAAGGAAAATAAATTATAAATTTTATTCGTTAATAATAGGCACTACTCCTTGAAAATAGGTCACAGTTAATTGTGTGCCTAATTTCAAGGAAAACTATGATTTTTTATTTTTAATCATTTTTTCATTTTCATTATTCAAGGATTTCATCATTCCTTAATTTCAATTTTCATGAACTGAACATCATATGGATTTAACGTATTGGAGGGGTTTTTGATAATAGTTCCAACTAAAGAAATTTGAAAAGAATAACATTTGTTTTACTACTAATCGTGTTTTGTTTTTATTTATTTCTTCTCTTTTTCTCTTTATTTATTTCTTTTTAATAATCGGACAATATGATTTATAACATGGGGTGGGTGCAACCCCGCACCGGCAAGGGGAGTACAACGTATGATTGCTGGCACCGCCCAACGCACGACACTCAATTATAAAATCATAAATTATTGACAATTAATTTAAATTAATACTAAAAATTGTGTAATGTATCACTTTAATAGTGCAACATGGTGACAACATTGTTCGCTTATTTCGTAATAGTTATAGAATACAAATTATTATGTGTTAGTAAAATTAATGGTAAAAACAATAAAAAAATAATTGATGGAAAAAACTATAATTGTGAGAATAGTTTCACACGTTGAGCATATTATTTGATTATTTCATAAAAGTATATTGTAGTATAAAAATTTTAAGTTATTAATGAAATTGATATAAAAATTAGAAAACTGGAAGAAACAATTATAGTTGTAAGAATAATGTCACATGTTGACCACATTATTCGATTATTTCATAAAACTATATTGTAGAATAAAAATTATAAGACATTAGTGAACTTGATATTAAAAATTAGAAAATTAAAAGAAACAACTATAATTGTACAAATAGTGTCACACGTTGATCACATTGTTCGATTATTTTATATAAGATTGATTCGAATAGTCTTTATCACTAGTTTAAATTAATAATTTTTAATTCATTTAAATATTTGAAGGAATTATAAGGATTGAAATTAGAATAAAGAAAATTGAAAGAAACCACAATAATCTTGCAAATGTATCACATATGGAAAATCCTAAATCTTTAAAACTTAAACCCCTAAAATCACAAACCCTAAATCCTAAACCCCTAAATTCACAAACCCTAAATCCTAAATCCCTAAACCCTAAACCTTTAAACCTCTAAATTCAGAAACCCTAAATATTATTATTATTATTATTATTATTATTATTATTATTATTATTATTATTATTATTATTATTATTATTATTATTATTATTATTATTATATAAAATTTGATAATTATATCTTCATATCTATAATTATATTAGTAATATTACACAATGATCATAATTGATGAAGCTTTATCATGTTTCATTATAATCATTTTTATTTTTAAATATTTCAACTAAAGAGTTGATGAGGATGTACTTATTTGGATTCATTAATTATTTAATTATATCATTGAACTTCCTATTAACTTTGTTGATTAATTAAATATTCATGTAAGATCAAAATATTTAAATACAAGAGCAAATGCACGTGAAAGTACAAAACCATTTTGTTCAATAAATTAATACAATTTTCATTACTAGACAAAGTGGCAAATTATTAGAATTTTGAGGATTGATTTTGGATTGAAATCTTGTTGAGCCCAACTTTATTCTTCTTTTGATTAACTGTAGATAATTTTTGAAACAAAGCATGTATATATCATATTTTTTAAAATTAACGGATTTCAATATAACAAATTTTCAAAAATTAAGAAATTTGTATATATTTATTTTCTAAATTAATAATGAGGTTAAATATGTAAATTATAAAGTTAAATAAATTAATTAGTTACTATAATTTCAATTTTATTAGAAAATGATAAAAAAAATCCTCATTATGTATATATATAGTATATGAATTTATCAGTACTAAATATGAATTGGGTTTAAATAATGTAAGAAAAAACCCAACCATTACTCACCGATTTCTGCTGACTCAGCTAAGCAACGTAATTCCGCAGATTGTGATTGTGATTGTGATTGTGAAATGCTTTTATGTTCAATGTATAACATTTCGATGTCACTTTCTAGTATTGAATAAGCCATAAAAACGCCTATCATTTACTCACAACTGTCGTCATATCAAAACCTGACAATCATTGTTGTATGGCACATCATGAACAACTTTCTCTTAAATTTTATGCAGATATTATTTGACTCTATTAAAGTTGATTTGGTGTATTATATTTAGTGTTACGGATAACCACCGAAAAGGGCACCAGGCATGCCTTTCTTTAGGATTTAAAATAAAGTTTTTAGTTGATAATCTTAACTAAGAATATCATCCAGAAAATGAAATCCGCTTTTAATAAGTCTATTTGGTTCCGGAATGTAAGCTAAAAATGGTTTGGTGCTCCGTTTACTTTTCAAATAAAAATACATTCAAAAATAAGAAATGAAAACAAATTTGAACCATTGATTTTTGTAGATGAGTGGTTGTGATTAAATCAAATTAGATATAATGATAATTATAGAATATTACGAAAATAATTGTCCCTTAATTTTAGGCTTAATTATAGAGGTTGTGATAACTTAATCTTGAAACATTGATTAATGACAAATGGGTGATGGAGATGAATTTTATTTCTTATTTTAAGGGGTTTGTATTTTAACCCATCCATATATATATATATATATATATATATATATATAAAGAGATCAAACGGTAACCACATCTTTTTACGAACTCGCGAACCACGATAAGACGTCAAGATGATGATAAGATTAAGATAAAGTTAAGATAACTAAAACTTTCTAAAATTATTTTGTTGGGTAACAATTTTAGAACGTTTTCTATGCACAACTTTATAAGTTTTATTCATCAATTTTATACGTTTGTGCATAGTTCTCAAAAAAGATGAGTTCTCACTGGATCCAACCCCTATATATATATATATATATAAGAGTTGGATCCAATGAAAATTCATTTTTTGAAACTTAAGAACTATACACGACGATAAAGTTGATGAACAACTAAAACATTCTAAAATTATCGACAACAAAACAATTTTAGAAAATTTTTGTTATGCACAACTTTGTACCATTTTGTGCATCATCTTTACACGTATTATGTATAGTTCATAGAGTTCTAAAAAAAATGTAATTCTCATTTAATCCACTCCATATATATATGAGATGGTTCAAGTAGGAAATGATAATTTGGTAGGAAATGAGAATGAATCTGAGCCTTTGATTTGCTGGATCAAGGTTGAGATTTAATTTCGGCTGTGCTACAATTTTGTATTTTGTGTACTACGATATTATCAGGCAAAGACTAGCACCTTTCTTGTGCTATGTTGCAATGATAATATATTTAGCATATGTGCTACGAATGGATGAAATATGTGCTAAACTAATATGTGCAACATATTAATTCCGATTGTGCTACACAAATATAAAGATGTGCAACTATTCATATTTCTTACATTAATGAGATTTCTCACCACTATATATATATATAGGGTTGGGTTCCCGTAGTACCGATCCCCGAGATAAGATGTAGACTCAATCTAGCCACATATTTTCAACACGTGACGCACCAAAATTGACACGTGGCAACCCATTTTTCGCTCGGGGCAATGGGAAGGCACCAATGGGCACTGGTGCCCGTCCGGCACTGGTAGGGAGTCCGCGAGCGCTGTGGTCTCCGCGGCGCTGAGTTTGGGAAAGACACTACAAAACACGATAATGCATAGAGAGTAACGAACAATGTATAGAGAATAACATAACAATGCATTCAAAATAACATGACAATGCATCGCACACAATCGGTGTTGGGTGAGTTTTGCGCTACCGACCGGATAGGACGCTAGGTGCGCGCCGACGCCAGGTAGGGATGCCGGTGGGCTCCGACGCCGGTAAAGGGCGGGTGCGCGCTGACGCTAGGTTTGTGAAGAGCCACAATAAAATATAAATAATGCATATGAAATAACATGTCACTACATTTAAAACAACTAACACCGATTTAAACAACATACATCGCATCGCACCCAACCGGCGTTGGGTGCGTGCGAGCGGACACTGGGTGACGCTGGGTATGCACGAGTGGGCGCTGGGTGCGCGCGAGCGGGCGCTGGATGCCCCCGAACGAGCGTTGGGAGCGTTTCTGACATGCATTAAAATTGAAACTCATATGCATGTTTGTGTTCAAGTGAATGTATTTTTGTATTCATTTGAATGCATTGTTTAATTCAACTAAATGCATTGTTTGTTTTCGCAATCACATAACAAATCAAATTATTAATCTACCCTTAATGAAGAGAAAATTAGCGAAATTAAGCTTAAAAGTCCGAAAAATCGAACCATCGAATCTATTAGATGAGTGGATGAGATTGAGAAGACATACTATCTGGGACCGGGACTATTTGATCATCCTAAAACTAAGAACAAAATGAATAAGATGAAAGTTGATGAATCCGCTGAGAAAGTTAATGAATTCAAAATTCGTAAATTTTCACCCGGTTCGAATCTCACGAGGGCTAAAATTTTATTTTTGGATTCAGAACTTTCCCAATGATTCATCAACTTTCACCGTGATTTCATCATTTTTGGTTCTCACGCTCGTGATAAAATGGTTCTCACGCTAACATTCCTCTATATATATATATATAGGGATGGATCACATGAGAACATAAATATTGATGAAAAATACGAATGTTTAAAGTCGTTACACTAAATGTGAAAAGTTGTTGCACCAAATTCAACATTTTAAGTGAAGACTTAATATAAAGTTGTTGACCGATTTTATGCAACAAAATTTATAAATTTAGTGTAATAACTTTATACGCTCAACGTCAGATTCTTATTTCTCATTAATATTTACATTCTTACCGAAAATCTCATATATATATATATATATATATATATATATATATATATATATACATCATTTCATTTAATTCCTAAATTCATACAGTCATAAATACTATAGAGCCATGAGGTCTGAAAGGTCCGAAATTTTTCAACTAACCAAAGTAAAACTAAGCCATACGAGTCTTGTTAAAGTGCAAGAAAATAACTTTGTTAAAATAATCTTACCTCAAATTCAGAACTTGATGTATGATATTTTGCATTTATTTTATTAAAAAAAATCAAAACTCATGGAGACTCGACCAACAAAATAAGATCGATATCTATTCCACACAATTTCAAATTATTATTATTATTATTATTATTATTATTATTATTATTATTATTATTATTATTATTATTATTATTATTATCTAAATTTTGACATGTTTTTAAAAGTTTAAATGGGGAGAATTGTCTCAATTCTTAACATTGTTATCTAATTTAACCTATATACTAACATGCTACTCTTTTATCAATTTTAATTAAAATTACAAAAATATCCTTCCTAACCCACGGCCAACCTATTTTCCGACGGCCAACCATCCGTCCCTCCCCTCTGTTTCTCGACGGCCAACCATCCCTCCATACCCTCTGCCGGTGGCCAACCCCCCTCCTCCTCGCGGCCAACCTCTCCCCTTCCCATTCGCTTACGTGCCATCATCATCTCCTCCCTCGCCGATGGTTAACCCTCCTCTCCCTTTCTCTCGCGGTCAATCCTCCTCCCTTTCATCTGCTTCCCGCCGCCAACCCGCGATCAACCCATTTTTCGGCGGCCAACCAATTTTCTTTGCAATTTTTCGGATTGGCCGTCGGGAAACAGATAGGAAGGAGGAGTGAGGGTTGGTCACCGAAAAAGGGAGGGAGGGGTGGTCGACAGAGGGAGCGATGGATGGTTGGCCGTCGGGAAACAGATGGGAAGGAGGAGGGAGGATTGGCCGCCGAGAAAAGAGAGAGGAGGGGGTGTCGGCAGAGGAGGAGGATGGTTGGTCACGGAAACAAATGGGAAGGGGAGAGGTTGATCGCCTGATTGTGTCTCGTGCGTGTGAATTCATGTGATTTTTATATTTAAGGATAAATTGTACAAATATTAAAACGATAAAGAACTTAACATACGCGATAAAAAGATAAAGAACTTAATATACGAAGCTTATATTAGATTTTCTACTTTTTAAAATATCCCGATCTTCATATGCAAAAAAAAGAATATTCAGAAACGTCATTTCAGAAAATTCTAGCATCAAATTTTGACTTGGCAGACTAGAGTAAGAAAGAGATTTATACTGTGAAACTGTACTGTGCGAAATCCACACTTGTATTTTATAAAATATTTTGAATGTTTTTTTATAAATATTTTGAAAGCATTGAATACGAAATAAGTAAAAATTCTGACTAAAAATTGATGATCATACTTCAAATCATGTATTTGTTACGAGCAGCATTAGTTTGTTCAATATATACTAGTAGAACTATACTAAATTTGTCTTAAAAGGTTTTAAGTAGATAAACTTGTGACTAGACGAATATATTTTCGAAAATGATTGAAGCATCCACCGCAAATTAATATAAACAACACCAATTTGATATAAACAAAATTGAAAATATAGAGAAAATTTTACAAGGTTATAATTTTCAGGCTTAAAAAGAAAGATTGTAATTTTCTTGGATCTTTCATTATTTTGTGTTTTATTATTAATATACATGTTTGAACTAATTTTTTTTCCAAAAATAAAAAAAATATATTCTTCCCGTCTCAAAATTTGTTCTTAGTTTTTCTTTTAGATACGTCTTCCAATTTTGTTCTCTTTCCATTTATCATAACTACACCACAAAATATTATATATTTATTACCATCAATAAGATTCTTTATTTTACACTTTTTACTATTCATGACTTACCACTTTCTATATTTGTTATCCTTAATAATAATATTTACTTACATATTTTTTTAGTTAATTAATACATAAATTTTAAAGGTCGTCTAAACTCGAACCCAAGATCTTTGATATCAGACATTAACTAATGTACCAATAAACTAACACACGTACATATTAAATGATCTATTATTAATTATTTTAATATTTATTAATATAAAATACTTACTCTATTCAAAAAATATTTAATATTTTTTAATTAAAATTCATAAAAAAATTCCAGAAATTATTTAGAAAAGGGTGGGACTATCTAAAGAGAAGGAGACATGGGGTAAATAAATGTATTGTGATTTGGAAATAGTGGTGAGAAAGAGTGCGTTATAGCTGGCAAAAGATAGAGAAATGGATAGTATATATAATTGAGAAAGTGTCGAATTTTCAAAGCTGCTGTTAGGCCAGTTAGAGCAACAAACGGACAAATCGGCTTTGGTGGGCCCCACCTAACAACCTTTGACGTGAGCGTATGTGGGCATGATTGAGCTGCGAGCTTGTTTGAACTTCACTCATCATCCATTCATCCCCGCCTGCTTACGTGGCGCTTGCCTACACGCGCAACTCTTTTGTCCGGACGTGACCGTAGGCCGCTACGTCACCACTCCGGCTCTAACGTGCGCTTAACTTTTATTGCGTACTCCAATATTTGAACCTCCAAATCATGGGACTCGCATTGCTCTATCGCTAGATTTATATGTAAATAAGAATAAATGATCAAATTGATAACATACATATAGGATATATCTAAAGTCATAAAAATATATGGTAGATACTCATTTATTAGTTAATGATATTATTTACTTTTATTTTCAAGATGTTTCACTGCTTTTTTCGATTTCATTAATCGATAGCAGATTTTTTTGAGTTACCAAATGTCAGTGATTTGATTCAATATTATATAAATTGAAAAATATTCATTCAAATTAAAAATTACTCGACTTATATTTGTAATATCAAATCGATCGAAAATTATTTTAATATCAAAAATCGATCGGTATTATGATAATACCGGTCGAATTTTTCATAAAACCGATCGACCGGTTTTATGAAAAATTCGATCGATATTATCATAATATCGATCGATTTTTGATATTACAAATAATTTTCAATCGATTTTTGATATACAAATAATTTTCGGTTTTATGAAAATTCGACCCAGATTATCATAATACCGATCGATTTTTGATACAACAAATAATTTTCGACGGTGAATGCTAAACCGAAAGGATTGCTTTTCTAATTGCGATATTCCCTAAATTAGGTTTTTTTCAAAATGTGTATTGATATAGACATCTATAATATTTTAATTTGAATGAGTATATCATGCATGTTTTTATGAGATTGGATATATACTACATACACTTTATCAATTTGGGTAATTTAATTTCTCTCCCTAGATTTATTCTGCATGAGGATGCACTGGCACTTTTTTAATTGTTTGCAATATATCTTTTAATGAATGAAATATTTGATATGTGGTGGTTAAAATATTTTTATTTAAAAAATTATTAATCTTTCTATTTTAATATATTTTATTTTCTTTAGAAATTAAGTGTAATATTAAATCTTGCTATTTTTTTTGTAATTAATATTATAAAAAATATTAGATGTTTTTAAAATTTAAATTATAAAATTTTCTATTATATATTTATAATCATATGTAAATTAAAATAAATTAAAAACCGATATTTCATAATAATATGATATGTTAATTCTATCTTTCAAAATAACATCTCATCAATAGGATCATAATAAACGATATCATCACCTATGGGGATCTCAAGTTTTCAAGATTTTCACTGATGGGATCTTAATAAACAATATCCCAATCGACGGGGTTTTAATAAACAACATCACCACCAATATGAATTTTAATAAACAGCATCATCACGATGGATATCTCAAATTTTCAAGATCTCTACCGATGGGATCTCAAAATTTCAAGATCCCTACCGATGACGATCTTAATAAAAAATATCTCTATCGCCCCTTTATTGTAATCTTAGTTTAACTCAATTTATTATTGTATGTAATATAATAATAACTCATAATAATATATTAGGGTACCATATGTTATATTATATAACTAAATAATATTTCATAATATTAAGTTAGACATAATACTAAAAATACATATAGTATTGAGTTGTAATTGATGGTCCTTCGAGGGAACGTACTGGTGTAGAGGGGAATACACAAGTTAGAAAAATTTAATTTTTTTTCTTTTTACAAAATTGACCGGCTACCGTGGCAGTAGCTGGTCGGTTAATTGGTAATTCAGTACTATTGGTCAGTCCCAAAAAAGGAAGTCTTTTTCAAAGTGATACCAGTTAGCAAACCTACTAATTACTGAGACAGCTGGTCAGTTGGACTGATAATTGATGTGTTTGCGGAATGTGATGGTTATGTATTTTCCTTACTTTAAAACACTTAGTTAAATATGGCTTAGTCAGTTTTCAGTTTTATCTCTTCAATATCAAACTAATACTGATAGAATGTTTCAAACGATATCAGGTCTTTGTTGTATGTCGCTAATGCCGCTCAATAATATGCCATGTATATACGATGTTAAATGTAAAGAACTGAAAGTAAACATAACTTGGTTTTACGTGGTTCTGAGATCAACTCCTACATCCACGAACCGATTGCTCAGTTAATCCACTAACTTGAGATTTGATCTTGTTTATGGGTATAGATATAAACTTAGATACATAGTTAACCTTATTATATCCCACCTAACTCATGCTCTTCCTATGCTTGTGGGTGCTACCTCTTACTTATAGGAAGATAACCAAACTTTCAACAACAACACTTTGTTGCTTACTTACTCAAACTTCTATATAAACCGAGGGGGTTTTGTAGAGGGTTACAACTAACAATGAGTCGCCATGTGCAACAAACTTAGTATGTTCAGCTTGAGATATACACGAGTATCCTAGACTTTAAGTAATTGTAAGCTAAAACCTCGAGTTGATAGATATATTTGAGTCATTAAGTCCGTTGATAACATTGTAAACTTCATTCTTCAAATCGCTATATGATAGTTCTCGAGTTTTGAGCTTTGAATGCTTTAGACAATTCAATGTGCGGTGTTTTGATCACCTTCAAATGTTGGATTCTAGGCGATTTATAGAGTGGATGATGAATCGCCATTTGAGGAGCACCAATCACATCCTTTTAATTGTCGCTTGAAATCTTCCTCAATCATCGTATGTTGTTGTCGTGGTCTCGATTGTCGATATTGTAGCTCGCAACTCGAACGAAGAGATCTAGCATGTTAGGATCTTCCGCAGACACGCTACGATAATTGAATCTTTTGTTCCTCCCGATTTCTTCGACGCCCATTTTGTTGGGAACCTAACCACCGATGGAAAATGGAAGGCACTACCTCCATATCATGGATCCATGGATGACCTAGATGTTATCAGATGCGATGAAGTATCGATCACGAGGAATCTAGTGGATAGGTTGATATCTCGCTCACAAGAAGGTTGACCTCCAAGAGTGGTCTTGCTTCTCCATTGAAGCCGATCAAGACGATAGTCTTCCGCACTATGTCGACTCGCCTAAGTGCATTTCTTATATGCATTAACAAATAAGACATTAGCGAGTCGACGTTGTCAATTTGTACATGTTTGGTATCACGCTAGTGATAATTAAAGAAACAACTAAAGCATCATGATGAGGGTTTAAGAGTGGTCGGGCTTGTCGGTTGGGTATATATGTTCTGGCTTGCTTGAGGCGACATGTCCGTATGTCTCTGATGCTAAGAGCGTTATACCGCTACTTCTTAACCACCTGAAATCACATTGACTATTCTCTCTCTGTGTGGAGGCTTTGGTGGACTGGCATCCCTGTGATAGTCACTCTCGTCTCGTCCTTTCTATATGGTCTGTTTTTCTTTCTCTGTTAGTAAGTCAGCGAGGTGTCCCTGATTCAATAAGTTTGTCACCTCCAAATTTCAGCGCGGTGCAATCTTCTGTGCGGTGGCCATGGTCGGCGTGGAATTCACACCACTTGGACCTGTCTCATTGGTCTGGTTGGGATCTCATCTTCTCAGGCCACTTGACTTTATTACCAAGTCCTCGAGTACTTCCACTGCCTCGGCGGGCGAGATGGATAGATTGTATTCTAGAATTTCGCTCTTTCACGGGCGTATGTCGGAGTTCACCATACTCCCTCCCGATATCTCTCTCGCACGGAGATCGGTATGGTTCAAGACGCCGATCACTTCCCGATCTCCGTCGATTCGATGTCTCATCCGAATCTTAGATGGTAGGACCTCTCAAGATTGTATTGGTCCTCTTCCATTTGATTTAAGCCCATGCTTGAATGAGTACGCCTTCAATGGTCTTTCATGGATACTGTAAGGGTCTTCAGATAAGTCCGAACGGGCAAAAGCCTTGCGGAAAGTCGGACAATGGTTTGCTCACCGCAGCTAGTGATGGACACCGCTCCTTGTTGAAGCGCCCGATGTAGTCTAGACGGGTTTGTTGTGTCTTTGGACGATAGTGTAAAGGTCTTGCGAATTTTTTTCTAATTTCCGACTACTAGCATATTGTTGAACAAAAATATCGATTAGTTACGCAAATGAAAGAATAGAATTATTTGGAAGGTTTGTATACCAATGTAGGACCGATCCTATCGACTAACACATGAAAGCCTCCTTCATGTCTCGAGAGATGGAGGCGATAAACATTCTCTCGAAAGGTATTGTATGATATGGTCATCCGGTTGGTCGAGCCATCAAACATCAACATGTTTGGTAGGTTGAATCGCTTGGGCATTTCCACCAGGGCAATATCATCTACGAAGGGTGAGTCGGCGAAGCATCTCTCTGTAATTTTCTTGATAAAAGTCGGCATTCCAGGTATTCATTGGATGATGACCTCCATCTCGTCCAACCTCCTAGCCAAGGCTGAGTTAAAGGGTTTGGTATGCATTTATGATCATTCCCCGTCATGGCGGGTCGATCGTAATGGTTGGCCTCGGATGCCACCAAACCGCCTCGATCGGGAGGTCGGTCTTGCTCACCGCTGGGTGGTTCCAACAATACAATGCGCCCTGGTCGCCATTGAGTGGACCTATCGAGTTGGTATAAATTTGGTCCGTCAGTTGGGTTGGTCCGCCCCTTTGTCTCGTCAAGCCATACTATGATGCAATTGAGGAGCACATATTGCATTCTGCCTCGATTGTCTCGATCTAAGACACGAGTCTCATGTTTAACCACGTTTACAAGAAGATAAACCTCGGTTAGGTTGAGCGACTTCGATCTAGTGTTTCACCAAGATGAAGCGGTCATCGGTATTGCTTCGTCCCGCTAGGGACGAGAGATGTCCTCAATTTCGTGTTCTCGATCCCTTAACTAGTAACTAGTTAAGCAATTAGCCGCAACGAGGGAAAACGAAAGAAAAGATAGGTAATAACAAACATCAACAATTTGGTTACACAGTTAAACAAACCCCGACAAGGAATGCATACGTTCAAGCCTGCTTCAACAACAATAATGATTCACCAGACGGTTCAAAAATATTATATACAATATTTGGTCAACACAAAAACAATACCAGGGGAATCAAAATCAAATCCCTGTTCACACAACCAATTCGATATCATAACATCAATATCAATATTTACCATCAAATGAATTGATTCAAAGATAGCAAAACACAAAATCAGGAAAAGGTCAATGTTTGGCAACAAAAAGTGTGGCTGAGAATTATGTATGATGACATAAGACTATGGGCAAACAAAAACAACTAAAACAACTAGAGAAGCTCTTTTGCACAACATTCGATTCCAGCATCATCTCGAGCTCATCCTGAACATTTAGAGATACATGCAGAGCATGAGTACAAAGATGCATTCAGTGGGTATATGCCGAAAACATTTGAAACATATGCTTTTAAAGCTATAAGATTGACTTGCCATGACATGCAACACACATGAGTTTTAATAAAATAACATGTGCATGCTACTTAAGTAAACTTTCTTGTTTTCATGCTTATATATCTATGATGTAACAATTAACCTGCGTCTGCAGACAATTATCTCATTCATAACAACCATATCTACGTACTCTGTGTTGAGAAGTGAGCCTCCTTCTCAAACACTGTGACCGACAAACTTACGCCAACTCACGATCACCACTATGTACATAAAATCCTTACTCGCAGCTCATCCAGCATAGGGACGCAATCGTCCATCTCTCACAGATAGGCAACATGCATTATGGTCAAAATATCAGCAAGTTAGTCAACTTCTCAAATGAATGAATATCATATCATTTTATATGCAAATTGCATATTACTTCACCTTTTTAGTAAGGATTTACCCACATAACAAACAGTTACTCTGGTGGACTGTACTTTCTGTCATTCACTTCTTTTTTCTTTCCAATTGGTCATTCAATCAATGCAGAGTAGCATATGAGCATACTAAGAACCAACAAGAAGATAAACTCTTATTCTCATTTAAGTCGTCAACACGACTATAGCTTTTTGATACTCAAGACTCTAAGGTCTATAAACACTTGGGCCATTGCATCCTCTAACAACATCTAAACACAAAACAAGACATAACTAAGCCTTATAGATCAAACAAGCATAGAAGACTCAACAACATGCTTAAACCATCTAATCTCAATCGATAACTATAAACCTCTTTCCAAACATAGCTTATGACCAACATGAAAAATCACGTAAGATATCAATCAACTATTAAAACTCAAAGATTAAAGCTTTAGCATCGAAAACTCGAATTGACATCAAATTAAAAAATTTAAACTTTTCAATCGTCGACCGAAAAATCCGAATAAATCATTTTAAGCATTATTCATATCATAGATTCCAAATATGAAGTCAAAATTATCAAATAAAACCAAAAATCCAATATTACATGGAACATAGTGTACGACCAACATAGAGTTTTCACATAGGTTCGATTTCAATCGTTTTTCTTGCTCAAAACACGTTTATATCTACCCAACAACACATATATGAAGCTAAATCAAGCATATCAACATCACAAATTCAAGATCAAAGCTTGGATATTTTTTCAAAAATTATAAAATTCCACAAGAATGTTCTTATGCTTAAAAATTCAACATTAAACTACTCATAGGCGATGGATCTATCACAATATAAAGAGATAATTAAACCAAACATGCTCCTTCAAAATATCCAAAATGATTGAAAATTTAAGAGGGGTAACAGTTCATGATTTTTGATTTTTCAAGCGTAAGTACGTTCATAGGTTGAAGATCTACCTTAATACGAAGTCAGGTCGTGATTTCAATGGCTAGATCGTGCTAGAAATGAGCTTGCAATGTTTAAAAATGGAGTGTGTCTGTGTATGTTTCGGCTGATCAAAAAGGGAAAGGGAGAGAAAGTAAATAGTAAAAAGTGCAGTCAATCATGTTTAAATAGTAAAATATCCGGTACACTGTTTTTACATTTTTTCTTTAGTTCTTTTGTCAAACAGCTTATAAATACTGGAAATAAGCTCATAATTATTTCAATAATATTTAAATTCATATTTATAAATTATTGAAGCCATTATTAACAGATAAATATATCTGGTTCAAAAATTCATACTATTCCGATTTCAAAACTCAGTATCTGATAAATCGCTCTAAACTTGCTATTCTACCTTTATAACTTAATACAGGATTATAAACATCAAAATTTGATTATTAAAAGTATTTTTGGTCTCAAAAAGCATTTATGATATTCTACTCTTGATCTGGGTTCATTCAGCAAACACAGATAACAAAAAGATCAAAGACTAAGAAATGCTATGACTCTTGACTCAAGACTTTTATGAACACATATCTACTATCTCAAAACTCTGTAAATCTAAATCTTCAAATTCTAAGCAAGATCTAGGAATTCTATCTTCTCGACTTAAAACTTAATATAAAAGTTTCTAGCTTAAACAACTCTTTCTTATGGATACAATGCCCTTCTTATAAACTCTTAGCCAAGAGCTAATCTGCTACATGAGTATGAGTTATTACATCAATGGTCGGGATGGAGTCGATAGGGATCCAAAATTTATTTATCTGGAGTGCTTGGTTTGGCGGAGGCGTCTTTATTTGGACTATTGTTTACTCCAAACGGACAACCAATTTAGCATTTTGTTTCTCCAGCGATACCATATTCTCCATTTCTTGGGGCATTTGTTTAGTGAGAGCGATGATTTTCGTGTTCATCTCTACTTGGGTGAGCAACTCTGACTGTGTTGGTGCATCGCTCACTTCACTCGTGTTGTTTAGGTTACTCATATTAAAGTTTCGCAACAATTTGTATGTATGTTTGATTGCTAGGCCCCACGGTGGGTGTCAAATTACTGGGGATAGATCCAATAATTATGGAACATGACGTCGGGTTAGTCCGGTGCGACGGGCACTAGCAATCTGAGACCAAAGAATACGTTAGAGCCCTCATAGGAGCACCAGAGAAGGTGTCGATGGAAGGGCCTCCGATACTCAAGTCAGTTAAAACAATCGACGGAAAGACGATAAATAAATAGTAAATAAGCAATTAATGTAAGAGAGATGAAGTGATAGAGCGTGTCTGGTCGGATTGTCCAGTTAGGCTAGTCAGTCAACGGAGATCCCCTGGAAATGAGAACGTGGAGGTAGAGAAAGAGAGTGAGAGATAGGCGTAGTTCGACGATGTGTGGAGACGGGTGTGAGTGTGAATTATTTGATGCCCTGTTTGACCTATTTAGGTCTAATTTATAGGATGATTGGATAGCAACTAGGGTTTCTTCTTGGCCCGCTAGCCAACCTCGATTATTTTGATTTTCTATGATGAGATAACCCATGATCTTCCTTAACTTCGTCCCGAAGTAGAAGCATTGGTATTAGGGTTTGACTCAATTGACTGATCTAGCGCTACTTGTGAGTCTGACGATGAGTTTTCTGGGATCCGGTCAATAATGGACTTATCTAAAAGAATTGGGTTGACTTGTCCAATTGGACCAAGTAATCGGACTATGCGAAGTTTGTCCACTATAATATTCGAAACATTCTTTACAATGTGAAAACTTTATATTTCCATTTTAAAATAAATTATAATATATAATAGGCTAACTTTAATTAATCGAAGTAACACTAAATCTCTTTGTTGCTTTAGAAAATGTTAGCGTCTCAAAAAATTGAAAATGTTCTTTTAGATGAAAACTCAAAATGTTAGACCAAAGAAAAGAAAGAACAAAAAATAAAATAAAAAGTTTTAATACGTTTCTAGTTTCAATGAAGGAAATAATTAACTAAAAGTATAAAGTATTTAATATGTTAAAACTTTAAATGATCATAAATTTACTCATTTTAAGTTCCTTTTTTACATATCATTATCAATTTAACGATTTTTTCATAATATTTCATTTAAGATGCATATTGCATATGTTATCAAAAAAAAATTCATAAAAACAGGAAAAATGTACTTTGTTCGCAAAACTAGTAAAAGAAAGGGGTTATAAAGTTAATTCATAATCCATAAAAATAGGATTGCAGTTAACAATTTGATTTTGTGTTGTTTTTATTAATTTGATTGACAATTATAGATTTTATCTGGTAATTTAATAATAATTGATAATTTAACATTTTAATTGAATTTATTTAACAATTGTTCTGTTTTTATATATAAGAAGATGTATGATGGGTTGCCAGTGGAATAGTTCTGAGCACTAACGCAAAATTGTATATTCAGAAATATAATTAAGGTGACATAAGCCGATACTCCTGAGCCCTCTCTATGTGATGGTCTAATTTTTTTTTTTTTTTGGTATCGTGAGGAACCCGCATCGCTACCTTAGGTGCAAGCGTAAACCCCACGCCCGGTGCAATAGCCCGCAAACCACACCTGATGTGTAAACCACATTTGAAAACCAAGTGTGATGTGCTCAAACCCATAGAGGCGTTTGGTGGGGTTCGAACATGTGACCTCACGAACACAAGAACACACCTTAACCATTTGGCCGTCCCTAGGGACTGGTCTAATTTTATTTTGAGAAAGTTTTATATATTATTCAATTAGGAATGTCAATTATACTCAATATAAAATATCAAATTATACCAACTTACTCACCTATTGGGACTATTATCATCAAATAGTACCAATAGGTCCAACTAATAGTCCCAATAGGCGTAAGTTGGTTATAATTTGATATTTTTATGTTGATGATTATAATTTAACATTCCTTAACTTGGATGACTATATATATGAATTTTCACTTTTTTATTAACTTGGTATTAAGTGGAGCGCAATGTTTTTGTGTGCTCCAAGAAAGCTACAAAATAATTAAATATTTTAATCTAGTATATAACATTAATTGTCATTAGATCCAAATATTGTACTTGATCCTTCTCGGAAACGTTGTATAAAATTGTGTCTAATTATTTAAATAATTGGCTTCATGTGGATCTAAGTTAATCTATTGGTGTTTAAAAAAGACAAAGCTGCTACGGGCGATTTTCCAAATAAAATGGAGTTGGGAGGAAGCATCCTCTATCCTTCCTCACCATGTGAATCATTTATTAAATTTTTATCTTAGCCTAAAAATCAACACAAGTATTTTTTTAAGAATAAATTATGTTTTCGAGAAATTATAAATGGAATTATTCCTTTCTTTGTAGTCGATCAAAAGAATAGAGAGAATATTTTATACTGCTTGTTTAAATTATATCAAACCAATTTTCCGGCTAAAGTCATGGCCAACTTTTGGAGGGGAAAAGCATGTATATAATATAAGTAAGCCTGGCATAAAAGAGATTGGACATATAGGTACAAACTACCGTAATTCCGTATATTAAAGTAATGGAATCAAATATGGTACACATTTATTTATTTATAATTTATCTGTTTTCTTATAAAAGAAATTGTATCTTTGTGACTTATTTTGATATATTTTGAATTTCTACTTACAATGTAAATTGATTTTTTGTTGAAATTAGATAGGTTAACCAATTATTGTAATAAATTTATATTTATAAATTCAAATGAGTTACATAATTAACAAGTATTACTATACGAGTTCAAGACAAAAATAGGTAATCATTAGGTATTATACTATTTATTATTAATATTTAGTCTATAATATTTTATTAAGATATATAACAAATTATATTAACAAATTTTTAAGCTCTTTTAAAAATTTAAAGAAATTTTGGTAATTTGCATGTATTACTATACGGGTTGGGATGAGAATGAGAAATTAAATTACTTTTTTAATCAGATTTCAGACATGTACGCTATATGAAATCTAAATGGGTCTATAATTGACATGTCTATGTGGAATTCTCTTCATTTTCTATCTTTGTTATTTTTTATATTTATTATTGATATTTATTATGTAATGTTTGATTTTATTGCAACCTATAATCAACTATCAGAATAACTTATATTTATAAATTTGGAACAACTTATATATAAAAATTTGGAGAGATCAATTAATTAGCAGGTACTATTATACGAGTTAGAAACCATAATGAGTAGTAAAATCACTTTCAAATCGAGTTTGAGACGCCTACGAATATATACGTTCCTAACGGGTTCGGGTGATCAACCTTATATTATTTTGGTTCATCTACGTGTTCGCCATGATAAACGATTCGGGTGTGTGAACCCTAACCAAATATGCAATTATTTTTAAATTCTTCTTATATGTTACAACGTAGTAATTCCCGTCGAAACTCCATAGATCTAACATATATATATATATATATATATATATATATATATATATATATATATATATATAGAAGCATCGCTCGATATAAGAACTTGTTAGAAAATTTCAGATTAACGATATGTTTTGATTAGATCTCAAACCCACCGATGATTGTCTTGTTTTTTTTTTTTTTTTTTGGTCAATTTAATACGTAAATTTTAAAGGTCACGT
Organism: Salvia rosmarinus; assembly: GCA_036937905.1. Classification (NCBI taxonomy): domain Eukaryota; kingdom Viridiplantae; phylum Streptophyta; class Magnoliopsida; order Lamiales; family Lamiaceae; genus Salvia; species Salvia rosmarinus. The sequence goes on along the minus strand of CM072815.1, from coordinate 67,043,958 downwards.
CACGGTGGATTCGAACCCGAGACCTTGGCCTCGGCATTAACCACTCTACCACTAGGCCAACACACACACAAGATGATTGTCTTGTTGATGTAACATAATGTTGCTCACTTGTTAGAGAGTTAGACTTTTTGTTTACATGTTTCAACACAAGAATTACCAGTTTGGAAAAGCCCAACATCAAGGAGTTCAAGAAGATTGAAGCCACCATACCGAAGAAGTTTCAATACCAACAAGAATCAAGCGAAGTGCTCATCAAGATTCGCAGATCAAGACCAAGTACAACGACATCGATGAACAAGTTATCAAGAATGTAGTCAAGACCAAGATTAAAGTCTAAAATCAAGATTAGAGACTCAAGACTCAATGTTGTTGAAAATAAAGATGTCAAGAATATAACTAAGTGTCATACCAGCAGTTGAGGAAATCATAACTGCTGAGAACTATGTTATGCTGAAACCTCATATTGACTAAGGTGGTGTTTACTTTGCATGATTAGCATTTTGAAGGGTTGACTATTTGATGAATTAAATGTGTGATAAGATAATTTTTATCTATCAATCCTTTGTTTACTACAAAGGATTAATGAAGGATTAAGATTGAGATAAATAATTCTCCCTTTATTTGGATGATTATTTTAATCCTACCTATATTGGTTGAATTAATATTAATGAAGAATAATTCAAAGGATTAAAATAATCCCGGTCTTTGGGATATCCTCAAATATTAATCCTTAAAAGTAAACACTTGATTAGGTTGGATTAATTTTATCTATCTAACCTAATCATGCAAAGTAAATACCTCCTAAGGGTAAAAAAACCGAGAAAAGATTAAGTCCAGTCTGTTTATAAAATACAGATTAGACTTGATTGATACGACTAAAGTCAACATACTAAGAGGATACATAGTCAACCCAACTGAAGAACCGCAGAGTTATTTAAACCTTTAGTAATTGACTTACCACGTGTCGCAGCGTATCTGCAGAAGATCCTAGCATACTAGAACCCCTATTCAGAATTGCAGAGTTACAAAGTACAATGATGCAGATGCTGAAAGCGATGTACCAAGATTCAAATAGGCATATTTCAAATGACAAATGGAATAGATGTGACTGATGTTCCCTCATATGGCACGATTCATCATCCGTTCTATGAATACGTTTGAAGGTATCCGAAATGCTTCGTATCCATAAGTTCAAAAGCATCCAGAGCTTATTTTTCAAGAATAATCACTCAACGTTTTCGAAGAATGAAGTACTAAAGTGTTATCAGTAAATCTTTAGAGCTCAAATATATTCATTAGCTCAGGATTTCAGTATACACTTTCTTACACTCTAGGTTACCATCTTGTAATATCTCAAGCTTATAAATATTGAGTTGTCGCCGTGATACCAAACCTAGCTGGAAAACCCTCTACTCAAAACCCTCAAAGTTTAAGTAGAAGTTGGGCAACGAAGTGTTCGTTGCTGAAAACTTGGTTTTCTTATCCCTGTAAGCAAGTAGTTAGGTAGACTGCACCCGTAAGTAGTCTGAGGTTTCCTAGCACCCACAAGTGTAGGAGAAACGCCAAGTTTGGCTGGATATATAAAAGGTTAAAGTCTGTATCTAGGTTTACTCTTATACCCGTAAATAAAATAAAATCCCAAGTAGTGAATTGACTGTGTTATCAATCTATGGATGTAGGAGTTGATCTCTTTGAATCACGTAAAAACTGTGTTCTTTACTTTAAGTATTATCTTTATTTTACATATTATTGAACTGAATATCATCAGTACACGCAACACCGTATTCTGTTTTGAAACATTCTATCAGTATTAGTTTGATACTGAAGAGATAAACTGATAACTGACCAAGCCAATATTTGACTAAATATTTTTTATTAGTTCAAGTTTTCAGTAAATGCAAAAATATAGCCACAACATAATGCACTCACATTAGTTATCAGTCCAACTGACCAGCTACCTTAGCATACAATCAATAGATTTGCTAACTGATTTCATTATATGCAAGACTCCTCATACTTGAACTAATCAGCAGTACTGATACCAGTACTGAATTGATTTCAGTTAACTAATATCTACTGATCAAATAGAAGGTCCAATCTTGAGTTAAATGATAAAGTTTTAATTTACCTTAACTAGTGTATTCCCCTCTCTTCCCCATACACCAATGTGTATCCCTAGAGACCATCAAAACTGTTTTATTTTGTTACGGCCATAAACACAAATAAAGTGATTCCCCATCAAGTTTTCACATATTACACTCTAGTATTATCTATTGGATCTTGAATCCTAAAATCTTAATAAATCAGGCTCCTCCTGTTGTTAACCTTATTTTATAGTGAATTTTATATTATTGTAAAGTAAAATATAAAATAATCACATATTCATTCTCAATCACATAAATTTTACATTTCATTCTACAATAGAATATTCTATATATTTTCATACTTTCTAATATTGGATCTACCTTTTATCTCATTATTATCTATCATAAAAGTCTAAATATATTTATATCTATGTTTAATATCTATTAGTATTTGATTACAACTAAACAAAATATAATTTAAATTAATTTTGAAGTAAATTATTTGCAAAAATCTATATTTAAGTCGGCCCAACTACTAGGCCCAAGCATCAGGCCTAATATAAATGGGCCCCGACATTAAGCTCGGCCTATGTGAGTTCGGCCTAAGAAGACTCATCGACCAACTACAACTCTAATCGCAATTGGAGACGTAGAAGATTCGGATGCATATCTAAAAGAATCCTTATGGGAGAAGACTTTGTATTAGAGTCTAACTTTATTTGTATTAGAGTCCAACTCAATTTGAATTAGAGTCAAACTCAATATGATGGTATATAAATAGAGGCTAGATTAGAGGAAGAAAATCATCTACACTTAGATCGATCACTTGATCATCTACACTTAGATCGATCACTTGATCATCTACACTCTTTGTAACCGCTTCTTACACTCTCAATACACGTATACTCTCTTGCTCCGTGGACGTAGATCTATTTCAATAGATCGAACCACGTTACTTCCTCGTGTTCTTTACTGCATTTATTATCTGACGAAATCAAGATTTATCATTGGCGCCGTCTGTGGGAACCCGAACAAAAAACTTCATTTTCTATGCAAAATCAATGGCAAGGACTCGTGCAAATCCTAGCGCCGCCGGTGGTGCTGGCAACGGACGGACTGAAGACCCCAACCAGCCGCGACGCAATACGGGAAAAGAACTTGCTGCTGTTAATAACAACACGACGCCGAGGGTTACATAGAAGATCTACCTATACACCCTCGTGATCGCCTCCTCACCGAAGAGGAAGAAGCCGACCAACGCCGGTGAACAAGCGACCCATCAATCTCATGAGGTCCTCGGCGAGCCAGATCTGATTCCTCAATGCCCATATGGGCCAATTTTAAACCTTTCTTAGCCAAATGCCGAATAGAGCGGGAACAGATTGGCAATCACGGGCGCCCGAAGTCACTCACCTCTCTACAATAGCTGAGGACGTTCACCTCAGTGAGATAGCCGAGAACGATCACCTCGGCATGATGTCCGAAGTCGATCACCTCAGCAAGCTGCCCATAACCATTCACCCCGACGTCACCCGCGAGGTCGGTCACCTTCACCCCGGTGTCACCCGCGAGGTCGGTCACCTTCACCCCGACGTCACCTGCGAGGTCGGTCACCTTCACCCCGGCGTCACCCGCGAAGTCGGTCACCTCGGCAAAATTACCGAAGTTATTCGCCTGACACGACCGCTGGTGAACGGGACCGACCAAGAGAGGAAAGACGAGTCGATCCCTCATGAGAGGGACGATAGCGCCGCTATCGGTCTCCCACTTCTCCCGGGAGGGATGGCAACGACTCCAGGATTCGACCGACATGGACGGATCATCTCCTTTTCCGAGAGATCCCGATACACCGCCGCGGCGATATCGAGCACCCAACATCGCCGCCACGACGGTCCGGGAGATCCTCTTATTTTCTTTTCGCCATACTACTAACATGACAAATCGGGGATGGAAGATTTTACATGTGCAAGATCTTCCCGAGGTGTCGATCTCCAACGCCGTCGTTGGTTCACCTCACTCGCCGTAACAAAGATACATAGCTTCGAGATCTCATGGATCAATTCAAGTGGCGCTTTATCAAAAGATGCCACCTCAAAGAACCTTTATCCGACCTACTCACCATCCGCCAGGACGAGACGAGACGATGTCAAATTTCGCCTCAAGGTTCATCAAAGAATCCTCAAGATCGATGAGAGCAACGATCTCTACATCATCAACGATTCAAAATGGGATCCGACTTGGTGCACTAAACAAAGAAATCACCATGGAGAAGCCGAAGATGGCAAGTAGCCTTTGGACCTTGGTGGATAACTATGTTAATGGGGACGAGTCGGATCGTAAAAAGAGAGAGACATGGGACGAGCGTAAAATCGAGAAGAAGAAGTCGAATGATCGGGAAGAGGCACCGATCGCCAAGTGCCTTCGATGTAATCAAAAAGGTCCAATGGAGTCTAGATCGACCTCGGCAAAGGGCCTATAAGCTTGCTTACCTATCCGATACACTTATCCCCCGAACCTGGCATATTACTCACCTGAGGAGGTGGATTACTTCGTCCCATCTTATATCTATGTGAAAATCCGTTCGCACCTCGGATGAACACAACTTACGTTCAAAAGAGGACGCCCTTGCGAAGATAACAAACCTACAAAGTAGGGTACTCAAACTAAGCGCGCGCCAGGGGACCACCCCTCTCGATATTTCTCGACAAACAAGGCAAGCACACAGATTACTCATTAATTTGAACATCTACGTGCAAGGCATACAAATTACTCATTAATTTGAACATCTACATGCAAACGACGTCCAAATCGGATCTCGTGCAATTTATACCTCTTCATTGGGAAGATATACACTTGTGCACGCCTAAATACATTTACGACTACACGCCTAAATACATTTATGACTAAAACCAAGTTATATACGTAAGATATACACTTGATTACACGCCTAAATACATTTACGACTACACAAAGATAAATATATTTACGACTAAAAACCAAGTTATATACGTAAGATATACACTTGCACACGCCTAAATATATTTACGACTACACGCCTAAATACATTTACGACTAAAACCAAGTTATATGGGTTTCCGAAAGACCGCCAAGACTCGCTAAAGCTACACCAGTCGAAACAAAATCTCGGGTCGACGGTGAATACCGGAATGAACTCGGTGCCTTCCACCCTACCGGCGAGATCGGCGTTGTCACGACCCACTCCCGAGGCTCTTTGAGCGAGCGCAGAGGTGCCTTGACCGAGATGGATACCCTTTGGGCCGAGGTCAAACTCCCGCCTCGACCCGCCATCCTGCCGTGGCTACGACTCGCCCTCGACCTTGCATCCTTCCTTTCCGAGCTCCCGGCGCTGGGGACCGCCCATACTATGCAAGGTTTGAGTCACCGATCGTGATCTAGCCCAATATATCGAGAGGACGATTGCTAAAGCACAAACAAACCTTCTCAGTAGGCTCGCCAGCACCGCCACCGCCTTCAGATGGAAGCCTCGAGCTCGCCCAAGATCGCCAGCCTTGATCCGCGCCGTCAAGGAGTTTTCAAGATCGACATCTTCATCCTCCTTGCATTGGGAGACGACCTCGGCCTTCCGCAGTCGACACTGGCCTCGCCGCCTCGCCTCGCCACTCGACCTCGCGCCGCCGCCTCGCTCGCCACCGCCTGCTCGCGGGCCGACCTCGGTCCCGCCGCCCGGCCTCCCGACACCGGCCACCTCGCCTCGGCATTCCGCAGTCGAGCTCGCGCCGCCGCCCGCCGGCCTCCCGACATGGCCGCCTCCGCCCGCCTCCACTCGCCTCGCCCGCCCGACCTCGGCCTTCACCGCCGACCTCGGCGCCCGCCGCCTCCGCCCGGCCTTCTACGGCCGACCTCGGCCTCGCCGCCCCGCCCCGCCTCCGTAGGCCGACCTCGGCCTTCGCCGCCCGGCCTCCGGACACTGCCACCGCCCGGCCTTCCGCAGCCGACCTCGGCCCGCCCGCCCGCCTCGACCTTCGCAGCCGACCTCGGCCCGCCGCCCGGCTTCCCTATACATGGCTACCTCGCCGACCTCCGCCGGCCGACCTCGCCTCGCCACCGGCCGTCATCGAGCCCCGCCTCCTCTTTGCCGCATCTCCTCCTCCAAACCTCGCGACGCGAGCCACCCGTAGAACCGGACGACGACGCCATTAAGGAAGTCCGTCAGTTGGTTGGACGTCCTCACATGGCCCAGCTTGCCTTCCAAGTAAAGGACAACGACCTCTTTTGCTTCGAGAGCTCGACTGCACGTCATCCAGTATTCGACTTCGGCCAATTTATGACCGGGCGACATTCAACTTCGGCAGATCAGACGCATTCCACTTCGCCACCCACAAATTTCGTGAGGCAATGTCGAACACCGCCCCTCCATCACGACCTCACTTCTATGTCTTTTTTTTGGGGATATGATAGGATACGGCCTAACTACTAGGCCCAAGCATCAAGCCCAATATAAATGGGCCCCGACATTAAGCTTCGCATATGTGAGTTCGCCCAATAAGACTCTCACCAACTACAACTCTAATCGCAATTGGAGACGTAGAAGATTGGATGCATATCTAAAGAATCCTATGTGAGAAGACTTTGATTAGAGTCTAACTTATTTGTATTAGAGTCCAACTCAATTTGAATTAGAGTCAAACTCAATATGATGGTATATAAATGAGGCTAGATTAGAGGAAGAAAATCATCTACACTTAGATCGATCACTTGATCATCTACACTCTTTGTAACCGCTTCTTACACTCTCAATACACATATACTCTCTTGCTCTGTGGACGTAGATCTATTTCAATAGATCGAACCACGTTACTTCCTCGTGTTCTTTACTGCATTTATTACCTGACGAAATCAAGATTTATCAAAGTTCTTACAAAACGATGATCAATATATTTGAACAACATAAAACTAATTAACATTTTTAAAACATACATTACATAATAAAAATATAATATCATCATGATATATAGAAATTAATTATATGAATCAATCAAGATTATATTGGATATTCTCTTGAATTTGAGGATGATCTAGTCGATCGGTGGTCATCGGCCGCGTAGTTGTTTTCTTTTATTAGTTTTTCAGTGGTTGTGCTTGAAATTATATTTTTATTTTCTCTTTTTTTGTGTAGATAAAAATGTGAGATACTCACTTCCACTCGCACTCACAAATGCCTACCAATTTTTACTAGCTAATGGAGAGCATTAAATGTTCTTAAATGTGTTAGTTAACTTTGCAGAAATATGTAAGAAATATAAATGTGATATTAGGGATATTTTAATCAATATGGAATATTCTACATGTTTTTACGAAAGTGAGTATATAACTTACTAAAGTGAGTAATTTTAATTTTCACCCCAAAAGATTATACATGCGTATTGTGAATTTTATTAATATCTTTGTGTACGTACCTGCAGGTTTGGTTCGCATAATTTGAAATAAAACGTTATATTAAATGCATTATTAAATATGCATATATGATATTATATATACTATACATGACAATATATATTAATTTCAATACTTTTTTGAAAATAAAGCTAGCTCCTACATCTAATTAGAACATTTGTATGTAAACATATACACTATATCGTCTCATGGATTTAGCTCAATTGGTTAAAAATTAATAAATTTAAAACAATTATATATGCTATGCATGCTAACTAGACAATCAATGTCTAGTCATATTCATGTATAATTGATACAGATAAACACGAAATATTTTTGTCTATATTGTTCAGTGTGTTGATATAGTAACTACCTAACTCTTTTTATATTGGTGGATATAAAACAATATTAGGAAAACAAAAATAATACCACCAAATGCATTTTTGTCATCTTCCGAACCTTGTGATTAGGGGTGAGCAAAATACCCGAAAACCGAATAATCGAACCGAACCAAACCGAAAAATCAAATTTGGTTCGGTTAATTCGGTTTTGTTATAAATGAACTAAAGCTATCTCTCTTTGAAGAAGCTCTCTCTCTCTCTAAGCTCACCGACCACCCTCTCCTCCCTTACTTGCCGGTGGCCAACCTCCCCGACGGCCAACCCCCTCGGCCAACCCCCGACGGCCAACCCCTCTCGGCCAACCTAGTCCCGCTGCCAACCCACCCCCACGGCCAACCCCACCCCATGGCCAACCCTCCCCGTGGCCAACCCACCCCCGTGGCTAACCCCCTCAAGGCCAATCCCCACACGCCAATCCTATGGTTTCTTCTTCTTCACATGTTATTTTTTTTTATTTTGTTTATTTATATTTTTGTGTTGTATATTTTTGTTAATTATTATGTTTCTGAATTATAAGTCCAATTATATGCTTTGTTAATTATATATTGTTAATTATGTATTTATATGCTTTGTTAACTATATATTGTTAATTATGTATTGTCTATGCTTTGTTAATTATATATTGTATGCTTTTCAAATAATTCAATATATCTCAACACAATTTATTTTATTTTGTTTTTGTTGTGTTGTTACAATTAATTGTCAGTAGTCACTTAATAATAATAATAATTTAACATCAATTTAGAAAACATAAAACAGAAAATTTAACAATATATTTGTGTATTATCTTGTACTTTATTATATGCAAACTAGTGCCCTGGTTTGGACTTTGGGATTACTCTTGAGCTCCAGATGGGCTTCCAATTATGTTAAGAAATTATGTTCTTATTTTCTTGAATGACTCGTTTGAGATTCAGGATATAAGTATTGGACTTGAGACAATAATACTAAAAATCGTAATCATATGTTAAATTGCTTATATCCATATTAAAATTCATTTTCAATTATATTATGAGTTCCGCTATTTTATCGAAATTGAAATTTTATAACATCGTCATGCAAAGATCGAAAACCCTCCTATCGATGGGGAAATTTGATGAATTCATCATATGAAGTTAAAGAACAAATTGCACTTCCAAAATTCTCAATTTCCCATATATGTAGATCGCAATTCACGTGACACTAATCTAATCCCTTTTGGAAATTGCTATATTTGAAGGAACTAATTAACAAGTCCACTAGGTATTACTACAATATCATCCAACGCTTCTTTCTTCTAAGAAGTAATATATGTGATAGGATATTAATTATGAATTCGGACATGAATTATTATGCTTTGTGAATCTATGCTTTGTGAATTCGGACATTAATTCAATCTATGCTTTGTGAATTATTATGTATTGTTGTCATGCTTGTGAATTAATATATGTGAATTATAATTAGAATATATTTTAATTATGTATTACGCCAATTTCACAGCTTGAATAGGATATGAAATACAACATTAGAAATATCCACCAAGTAATTTTTAGGTAGAAATTTTCAATCATTGCATCTATGCTAACACACAAAGGTTGTCTAATGCGTTTATTTCCTTGTAATATTTGTAAACTTAGAAACAAAATATATAGTGGATAATGTGCTCCATGGGTAAAGTTCTTAAGTTCAAATCCTTATATTTATACCACTACGTCAAGGTTATTTAGGGTTTAAGTGGAAGACTTACGTTGAACTTGTAATGGCGAACTCGATTCAATCGTAATGTCATAATTTAGTCATCCCTTAGATTATGAGCCTCTAAAATTTTAGTGGTGTAGGTTTGATTTGACATATTTCTTAATTAAGCATAGTTTAATTTTTTCAATAAATAGGAAATCATCGAGTTTATAAGGCCCGAGACCATCAATCGTCCATCCACAATCAAGACGCATTTCAAGCCCAATTATTTAAGAAGGGTCATTATGAGATTGAGAGATATAAAGGCGGTGAAGAGTGGTGGATAGTTTTAGGCAAGGTGTTTTGGTCACTTTGTTGGTTGGGAACACGGATCCAAGTCAAACATGAGTTTGCACCATGTGGTATCCCGACGATTAAGTCCCAAAGGTCAAGATCAAAGCGATATGATTTTTATCAATGGGAGGACAATTTTATTTTTCCTTCGGATTTTGCCCTCGTGACGGGTTTGAGTTTTGGGACGCCATCTTTCGATCCTACAATGAGTACGATCCGCAATCCGCTGAGGTTTATCAAGGTTTGTTGGTGGCGGATGGACTAGTATAGAGAATCTAGGTGTGAGATTCTTTGATACGGACCGTCCGATTGATGATGCCGACGGTCATCTATATCTCCGTGTGGCCCACATCTTAGTTCTTTACGCATTCGCCTTAGGTATCGACTTGCCACCACCGTGGATCCGTGGATTTGGGTCTTAGTCGACAACGGACGATTTGCGATTTTCATGGGCTGCATATGCATATCAAATTCTACAATACTACATGTGGAATATGAAGACCAGGCCAAATATCACTTCTACGGACCGTCGTGGGCATTATATATTTGGTCAATAGAGATCATTTCGGATCTTGGCACGACGGTTGCGAAGTATGTCCGGGGGGATGCGTATCCTAGATGTATGAGGTGGCGGTTCACGAAGATGATTGACGAGGATACACGGCCCCTGTTCGAGCGTGAAGGGCAACCATTTTGAGGGTTAGTCCCAGACGACTATGAGAGGAGCATGCCGTACTATACAGAGGAGCATGCCGTACTATACGTCCTCTCTATATCCGGGTGCACTAGGAGTGAACTACAGCAGAGACCTGCTCCCATCTCAGACGCCTCGGAACAACCCCATCTCGCACTAGGATGCCTCGTTCTAGCGGGACCTTCACCGATCTTCACGTGGGGGTAGTCGGCGATCGGTATGCGATGAGGGCTGCATTTTATTGTTGAAGAGATTGATGAGGAGCCCGAGGAGTTCGAGGAGCCACGACATCACTGTGGGGATAGAGCATGCGTCGGACGAGGACGCCGATCCGATATAGGGAACGCAGACAGATACGGGGAAGACGAGACAACGTTCCTCTTCATCTAGCGATGGCGGTGAGCACCACGACGCCCGAGTCGGAGGGATCGCCGTTGGATCACGACCACGATCCATGATGTGGTTAGAGAGAATATTCAGGACTCAAGACGTGGTTTGAGTCTATGCTGTAGAAGACTCGATGTAGATGTTCGCAGAGCACTGAGGCATATACGCCGTCCCGTCGTGGAACTACCCCACCGGCGATGCGGAGTGACGATCAGGGACCAGGGCCTTCTACTGCATCTCTATCGGGTTTGGTGTACCCCAGCAGACTCATCTAGTAGATCCGCGCCTCGCACACCACCAGAGTATACACCTCATCGTCAGTCTCTATAGGAGTATGGATCTACCTCTGGATTCATTTGCCCATCACACAGCGAGGTTCCAGCTCGTCATTCCATGCCAGAGATGCCGAGATCATTGGTAAATTATCTTATTTTATATTATTGCATCATATTTGATATGTTTACTTTTTCTAACTCGCTGCTTAAACCAAAAATTAGCCAACTCGTGAAGTCGAACAGTAAGGTTTGCTACCGCACCGAGGTCACCGACGTGAATAGCCCTGTGCCTCGCCCTATCCCCGATAGTGTATCCGCTTCTTATGAAGATTTTCTTGAGGCGAGGACGGTTCAAGGATTATTAGAGACAGTGGATGCAATCTGACCTACAATGATTTTGTTCGCATCGAAGACCCTTCTGCCGATCTTGAAGTGGGGGTAAGTATCACTTCTATTTCTATTTCTATTTCTATTTCTATTTCTATTTTCATATATGAAATCGTTATTTAAAAAATAAATTATTTATTGCCGGATCTTGATTTGTACATGATGCATCTGAGGATCAGATTAATAAACAGGCATGACTTGTTGAATGGGGTCAATGAGTCGAGCACTATTATTTTGGACACCGATTTCTTTGTAAGTATATATTTCGTATTTCTTATAGATGTGAATATATATGTATATATTCTTTATATATATTGAATTTCTATTTCTTGCTGAACAGTTGTACATTAGTCGATCATGGCTGCATATTTTTGAGAATATTGAAATGCAGCAGGATCTAGATCATGGTATATCTACGTGGGCTCCATCTAATAATTGGTATCGGGCGGTCAGTGGTAGAAGGGTGGGCCAAAGTCATAGACCATGGCTTTCGCCAAACAGTAACTTATTTATACAAATGACTAATTATAAAATAGATTTTGTTTGTGCCTTTACGAAATCAATCTCTTTTACGATCATCATCCTTGTTTTATCGAGGTCGCATCGTTTTGGCTCGAATGCACATGATGGACGGGGTGTGTGAAATCTTCGATCCGTACATTATTCATTAGACCCCGCGACAAGAGGAGCGGTTGATGCATTGGTATGGCTTGAAGGCGTTATTTATACGCCTACTCGATCTCATTGGTTTCAAGATAACACACTCGATGTTCGTGCCTTTCGCGTGATTCGACGTTTACATTGGCTGCCCCGATCTACGCCTCGATAAAGAAGACTCACTGAAGGCCGGAACGCATATGTGCATGTACGAACGCATCATTTTAGGTTCCCGAGCATTGAGTGGGGTAATGAGAATGTACATGCTCACCAAAGAAAATAGCTGCTTCTATCTTTGAATTATGTGAACGAGAGTCATAGAAAGTGGTCGAAACATGTTACTAATTATTATGTAATAACCTTATTTGTATTTGAGTGTATTTTCTTGAATATTGTAATATTTGTATTTGAGTATATTTTCTAAAATCATAATCACAACCCAATCAATTATACTTCAATAACGGAAGGATATCACGAGTTTGGTTTCAACATAATTCACAAATCAAAACGACTATTCAACTCAAGAACATTTCCAACCAAATATAATAAGGAGTTCGACTCAACATTTTCAATTAATCGCTAACAACTAAAGCAAGCATCATTCTATTAGTATACTTTTAAGTATATCAACCATTTCTAATCACTTAACAACATATAATCTAATCTCAATGCACATCAAGTTTTCATTTCAACATAATATGTTTATAAAATTCAACTTTTCATATTCTTAGTTCTAATCTCCTCAATTAAGCTTCATTACTCCTTACTTACATAATATGTTCACAATTCATAAGATATATGAAGAACAACATTAAAAATTCAACTTCCCTTTTCCTATAAATTTTAAAATTTCACTAACATATACATAAATTATAATTTCCTTTAATTTCTTCCCAACTTCTTACTTTAGTATCATATGTGAGCTTAATCATCAATATTAACATCATATATTAACTTTAACATATATATATATATATATATATATAGCAATTAAACACATAAACTAAAATTTTCAATTTCAACATATGAATTTAGAAAATTCTAGTAAATTCATAGAATGCTTAAATTATCATATTAAACTCATATATCAAGTTAAGTGAAGAAAATAAAATCAATATCTCATTCAATTAATGGGATGGTAAATAAGGACATGATTGTCGCAGATCTCATGGAACCACACAAGCCACACCTTCTACGCAGTACGACTTGTCCGCTGACCCATTTCTCCTCCACCGATCTTGATGGGGATGTTCGGTTGGATGACGATGGCGCCCAACTTTCGGACGACCCGCATGTCGGACCACAACAGTGGAAGTACTTCAACGCCACGACATCGGTAGGAAGCATCCAACCGGATTGGGACGAACATGATTTACTCGTATGAGTAGGTTCGATTAGCTTCCTCAACATGGTAGTATTCTCCCACATAGTCGGAAATTTGGTCATCTTTATGCCGCACAAATTAAAATTCAAGATCAAAAACAATGATAAAGTTGTTAGTTATAAATTGGCATACCGTACTAAAAATTATATTTAGTATGTAGCTCCATACCGTATATTTGCAAGAATCGCATGAGAACACGGATCGATCCATGTCCCACTCCAAGCACGAGCACGATGTCGTCCCGAGATTGACATTGAAGGTTTGGTTTCGCCCTCGACTTTGAATGTGTCGTTAATTTTGGGCACTATAGTATATCGGCGTGATCTCTCCACCCGCCCGTATCTTGCTAATAACTTCGTGGGTTAGGTCAAGAGGGTATGTTCTGCCGCTTCAAGTCTTTGATCGAACCATTTTCTATGATATGACGAATCGCTTCAACCATAGAGCAAATGGGCAATCGTCTTGCCCACAACAACCGAGCATTGAAGGACTCGCAATGTTGGAAGTAAAAAGGTATAGCGTCTCACGTGGCACTTTGATATGGCCCACTTCTCAACTCCGACCTCTGTCGACTTGCCATATGCACCACCGTGGGTCTATCTTTAGCACGAGGACTTTAACATGTTCATTGCTTTGTCAAACTCCGTCTCCGACATATCATAAGCCGCCTACGTACAATGCCACGACGGTTTCCCAAAAGGCGTGATTTTTTCACAGATGGTAGTAGCATAAGCGTGGGCGTTCTCGGAAAGACATTTTTCACAAAGATTGGATATACCGACGTGCGCATCAGACACAATCAACGTCTCGGAATTCGACTGGTAGGCGTCTTCATGCGTTGTAGAAACCAAGTCCATGATAAATCATTCTCGATCGGACCAATTCCATAAGCCAATGGAAAAACTTGCTCGTTGCCGTCCTTCGTAACAGCAACAAACAATATACCCTTATTGCGGCCCTTCAAGTGCGTGCCATCCACAACAATAACAGGCCTCATGCACAACGTGTAACCGAGTCGGTTGGAACCGAGCGCTACAAAAAGGTGGCGAAAACGACCATCTGGTCCAATATCCAGGTCAATCAACGAACTGAGATTAGTTTTCCGCAACATGTAAAGATAACTCGTAGCATCGATAGGATTGTTCATACCCACCATATATCATCTCGATTGCCCTATTACGAGCTCTCACCACGACGATATGACGCCAGACGCCATACTCGTTGTAACTCGGCCATAATCGATCTTCGCTTAATGACTTCACCGCTCGCGTATTTTTCGCTATGTATGTTGCAATCACACGGGCTTTGACCTTGCGTGTTTCGGTATTCACGAGATCATCTACCGCAGTGTACGGCATCAAACTTGCGACAAACCAAAACCACCATGTTGCGATGCGCGAATAGAAATGAACATCGATCACGATATCGCATTTGAACGTAATCCGGTGCGGTCCGATCATGAATAACAAATTCGCTCTTTGTTCCATGTGCCACAACCCGACCGATATCTTAAGGTCCACCTTGTTGTCGAAGATGGAACCTTCGCTCACTCATCGGGGTTGGAATAGAGTCGAGAGGACTAGCAAAAGATTGTTCAAGCCTCATGATGAATAATGTGAGCTAGCCAATTGCTCATCTCTTCCATTTGTTCTACCTCGAGTCCCTCGGTTACCCGCTGCGTGTTACCGCATAATCATCCCAAGCAACTTTTCTATTCCACCTCTCGACGTATCCACGATCAAATTCTACAAATGTGCCGAGATCACATTTGCAGCCGCACGCCCTCCTCCTCCTCCTCCTCTTCATCGACTGCTTGTTCTTCACTATCGACGACGATTCGTCATCATCACCGTCGTCAACGATCGCGTCGACCACTTCGTGCACATGTTGCGGCACTTCGAGGTGTATCTTGCTCAAACCAATCATATGCTCCAAATTGTTATGTGAATGACTCATCCAGAGATGAGTATTGTGAAGTGTAGTCATACGATGTATCACGTGGTTGCTCGAATTGTGGCATATATGCTTCAGGTTCTGGTTGGGAGCTGACGCCTCCGTATGTCACATACACATCTGGTTGGGCATAAACCTCGCACAATCGAGCTAGCTGATCATCGATAGTCAAAAGTGATTTGATAAGTCTACCACTTCGAGATCTCGATATATAATGTATTTGGTAGTCAAAAGAATTTGCTCCCAGAAGGGAATTAATGCTTTCTCTTAACTCCCAAATAAGTACATTATCAGTCCGAACATAGGTATATGATGATGCACCGCCGCAGTAGTTCAAACAATCATCCCAACATCCTCCATATCTAATGATAATATTCTTCCACCCCAACATCTAATTAAATCATACAAATGCACAATAATTAATTAAAAATTCATTAATTATAAAACAAACATCTAAACTAAATAATACAAATTAAATATAAAAATAGTAACATTGATCATGAATGTTTAATAATAAGAACAATAAATTATAATTCATCGCCTCAATTCACCTAAACTTTGAAGGAATCGACAAAAAATATTATAAACTAAACTAAACCAAATGAAAAATTCAATAATGAACATGTACAAATCATGATTCACCTAAACTAAATCAAATAATAAAAACTAAATAAATAATACAAATGCACAATAATGAACGTGTATAAATCATTAAGTATAAAACAAATCTCTAAACTAAATAATAATTAAATATTATAATTCATCGGGGACGGATTTAAACCATAATTCACCTAAACTAAATTAAATAATAATTCACCTAAACTAAACTAAATATTATAAACTAAACTAAACTAAAATAAATGAAAAATTCCCGCTCCCCCAGCGGCTAAATGAAAAATTCAACTGCATTGGGACGTATTTATAATAATTAAACTAAACTAAACTAAATTAAACGCAAAACTATAATTTAATTCAACTACAAACGCGTATTTAATTCATCTAAAAATTCATAATACACAATAAATCATACAAATGCACAATGGTTAATTAATTATTCATCTAACAATAATTATCGATGCCCCTAAATAATTATTGATTGAAATTAATTAAAATTCACCTAAATTCATCTAACAATAATTAAGGAATCATATATATAACAAATACACCAAAATATTGAAATTACCTTTATGATCCCTTGGTGAGGCGGCGATATTTGATAAAGAAAAGCGATTGCAAATATAGATATGCGCAAGATGAAAGTGAGTGATTCGATGAACGAAAGGAAAGAATGAATTATATAGGTAGAAGTCCGATCAAAATTTTATTCATGTCATTAATGGTGAAGTAAATTCACTACAAAAGTTCACTGCAAAAATTCATGTCTATTAAATATGAAGTTGTTGGTTTTCTGCAAAAATTCATGTCTATTAAATATGAAGTTGTTGGAACAGAAGTTGTTGGTTTATTGAATTTTCATCAATATTCAAATTTTCAAATTCATTGATAATTTATTTCAATGGACTTCGGACTTTGTCGAATATTAATATTAATTTTGTTGAATATTAATTACATCTAAAAAAATTACAAAATCAAATATTATAGGATTGCAATTTATAATTAATTAATAAAATCAAATATTATAAGATTGTAATTTATAATTAATTAGGCGGCTAACCCCACCCCAACCGCCAACCCCACCCCCTGGCTAACCCTCCCCTGCTAACCCACCCCATGCCAACCCCACCCCGCTAACCCTCCCGACTAACCCATTATGCCAATCCATCCCTGCACAACCCCCCCCGTGCCAACCCCCCCTGGCCAACCCCTCCCTGTGGTCCAACCCCACCCCCGCCAACCCCACCCTAGTGACCCTTTTAATTTAATAACTTTAATTATAAAAATAAAAATTGATAAAAGATAACTTTAATTTAATTTAATTTATGTAATTATAAAAAAATAAGATTTCAGTAAATTAACGGTTTTTGATTGATATTTGAAATGATTGTATTAAATTCTGTGCAAATGCTCCAAAAATATATTTAAAAAATGATTTGGGTATAGGCTGCACTCTTTTTTTCAAATGGATATATACGGCTTCAACTTTTAAAATAAAAGGGTTTTGATATATATTTCCACAAAAAATATATGTCACGCCAATATCTTTTATCATGAGTATGAGTACGACCACGAGACAAGGTGAACACGACTTTATGATCTTAAGCTGCCCAAAAATAGTTTTAAAAATAGTAGGAGGCATAGATTGTAGGTGCATATAATAGACTCCTAACATTATATATTTATTCATGAATCATGATGCTAGTAGTATATATGTGACCCCTAAATAGTAAACACAACAATGCCAGTTAAAGTAAAGTTACAAAATATTAATTTTAAAATTTTAGTTATAGGTTAAATTTACAATATATAGAATTGAACATTTAGAGATTACATAACCAAACAAACTAATAATCATTCCATCCATCAACATATGTTACATTTAAGATTAACACACGATATTTTTATATATCACCTAAAATAAATGTGCCCTTATATTTTGCAAGCCACCGATTAACTGTCAATGATGTATTATGCAATCCAATTTTTATATTTTGTTTTAAAAAGAAAACTCATATTAAGAATCTTTTAGTATATAATATTTTGTAATTTGGCAGCTTTCAATTTAGATAATAAAAATAACATAAATTGTTCATCAAAGACATCCTTTAAATGCCATTATCATGTAGTTAAACTATTTGATGTTGAAAAACGGCTAATTTTATTATAGAAAACTTATAAGATATTTCAAAAGTTTATAAAATGTAATATTTCAAAATTTATAAGTTGTCAAAGTGTTTAAATAATTGAACTTATAAACTATAGAGATAATTGTGAGTTGGAGAGAGAAAAATAAAGAGATGAAATTAAGATGGTATATATTTTTAAAATAGCAAATCATAATTAAGGTTAATTTTTATAAACTAATGGTAGCTTCTAAGATTATATAAAATTAAATTAAACTTAAAAATTTTATTTTGTAAAAATTTATAAACTATTTAAACAAGCTTATAAACTTATTTTCACAGGTTATAAATCATTGTAAGAAAAGGAAAATAAACCTCCACGAATTTAGTTTAATTGGTTATAAAGTTAGCAGATTTGGAACGAGTATCAAAGATTGTGTCCTAGTTATCGTAATGTAGAAGTTTCACCTATTTTAAGATAATTATTTATGAATACTGATAGGATACGGCCCAACTACCAGGCCCAAGCATCAGGCCCAATACAAGTAAACCCGACATCAAGCTCGGCCCTGGACAAGTTCGGCCAGTGAAGACTCACGAAGCCGGTGGGAGCAGAAGCTCAGCCATATCTAAAGAATCCTAATTCAAAGGATAGGATCTCGAATCCTAGTTAGAAGACTTGGATTCGAGATCTAAGGCAATACATTGTGTATAAATAGAGGCTAGATTAGGCGACATAGATCATTCACTCTCTTTGTAATCACTTCTTATACTCTCAATACATATGCTCTCTCTCGCCCGTGGGCGTAGATCTTATTCACGATCGAACCACGTAAATCTTTAGTGTTCTTGCGCATTTATTTCCCTTACAATTTAGGATCGATCCTTGGCGCGTCTGTGGAAGCGAAATATTGTGTTTCGATCAACCACCGTTCTGTGGAAATAATCATGACCGTACACGAAGCCGTGCATCCGGGGATCGTCCGGCAACAACAACGCCGACGGGAAAGGGAACGCCGAGCTCAACTCGGGAAGAGCCCAATCGAGAAACCCGAGGGCATATCCAAAGTCTCGACGAGCACGGACACCCCGCCTGCAGGCGAAGTTACCATAGCAAGGCAATCGTAGTAATAATCCGGGGAACCTCGGCTCCACAAGTAAACCTTGACGGCGTCGTCGGGATTTCTCGAGAAAAACAAGGAGAGCTTTCTCCGGTTCCTCGGTGAGCACGTGGTCGACCACATCCTCAAGAAGCGGTGCACAAGCCTCGTCTAGATCGACGGCATCACGGCGAGAGGTCGGGGCCCAAACCGACCGCACAGGAACGAGCAACACGGGAGAGGGCGTCGTGATCGCCGCTGCCGGCCTCGTCGCGAGAATAAATCCATCCAACAAACTCTCCCGATCTCCGAGGGACGAAGTATGAGGAAAAGGCATCAGGGCCGCCGCGAAGTCGGTCCGAGTCACCTAAATGAGTTCGGTCATCGAACTCCGTCCCAGTCTCCAGAGGACGGCTTCGATGGATACGGGAAGATAGTCACCCCGTTCTCAAATAGAATACTCAACACTTCTCTCCCGGATAAATACCGGGTGCCAAGCATCGCCCCCTATGACGGGCTGAGGGATCCACAGAACTTCCTCTCGCAGTTCCAATACAACATGATCAACCAACAGCTCAGCTCAGTTCATATGTGTAAACTCTTCCCGGAGTTACTCGTCGACAACGCCCGCAGGTGGTTCGACGATCTACCCACGGAAGCATCGGCTCTATCGCGACCGATGGCTGCCTTCCACGAAGGTTCTTCTAAAAGCGGAATCAAAACTTCATCGCACACCTCCTCACCATAAGGCAAAGCCGTAATGAGTCCATCGGCGACTTCATGACAAGGTTTAACAAGGAGTGCTTGAAGGTCGAAGACGTGAACGACACGTTAGTCATCTCGGCCTTCCAAAGCGGCATCTGTCGGGGCCTTATACCGAGAGATCGTCAATCGAACCTCGTCATCGCAACTGTAGTGTGGCGCATAGCCAACCGGTTCGCCAAAGCGGACGAGGCCGACAAAAGAAAGCCGAAGGCGAACAAGGCGGACCTTCGGAAGAGGAAGAAGAGACGAAGGAAGGAAGATCGGAACAGGCGGGCGCCTTGGGCAGATTACATCGTCCGATAAAGTCCGAGCTCGGTCAGCGCGACGCCTCGGAACGACCTCAATACACCCGACGAAGCCGAGAGCGAAATCTCACGCACTCCATATGAACTGTTCAAGAAGCCTCGACCGATGGCGGGAGGGAAGAGGTGCCGACCTATGGATAAATATTGCTCATTCCATGATGATTACGGCACGACATCGAGAGTGCAAAGAGCTCATGGGTGAAATAGAGATGCTAGTTCAGACGGATCACGAAGAAATACTGAGGGCAGTGGTCGCCAAGCCGACCAAAGCCAAAAGACTAAAAAGCGGAGGAAGAGGGAAATTGTGCCCCACAAAAAACAAAGCGCAAGACCGACGAAGAAGGAGATGACGAGCCCCGATATGACGGGTGATCTCCACAATTACGGGGCTCACAGGTGGAGTCACGAAGTCCTCCCCAAGGCCGATGCCCAAGTCCTAGAACCGAGCGAACCTACCAATAAGAGGTTCGAAAGGGACGAGGCGATCACCTTCTCCGAGGCGACCCGTACTCGCGAAAGATTACCCGCGGGATGCGTTGGTGATCCGGTAATAGTCGCAAATAAATTGGTAAAAGCGTTTACATTCGACAACAAGGCCGGTGAGCATCCTCTTCAAGGAATGCTTTGATAAGCTAGGAGTAGAAGAAGCACACCTCATGTGCACGCTGCCATTCAAGCTTCATCCGGGGAAGAAACGCGCCTGGAGGGAATAATCGAGCTACCGTCACGGTGGGGACAGCACCAGCGACCTCGACAAAGGTGGTGCGGTTCTTCAGAAGTGAAGGCCAACTCGCCGATAACATCATACTAGGGCGAGATTGGTGAGAACGTAAGGGCGGTATGCTCAACGTATCACTGACGATAAAAATACCCACCACGAGGGGAACACCGTGATCCGAGGTGATCGAGCAAGCCGAAGGAATGTATGCAAGTTGTTTTACGAGGTGCGGGACCTCGGTCCAAAGACCCACAGGCATAGCAATTAAAGAAACCCGAGGAGTTGGAGTCAAGAAGACATCGCCACTCACCGCGGTCGGTGGAAGAGGTCGCATTGTGCGAGGATGAGCCATTGAAGGTCGTCGGGTTGGTTTCACCACGACACCAAGTGAAGGATCGGATCATCCAACTCCTAAGGGAATTCGGGACGTGTTTGCTTGGTCTCCTCGACATGGCCGGTCTCGCCGAGTATCATCACTCACCGGCTCAACATCGACCGAACATAAAGCGGTTCGGCGAAGCAAAGAATCTTGCGGACGAGCGGAACCAAGTCATTCATGACGGTGAACCAGCTATTAAAAGCACGCATCTGTTCGAGGTCAAATATCCGACCGGATAGCCAACCCGGTGATGGTGAAGAAAGGAGGAGGGATGGCGAATGTGCATTGACTACACCGACCTCAACAAGCATTGCCCAAAGGATTGCTATCCCTTCCCAACATTGACAAGAAGGTCGACGCGTTGGTCGGATCTGAAGTCTTGATTTCTTGGACTTATACAAAGGGTATCACCAGGTCACGATGGACTATTTAAGACAGCCAAGACAGCCTTCATTACCGACTTCGGGTCTTCGTATATAAAAAGATGCCATTCGGCCTTAAAAATGCGAGGGCTACCTATCAAAGGATGGTGGACAAAATATTTCAGCCCCACATAGGTCGAATGTGGAGGTATACGTGAGCGACATCGTCGCCAAAGCAAGGAAGAAGCCGCATGTGTGGCCGACCTCCGGATCGTCCTCGGCCTTCTTCGGAAAATCAACCTAAAGTCGAATCCCGTAAGTGCACGTTTGCGATCCGTCCGAAAGTTCTTAGGGTGTTGGGTTTCACAAGAAGGGCTAAAGCAAACCCGACCAAGGTCCAAACCATTTTGGAAATGAAGATGCGAAGACCATCCATAGCGTACACAAGTCGACAGTGCGATAGTCGCACTAAGCCGCTCTTTCAAAAGCAGCGGATAGCGACTACCCTTCAAGATACTCAAAAGCCCCAAATTCTCATGGGATGAGGTGCAGGTCCGCCTCAAGACCTCAAGAGCTACCTCGCCGAGCTCCCCACTCTATCCGTCCCGAAGAGGGAGAGGTCCTTTCCTCTACCTCGCCGCCTCGGACGAATCCATAAGTGCAGCCACAGCACGAGAAGAAGGACGTCGGCTCGGTGTATTTCATCGGCCGAGCACTAAAAGGCCTTAAACGAGGTATCACCGAGAAGCTTGCCTTAGCATTGGTAAATGCGGCGAGGAGGCTACGCCCGTGCATTTCCATGCACATCGCATACAAGTCCTCATCGACTACCCACTTGCAGTATTGGACGGGTTCAAGCTGTCGGGAGAATCGCGAAATGGGCAATCGAACTAGGCGAGCACGATATATCATACGCCCGCCAGCCATCAAAGGTCAAGCCCAGCGGATTTCCTTGTCGAGGCTAACTTCACGAAAACCGAAGCCCACCGAGTCCGTGTCGACGATGCCGGCGAACCCATGGTTGAAACACCCGAAGTCTTGCAACTCTACGTTGACGGGCTTGGGAAACAAAGGTAGGAGCGGTATCTTACTCCTAGCCCGGACGATCAAGAGATCGCCTACTCACTTCGGTTCACATTCAAAAATACGAACAACGAAGTGGAGTATGAGGCACCGATCGCAGGACTTCGCCTCGCTCAAAGTCTCGAGATACGAGCCGTGCGAAGTTCACTGCGACTCAAGTCGTCAGAAGCCAAATGTTGGGAAAATACGAGGCAAAAAGCTTACGAATGAAGAAGTATCTTGATAAAGCAAAGAGCGCAACGGACTTTCACACTTCCAGATAGTTCGCATCCCAAGGGAGCAAAATAGCCGGTGACATCTTAAGTAAATTGGCCTCGTCATCAACGAGCCCGCCATGAGAGGAAGTCCAAAGCGGGAGCATAAGCGATGCGAAGGCGGAGCCGAGGTCAACATAGTCTCGGATGAAGAACCCAATTGGATGACTCCCATTCGAGAGTACCGAGAAGGGCGAACCGCCCACCACAAGTTCGGAGGCTAGGTGGATCCTGAACAAATCTCTGCGATATACAATTGAGCGAGGGAGTCTATCTGAAGTCATATCTCCAACTCTCTTAAGGTGCTTGGGTCCAACCGAGCCAATTACGTTCTACGAGAAATACAAGGTTCGTTCGGAAGCCACATCGGACCCCGAGCCTTGTCAAAGAAAGTCATGCGATGGGGATACTATTGGCGACAATGTTCCAAGACTCGATGGACCTCGTAAAAAGTGTCCAAGTGTCAATCCATGGGAACGCAAGGCTACCCGGACCGACCTCACCTCCGCATGCAGCCCTTGGCGTTTATGCAATGGGGATTGACATTGTGGGCCCCTTTGTAAAGCACCGGGACAACTCCAATTTTTAATTGTTGCGATCGACTACTTCACGAAGTGGGTAGAAAGTCTGAGCCCTGGCGAAAATCACAAGCAAGAACGCCTCAACTTCGTATGGAAGAACATAGTGTGTCGCTTCGCATCCCCATATCCTCCTTTCGGATAACGAACACAATTCATGGATAAGACATTCAAGATTGGTGTCGAGAGCTCGGATCCAACAAAGTTCACCTCGGTGCCCATCCTCAAGCAAATGGTCGGACCGAAGTTACCAGCGGGACCATCGTAAAGGGTCTAAAACTCGTCTCGACCGAGCTAAAGGCCTCGGGTGGAAAATCTACCATGTGTCTTATGGTCGCATCAACAACACCTCGGACCTCGAGCGGAGAAACACCATACAGTTTGGTGTATGGAAAGCGATGATCCTGCAGAGATCGGAGATACCGAGTCCTCGTGCCATTGACTTCTCTGTCAAGCAAATGGGGAAAATCTCGAGCTGATCTAGACCTACTCGAAAAAAGAGACCTCGCTACATCGAGGAAGCTCGGTACAAGCGACAAGTAGCTCGGTATTACAACCGTAGCGTAAAAACCGACAATTCAGTGGGCGACCTCGTGCTCCGACATAATGAAGTCAAGCAAAGTCGCTGAGCTCGGCAAGCTGGAAGCCACATGGGAAGGACCTCACCGGTCGACGAAGTCCTCGGCAAAGGGCCTATAAGCTCGCTCAATTGTCCGGTGAGCAATTACCCAACGCATGGCACATCGTCCATCGAAGAAATATTATGCATAAGTGTCATGGGTCGGGTCTTGTTCGGTCATATTTTTAAAGTCTGTTTAGAGTCATCTTATTTGGTGGTCGCGTCATCTTTTATCAATAAAATCTTTATTTTCTGAGTTCTACTTGTCACCAATGCATAATTAATCTTCACATTATTTTCCTCTACGGAGGACAAATTCCCTCGACGGAGGTCAGATTACATTCGTTTCATACGAATGTAAATCTAAACGCGCGCATTCCTACATACGAGATCAGACTACCTTCGTTTATTTCGAAGCGTTCTCTCTATGTAGACGAAGGGGACCACCCCTCCCGATGACCTCGGCAAAAAACAGGAACCATTCCTACATACGAGATCAGACTACCTTCGTTTATTTGAGCGTTCTCTATGTAGCGAAGGGACCACCCTCCCGACGACCTCGGCAAAGCAGGAACCATTCCTACATACGAGATCGGACTACCTTCGTTTATTTGAGCGTTCTCTCTATGTAGACGCGAAGGGACCACCTCCCGACGACCTCGCAAAAAAGCAGGAACCATTCTACATACGAGATCGACTACCTTCGTTTAGTTCAAGCGTTCTCTATGTAGACGAAGGGACCACCCTCCGACGACCTCGGCAAAAACAGAACCCCTGCCCGTGCGAGCGATTTCTTTCAAAGCGGAATTTCACGAGGACTAACTACTTTCGCATATTACTCTTGTTCAAATACAAAGTCGACAAGAAACCATTCTTATTAAATAAAAGATGCATGTGTTACATTTTACATTTTACGAGGACGGAGCGGATTGGGAAAAGGCGAGCCAATCCCTAGAAAAATCGGAATTCAAGGCTCATCTATGCTAATCCTACCTCTACCTCGTCTCGGTCTATATTACGGGCCCGCCGGGCGACCTCGGTCACTTGCGATGCAGCTCTGCGAGCTCGGCCTCGGCCACTTGATGGCGCTTGGTCTCGACGCATGGAGGGTCCACGACGTTCGAGGGCAACAGCGCCTCTCTTGTCTGCGCGCCCTCCGGATCGTCATAATGTGGTTCATTTATTCTAGGCCGAGAAGCTCCGGAAGAAGAGGCCTCTGCATCCCGTCAAGTATGTCGTCGAGTGTGGTTGTCGGCGATAACAGTTTTGTATATACTCCCGAGCCTTTTTAATTCAACATCTTGCTCCGTGAATTGCCGGAGGTCCGCCATATTCGCGCCTATACCTCGAACAACGGGCGGCGGCCTCGACAACCGCAGCCTACTTGGGATCGTCGTCCCACCATTTCGGTGGATAACCTCCTCGTACTCGGCATGCTCCTCGGCTATCACTTGGCCTTCCTCCTTGGCGACCTCAACGCTCCTCCAATTCAAAAGGCGAGCACGAGCTCGTCACAGCCTCTCTGAGCGGCTCTATGCTTGACATCGACTCACTTTTGACGTGACCGAGCTGCCTTTATATGGAGGAGTTCGACCTCTTTCAACTCGAGGCTCATGACGGGTCTTTGATTCGGTTCAACCAAGGAAGCATCAAACATTTCGAGGAGACAAGCGAATAAAAAAAAAGAGATAAGTTTCTTGACATAAACTTGTGATTTTATTAACATGCCTTAGCAAAAAATTGTTGTACATTTACATTCAAAAAAAAAAAAAATGGTGAAAAAAATATGCGAGGATCAGTGACCCTCAGGAAGCTTCGGCCATGTCCACGTTCGCCGCCTCAAAGCTGGATAGCCTCGACCTCGGCCTCTTGGGAACCACCGATTCTCGACGCCTTGAGCATCAGCCGCCTCCCAGAGCCGCTGCATGATCAGCCAATAAAGCCTCGGTCGGGGATCCCGATCCACGGACAAAGCGCGCATGCACTCAGCGGACAAAGAAGCGGAGGAGGAGGCGAGGCTGCAGCACGGAAGCTCCTTCAGCCGCGGACGAGCACATCAAAGTAGGCTGTCTCGGGACAACATCCTCGGTCTCCCGCACCCATACTTGGCTTTGTCCAGATCTGGGTAGTCCTCGGCGACCTCTTCGATTGCGTCAGGGCGGCTTGTTAACACCTCGGCCGCGTCCGAGACCATCCCGAAGCTCGCCGAGAGAGCGACCTCCGCAGCGCGCGGCATTTCTCCACAGGAGCTCGCCATGTCCGCCTCCGACGGCGAACCTGTTCCACCTCGCCTTCATCAAGGCAACCTCGGCCCTCGCCGCCTCGGCCGCCTCGCCTCACCAACGCTGCCCGCCGACTGCCTTGCGCCGCCTCAATGGCCGTTGCATCCGCCGTTTTCGTTTGACGAGGTCCGGATCTTAGCCTCGGCCTCGGACATTTCTTGAGCAGGAGGGTATTCTCCTCCACCTCCCGAGCATCTGGGCCACCGTCAAGCTATGAACAGGCGCTTTTTCAAGTAATCCGATATAAGATCGGATACTCTTGACACCTCGCCGCCACGTCCTCGACCCCTATACAAAATATACATCGGTCGTAACACAATTTGGTTACTCTTGCACAAGTATAAGGACAAGTACATTACCTCGGGAAAGAGACGAGGCACCGACTTGGAACGATAATCAAGACTCGGCCTCGGCGTGACCGAGCGACTGTGGATTATATGCTTTCGCCTCTTCAAGCGCTTGAGTGGCTGCGGTGAAGGGACCTCGAGGCCCCACATTCATTTCGGGCATGTCCGCGAAATCCTTCAAGGTCGTGGACGGTGCCTCGACCACGAGATCGGCTCGGCCACCGAGTCGGCTCCTTCCTTTCTTCTTACTCCCTTAGAAGGTTCACTACAAGGAAATGCAGGGTCGGCATCAATACGTATAATCATACAATAAAGAAAAGAAGCAGGGCCTCACCTTCACCGACTCCACCACGGAGGTAGGATCATAAGGGCTAAGCCCGCCCGCAAGTTCGACCTCGAGAAGACCTCGTCAACAAGACCAATTTTGTCGGTAGCGCCTCCAAGTCACCAAGCCCTTGTCGACATACACGTGGCGATCTTATCGGATCGCCATGGAACTCCATATGTCCTCAAACCGGCGGTAAGAAGAACTTACGCGGTTGCTGGAGATCTTTGATTTAATCTTGGCTTTGAATTTCCTCTGGGGTGATAGATAATACCACCCCGAGCCGCCCTTCGATTTGCAAAAGAAGGGCGAGCCCCAAGGTAAAGGAAAATTATGCTATAGGCATAGACACCTAGGGCGATCATATCTGGGAATGAGTTCGGCGAGAGTTGGGCAAGAGATAGGCGAACATCTCTTGAAACTCAACATATACATAAGGGTAAGGAAGGCGAAGACCACCTTGAGGCCGTCCCGTGACACGGTAATAAAACCATCGGAGGGCACAAAGCCCTATCTCCGGACGGGGGCAACTAGCTCAATACTAGAGGGAATACTATATTGAAAACATATATCCCTAATATCGAAATACCTAGGATTGAAGAAAAGAAGACACTTTGCCGCAATCCCCACCGAAGCGAGAGACTACACTTAGAAAGAGGCATATGGACACGGGTAAAAGCAGTGAGAGACACTAAATCGGGGCGGGAAGCAGACACGATTTGGCCTCGGGCGACTCGTTATGAGAAGAGGTAGCCATTACTTACTTTTGTTTATCGATGAACAAGGCGGAAGCTTCAAATCGTCGATGGCGGAATAAAGTGTTTCATGAGAAGCGAGAGGTTTTGAAAATCGAGAGAAATGAAGAAGGCAAGTGATAAGAGATATTGCGTATCAAGAAAGACATTCCCCTAATATGCACTTTATCGGAATCAGCCGTTGCCAATTTAATGCGCATTAAATGCGTATCCCGCGTCCAGTACTCAGCAACGGCAGAAAATCCCATCTTCGGCCTCGGCATAACGCCTCGTCAGGTGAAGCCAGTAAGAAGACCTCGGCCTAACACCTCGACAGGTGAAGCCATTCACAAGACCTCGGCATAACGCCTCGTCAGGTGAAGCCAGTAAGAAGACCTCGGCCTAACGCCTCGTCATGTAAAGCCAGTCAGAAGACCTCGGCCTAACGGTGAAGCCAGTCAGAAGACCTCGGCCTAACGCCTCGTCAGGTGAAGCCAGTAAGAAGACCTCGGCCTAACGCCTCGTCAAATGAAGCCCGTCAGAAGACCTTGGCTGAACGCCTCCTTAGGTGAAGCCAGCCAGAAGACCTCGGCAGACACATCTGCGCCTGACGTCGATATCTGACGAAAGCATTGACACACACAAAGTCAGACAATGAAAAGAATGTGTAAGATCGTCCAAACCCCGCTTCGTCACAACAACCCCCAATCCAGCATGACCTCGTTTTCTGCGTCTTTTTGGGGGGGGTTGTGATAGGATACGGCCCAACTACCAGGCCCAAGCATCAGGCCCAATACAAGTAAACGACATCAAGCTCGGCTGGACAAGTTCGACCGTGAAGACTCACGAAGCTGTGGGAACGCAGAAGCTCGGCCGTATCTAAAAAATCCTAATTCAAGAAGGGATAGGATCTCGAATCCTAGTTAGAAGACTTGATTCGAGATCTAGGGCGATACATTGTGTATAAATAGAGGCTAGATTAGGCGACATAGATCATTCACTTTCTCTTTGTAATCACTTCTTATACTCTCGATACATATACTCTCTCTTTGCCCGTGGGCGTAGATCTTATTCACGGATCGAACCACGTAAATCTTCAGTGTTCTTGCGCATTTATTTCCCTTACAATTTAGGATCGATCAAATACTAAACAAAGTATTTCTAACTTATTAATTAATTAATGATCGTGACTTCTTCTTTCTCATTCTTATTAGATTGGGTATAGGACTCTCGATGCAGAGCTTTTTTTCAGACAATAAAACGAAAATAGAAAATACGTGTGGAAATGGAGAGGCACGTGATGAGGGGAGAAAATCACACGGAAAAATATGGAGAGGCGGCGGTAGGTGAGAGTTGAGGCAGGTTTCACGTGACAAGTGTAGCGCATGTCAGAAAAAGAGGGAAGGGAAAAAAAAGGTAAATAGTGTTTTATGTCCCATCATTTTAGCGTTTTTTTAGAAATGTCCCACGCAGTAAAGGTATTTACAAAATAGTACCCATCGTATTCGAAAAA
Organism: Salvia rosmarinus; assembly: GCA_036937905.1. Classification (NCBI taxonomy): domain Eukaryota; kingdom Viridiplantae; phylum Streptophyta; class Magnoliopsida; order Lamiales; family Lamiaceae; genus Salvia; species Salvia rosmarinus. Next base: position 67,014,206 of record CM072815.1, on the reverse strand, counting down.
TAACTATATGACCCGAAAATTATCCGATGCACGAAAATTGGCGTGTCTTCTATCGGAGCTCCACGTGCCGTATCCGCGTGGAAACATAAAGTGAAGTGGCAAGGGTAAATAGTGTTTTATGTCCCATCGTTTAGTGTTTTTCGAAATGTCCCACCGTAAAGGTATTTATAAAAGCAGTATCCATCGTATTCGAAAACTATCACTATGTGACCCAAAAAAAATCTCCGATGCCTGGAGATTGGCGTGTATCGCCAGAGCTGCTGACGTGGCGTACCGACTTGGATGCCATAATTAAAAAAAAAAACAAAAATTACCGAGAACAAATTCAACGACGTCGTTTCTTAACATATACAAATGATACACTGCCATTGTTCCATTCTCTCTCTCTCTCTCTCATCCAGATCTAAAATCCTCATCTAGATCCTCTCTAATACCCAGATCGGAAGCCTCCATCTTAAATCATACTCCATCTCTAATTTGAATGAACAACAATGACAAGCCACCATGAGTCGTCGTTCAACTTCAACTAATGATGATTGCTTTTTCCTCCTCTCGGCCGTACAACATCAATCGTTCTTTGCCATGCTTGTCTTCCTAGCAATCTCGCTTTCTGTACAACACAACAAAACGGTGACTCTTTCTCTGCATTGTGGTGGTTCGGTCAAACAAATGGTTTTACGGTGAAGATAGCTTTAATAGCCGCTAGCGGCAGCTATTGATATATGGATTATTTGATTATTTTATTTGGTGTTTTTTATTGATGTGGGGTGAAGAGTTTTTATTTGCTTGTTTGGTTTACGGTGGTGGCATTTGGGGCGATGGTTGTTGTTGTTGCGGATTACGTAGAAGGTGAATGACAATACTATTTTGATCGAGAAAGGCGAGGGTAGTGGCAAAATTGCGGTAATTATTTGTCGTTGTCCTTGCCGATGTCGGAGAGAAGCAGAAGAATGAGTTAGTAATGAATCTTAGAGGCGATGATATGAGAAGCGTGGAGTCGCACAAGAAACATGAGCTCAGGCGGTATATTTTCGTTGTAACTTCTTATTTTGGTGGTTGGTGGACATGAACAACGGGTGGAGATGAAATATGTTGAGAATGAGGAACTAGAATTCTAGGTGAAGTTGAGAGAAGCGGCGAGGTGGAGGGTGAATGTGATAAAAAATATTTTTAAATTTTGGTTGCCTCGCTTTATGTTTCCACG